>CM066036.1:787073288-787483288 GCA_033557465.1 Ichthyophis bannanicus
TATCCACCAGACTCAGACTCCAGGTCAGGTTGCCCAAAAGGGACAAACTAGACAACAAAAGAAACCAAAAGGCCCGAGAGCCCAACCAGCTGTCCAGGTTCAGCCCCCTCAAGGGCTTTGACTCCTTCCTAGAGAGCTTTGCCTTCCTGCCTCTGAGGGGTCCTCAATCCCCCAATATTCCCGGCAGGTTATGCCACTTTGTCAACAGACGGCATCAGATAACAGCTGAAGATTGGACTTTGTCCATTGTAGGGGAGGGGTACAAACTTCATTTTCACAGCTTACCCACTCCTACAATTCTAAAGCAGTTCAATTCACAAACCTCTGCAGACAATCTGCTAGATCACGAGGTCTCCACACTTCTTGCCCAAGGGGCAATAGAGGGAAGTACCCATTCTTCAACAGGTTGCAGGGTTCTACTCCCCCTATTTTCTTATTCTAAAGAAAACAGGAGGACACAGACCCATTCTAGACCTCAGAGAACTGAACAAATATCTGTTTCGAGAGAAATTCAAAATGATTTCTCTGGGAACTCTTCTGCCATACCTTCAAAGCCAGGACTGGCTTTGCTCTCTAGACTTAAAGGAGGCATACACTCACATTCTTATCCATCCAGATCACAGGAAATTTTTACGCTTCCTTTTCAGGGGAAGACATTTCCAGTACAGGGTTCTTCCTTTTGGTCTGGCTTCAGCACCAAGGGTATTAACGAAATGCATGGCAGTAGTAGCTGCATTTCTACGAACCCTGGGGATTTTTGTCTTCCCTTACTTAGACGACTGGCTCATCCGAGCCTCCACAGTGACAGAGGCCAGCACTGCACTGTCTCGTACAATGTGAATCCTCCAATACTTGGGTTTGGTAATAAACTTCCCGAAATCTCAACTAGTTCCTTCCCAATGCCTAGAATTCATAGGAGCCTGTCTAGATACCAGACGGGCAAGGGCTTTCCTTCCACAAGCCCAGTGTCTTCGCATAATGCAGTTAGCTTCCCAAGCAGCAGGCAAATCCTCCCTCACTGCTCGGGAGCTACTGCCGTTTCTGGGACACATGGCATCCACAGTCCATGTAGTCCCATATGCTCGCCTGCACATGCGAGCAGCTCAGTGGACCCTCTCCACACAGTGGACACAGGCCACGGGTCATTTGTCGGACAAAATAACAATCTCTCAACGACTAATTTTGTCCCTCCTATGATGGCAATCATTAGAAAATCTGACAGTAGGGTCTCCTTTCCATCAACCCCTCTTTCAGGCCACCCTAACAGATGCATCACAGGTGGGTTGAGAGCACACCTGAATCATCTCTCTACCCAGGGCACCTGGACTCCACAGGAGGTTGGTTTTTACACATAAACCTCCTGGAGTTAAGAGCAATTTATTTAGCTCTTCGAGTGTCCCATGCCCAGCTCAACTACAAGGCAGTCCTAGTCAAGACGGACAATCAGGTAGCCATGTTCTATGTGAACAAGCAGGGCAGGACAGGCTCTCTGTCGTTATGCAACAAAGCTTTACGACTATTGGCCCTCGCCAGAGAGCATCAAATTCACCTTCTAGTGGTATATCTTCCAGGCATTCAAAACCCTCTGATTAGATCCCTCTTTCAAATCCTTCAAAACCCAATTAAAAGCACACCTTTTCTGTATGGCATTCAATCTCCCTCTCTCCTCCTCTCCCCCTGCTTCTCCCCTTCCTCAAAGAACAACATAATCTTTTTTTCTCGGCTGTCCTGTTTTCCTCTTTTTCTGATCTCTGTCCTTTTCTCCTCCTTTGAAACTTTTAAATTGGCGTTCTCTTTCTTTTTCTGCAGCATTTTATGATTTTTATGACTGTAAACTGCTCTGACACTCTGTGATGGGTGGTATATAAAGTTTTTAAACATAAACATAAAAACCTTTGAGCAGAGGTCACGTGATGCGGTGAGGACAGCAGACGTGTTCTGCTTGTGCTCCGGTCTCCTTCACCCCAAACCGGCAGATTAAAGCGTATTTGAGAACGCTAGTCGGGGTTAAACACCCTAGCCTTATATCTCAACCTACCTGGGACCGGATTTCTGGCTGAAAAGCAATTGAAGTTATGGCTGCATCAACTAAGACTGCTCGGCGAGAGAAGGAGCGTGTGGCCTCAGCGGCCAAAATGGCCGACGTGAACACGATGCCGCGTTCACCGTCCTCACCGGCCTTCCTGGAGGAGGTTTCCTCAGCGGTAGCGGAGGCACTTTCCACCCAATTTGCAGCTCTACATGAGAAAATGGATACCTTACAGAACTCGGTGGGCGCTCTGGGGAAACGACTTCAGGAGGCTGAAGAGTGCATCGGGAGGGCGGAGGACTCTATTGAGATGGTCACACAGGAGTTGACGACGCTGAGGGCCCAATTGCAAGCGCAGTCATCGAAAATTGACGATCTGGAAAATCGGTCACGACGCAACAATCTACGATTGATGGGCATCCCGGAATCGATTGCTGATAAAGATTTCAAACAGTATGTGGAGACCCTGCTCCCCCAGCTTTTTGAGGGAATAATGGAGGGAGGCAGCCTGATGATTGAACGTATCCATCGGGTAGGGAGCAAACAGCCTCGGGAACACAGGCCTAGGGTTGTACTCGCAAAATTCCTTCACTTCCCGCAAAAGGAGGCGATCCTCCGAGCCGCACGACAAAGGGGAGACTTAACACATGAAAACTTAACATTCAGAATTGCTCAGGACTACTCTGTTGCTCTCAGCCAGAGGCGCAGAGCTTACGCTCCTCTCTGCCAGAAATTGATCACTGCAAAAGTTAAATTTTCGGTACAGTACCCTGCCCGGCTGCATGTCTTCCATAACGGGGCTCATCGGGCCTTTGATTCAGCGGATGAGGCAGCCTCTTATGTTGATGCCATCATGAAAGGCGAGAGACTCTCCCCAACCAGCCTCTAAAGTTGTTCTGCGACTGGCTTAGACGTATGAATTTTCTTGGGGAGGACTTGGACTGGGAGGCTTTGTTGGCCTAGAGATGCTGAGTGCGGCCTGTGGATCCCCCCTCCCAATAGTACGAGCCTGCGAACTCAAGCCTGACAGGTTTGCCCTTGCTGTGTTGGAGGTGCTCGGTTGAATTTATGCAAGACTGGGAAGTAGGAGAGGCCTGCAGTGGCTGTTGGACAGTCCCAAAGTACTGTGTTACTCCTGGCTCCATTTGTTTTTGTAGGCGATACTGGAGTTATAAATGCAAATGGATGATGGGACCATGCCTTGTTTATTTGATTATACCTGGAATTTCTTTTACTTACGTGTTTTGTTTTTTGCTGTTGCTGTTGTTATCAGTTTTATGAATATGCGCTTGAGATGGTAAAGCTTAGTACCACAGTTAAATTGCTGATAACTCTGTGGTTAACTTTAGATGGAACAAATGTTGTTTATCATGTTACTGTTATTTTACACCCGTGGTAATTTCTTTAGGGGGAGGGGGTAGAGTTTGCTAATTTTGCTGGGAGGAGGAGGATCTGGGGAGCGATGCTGGGTGGGGTGTAGAGGAGGATTAGCAGAGGGGGAGGGAGGAATCTTGGGACGGAAGGAGGAGGTACAACGGGATGGGAACTGGGGGAGAGCGAGGGGGGAGGGGCGGAGAGAGAGGAATGGGAAGAGAAGGGGGGAAGGAGAGAGAAAAGGAAAGGGTGGAGAGAGGGGAGGGGAAGGAAGGGGAAGGAAAGGGGAGGGAGGGGGGGAGGGAAGGGCGAGGAGAGAAGAACTAGAGGGCAAGAGAAGGGAGAGGGAAGAGAGGAGAGGGGGGAGGGGGGGAAGGGAGGGAGGGAGGAGGAGTAGAAGGGGGGGAAAAACAGTGGGAGGGAAGGAATGAGAGCTGGAGGGAACCGAGAACCCCTGTAATGTGTTCCCCCCCACCCCTGCTGGCTAAGATCTGATGGGCGTGGCCCTTTACCGGACAGGCGAGACTTCGGGGGGGGGGAAAGATGATGTGACCTCGGTGGCTCGTCCTGCCGATCTAGGCCTGTTCCCTATTTGTCGGATATGGTGGGGAGAAGGGAGGGGGTTCCTTGGAGTACTCCTCTTGCTCATAGTACAGCCTTATTGTTGGGGTTCTTTCTCCTTCCTATCCCCTGTTTGACACTGTCTGTGATATATAAGATGACTGACATGCGGTGGGAGGGGTGTTTCCCTCCTTTTTCTTTTCTTCTCTCTTATTTCTTCTTCCCTCTTCCTTCCTTACTTGGTTTTCGGGTTGACCCTTTAGTTGAGGGAGGAATTGAAAGCTGGGGTCGAAGGAGACCGGAAGCATCCAGGTGACCTGTGAGAGTAGTTTAATCTACCTCGTAGAGGCTAGGTGGTAGATGATGAACCACTTAGTGGAAGGGGTTGAGGAGTCATGGGAGGGGGGAAGGGGGGACATAGTCACACCTATATAGTTTTTCTATTTTCATTGAGCTATCCTAATATTCAAAAGTTATTATCTTACAGTTTTATGTATACAGTTATTATTGTTCTACTTATTGAGTTATCCTAATGTTCTAATGTTACTATCCTACAGTTTTATGTAACTGCTAAATCTATGCAGAGTTAATTGTTAGATGTAAACCGCTGCTGATCACTGGAAGGAGCGGTATAAAAATGTGCTCAAATAAATAAATAAATAAAAAAATCAGGGTTATTACTCCTGGGCTATACCACTTTAGAAAGGGATGGGGGGAGCTCCAGGCTGGGAGGGCTCCCTCAGGAACACTGGTCCTTATGCTGTCGAAGTGCCCAATCTTAGCTATATTACCCTGAGGATCATTTCTTGGAATGTTTGTGGTTTGGGATGCCCAATTAAGAGGTCTAAAGTGTTGCAGGCCCTGGCCAGGCAAAAAGTTGATATAGCTATGCTCCAAGAGACCCACCAGACGGCCGAAGAGCATAGTAAACTTGGTAGGGAGTGGGAAGGACGGGTGTGTGGATCCCCGGCTAAAGGAAAGAAGGGTGGAGTTGCTATCTTGATTCATAAGTGTATATGGTTTGACATAGATTGGGAAGTTATTGATTCATCTGGGAGATTTTTGCTTCTGCATGGCGTTTTAGAACGGAAGCCGGTGATTCTTGGGAACATATATTCCCCTAATGTCCTAGATCTTGGTCTGTATACCCGTTTGGCCTCCAAAATTGAGCTTTTGCCGGAAGCTCCAGTAATCTTGGGTGGTGACTTTAATGGAGTGATGGACGTGGAAATGGATACATCCAGGGGCTGGGGGTCTTGGGAGAGACGGCAGTCCACTCGGGCATTACTTCGCCTGCGTACATAACTGGGACTGGTAGACCCATGGAGGTTATTGCATCCGTCCGAGAAAGATTTTACGCACCAATCTCGAGCTCATGGCTCATCTGCGCGAATTGATTACTTGTTGCTTACGGGAGGGCTGTTTGCTGCAGTGCGAGATGCACAGATTGGACCGGGGGAGATCTCAGATCATGCACTAATCTGGCTGGAGCTTCATTGGGGGGAGGCGACCCCTAAAACACGCATTTGGCGCTTTCCTATGGAACTTTATACAGACACTCAGTTCCGATCCTTCCTGCGTAGGTGCTGGCAGGAGTTCGAATTGGATCATAAGAGCCATCAGGATGATCCTGAATTAGTATGGGAGACTGCTAAGGTGGTCTTACGCGGAGATATCATAGGCTTCCAGGCTAGAAAGCGGAGATTAATGTCCGAGTGTATTATTCGCCTTGAAAAGGAAGTCACGAAGTTGAGACGGATCTGTGCAAGTAACCTGAATGCAGGTCTTAAGAGACAGCTTTGGGAGACTCAGACAGTATTGAACGAGGTCTTGCATCAACAGGCGAAAAAATCGATCTTATATTACCGCTACAAGCTATATAGCCAGGGGGATAAACCTGGGAAATTATTGGCTCGGTGCTTGCGTGGTCCCCGGGGTTTAAGGTTAGTCCCAGCGTTAAGGGACGACCGGGTAGAGCTTTATAGGAATAGCCCACAGATTGCTAAGGTGTTCCGGTCCTTCTTCCAGAACCTATATACCGCGGAGACAGACTCCCCTATGCAGATGAGGGATTATTTCACAGACTTAGATCTTCCTCAACTAACTGAGGCGCAAAGAGTGCAGTTAGACCAACTGATTACAGTGCAAGAGGTGCAGACCGTTATATCTAAGGCGAGCTGTTATAAATCTCCTGGGCCTGATGGGATGGGTGCGGAATTTTATAAGATTCTGAGTGATTTGGTGTCTCCGATCCTCCTGGCGGTGCATACTAGGAGAGCCGAACAGGGCTTTTTTCATTGGGGCAGTAACCAAGCCCATATTATACTTATTCCGAAACCTGGGAAGGACCCGCTTCGAGCAGCTTCCTATTGACCTATCTCGCTCCTCAATTTTGATCTTAAATTGCTGGCTAAGATTTTGGCGGAGCGTTTAGCAGACGTCCTAGGCCAGCTGGTCCATGATTCGCAGGTAGGCTTTGTGAAATATAGATATGCAGTGCGTAACTTATGGAAAATCTTGGCGTCGTTAGAATTGGTGCAACGAAGAGATCAGAAGTCTCTACTAATAAGCTTTGACGCCAAAAAAGCTTTTGACAGGGTCAGTTGGCAATATCTACAATATCTGCTCCCGCGCTACGGCCTTGGTGATTCCTTTTGTAAAATGGTGAGATGCTTATATGCAGATCAGATGGCGGCGATTTCGTGTAATGGGCTGCTCTCTGAGGCTTTTCCTCTTCGTCGAGGGACTAGGCAGGGATGCCCCCTCTCTCCCCTTCTTTTTGTCCTGTCCTTGGACCCTCTTATACGAAAAGTGGAACGGTCCCGCGAGATACGGGGAATTAATATGGGTAGGCAGGTGTTTAAAATTTCCGCCTTTGCGGACGATCTCCTGGTCCATCTGTTATCACCCCAAGAATCTTTGCCGACGTTGTTGCAGGAATTTAAGGCCTTTGGGCAGTTTGCGGGCTTTTGTATTAATAGAGATAAATCGGAGGCCTTGGATATCTCGGGTCACTTGAGGACTGCGTGGCAGGGTGATTTCCCCCTCAGATGGGCCGAAGACCACTTTGTGTATTTGGGGATTATTTTAACGCCTCAGCCAGCGCAACTCTATAGGGCCAATTTAAATCGGGTGATGACTAAATTACGTGCCCAGTTGCAGGCGTGGGGACTTCTCCCGTTGTCTTTATCGGGGAGAATAGCTGCGGTTAAGATGGTAGTCCTTCCTCGAATACTTTACTGGCTACAAACCCTCCCGGTTTGGGTTTTACGGCGAGATCTTCTTCGGCTTGAAGGGACGATTAAAGTCTTTTTATGGAAGGGGGCGAGAGCACGTATCCCTTATAGGAGGTTGATGGGAGGATGGAGACAGGGAGGTTTGGGGCTTCTGGATCTGGGGGCATATGCCTTGGCCTGCCAGGCTCAGCACCTGGGGGACTGGCTGGGTGGCACTGAGGTTTTCACTCCTAGGACCTTAGAGGAGGCTTATGTCGCCCCGTATTCATTATTAGCCCTCTTGCATCAGGAGAACCGTCTACTTCCTAATCATATTACTGAAAGTGTGCTCCTGGGCTCAGTACGGCGAACTTGGCAGCAGTTAAATATATATTGGAAGAGAAGTTGGAAGGCCTCGAGTTGGCTACCGCTCCAAGGTAATGTAAGTTTTACCCCGGGAACGGATACAGCGATCTTGCGAGACTGGGCAGCGAAAGGAATCTGTAATATCGGGCATGTAGTGGAACCTTCTGGCAAATGTAAACCCTTCTCATCGCTTAGGGCGGAATATGATTTGGACCCGATCCACCTTTTTTCATACCTGCAGCTTTCTCACTATGTGACTTCATTGCCAGCTGCGGAGCTTCATGCAGACCGCTCGGCACAGATTCTAGAATTTTTTGACTTGGGGGGGGGGAAACCTCACCGTCAATAAGATTATTGAGGGCTAGGTTGGATAGGTATAGACCTCCCCCGGACTACCGGAATGTAGAAGTAGCATGGGCTAAGGAGATGGAGCGAGAGATCCCCCCGGGTACTCTTCTTAAGGGCCTTCGATGGATGGCCGATCTTGCAGAGGGAGTGCGTTGGAGAGAAATACATTTTAAATCTCTGACTAGGGTATACTTTTCGCCGCGGCGGGCCTTTCGCAGTCATATGACTGTAGATGGCAGCTGCCCGAGGTGCTCCGACCCAATGGCGACCTTACTGCATATGTGGTGGGGTTGCCGACTTATCCGTCCTTACTGGGCAAGAATCTCTTCATACATGCAGGGTTTGTTGGGACAACAGGTGGGTTGGGATGTCTTGTTTGTCACATTGGATTGCTTAGGACTTACACACCCCAAAGGCAAATGGGAGCGGCTACTAGTGCGTAAGGCATGCTTGGTGGCTAAAGGGCCCATACTTCGTAGATGGCGGGAACGGTGTCCGCCTACCTTTTGGGAATGGCGGAATGGTTTCCACCAATTGATGCTTGCGGAGTGTAGGAGCGCCCGGGGTAACCCTCGTAGATGACCAACCTTTCAGATACTTTGGGATCCATACATCCAAAATTTGAGCCCTCGTAGCTGTAATGAAGTCTTACAATGGGCAGCAACCGAGACAATTGTAGACCCCTGTAGGTGATATGGTGGTGGATTTAGTGGTAAGCCTCGTTGAATACACCTTTGATGGAATGAAAGTATTAGGTGCTGACTATGAATGTGGGGAGGGAGGGGGGAGGGGGGGATATAGATGTCTAATATAACCAACAAAAAACACCTGTAAATCTTTTCTTTCCCTCCGTTGTGGGGATCAGATTCCCCCCCCCCCCCCCCCACTCGGGGATTGCTTATTGCTTGATGTTATTGTTTATTGCTGGTGTATAAATAAAGTTTAGAAAAAACAAACAAACCTTTGAGCAGACAAACCCAGTCAAGTACTGCTACCTCACGAGTGGTCACTCCACCTAGACCAGGTGGCAAAGATATTTCATCTCTGGGGCACTCCAGACATAGGCCTCTTTGCAAGTCCACTGAATGCCAAACTTCCCCGGTTCTGTTCCAGGATTCCGGCGCACAACTATCAGGCAAGGGATGCCTTCCTTCTTCACTGGGGTCAGGACTTCCTTTATGCCTTCCCACCCATTCCCCTCATCCCCAAGACACTCTTCAAGCTTCAGAGAGACAGGGGTCGCATTATTCTCAGCACCACGATGGCCACGCCAAGCATGATATTCCCTGCTTCTGCATCTCTCTCAAGCGGCACCTCTGGAGTTAGGGCATGCTCCAGATCTCCTTTCCCAGGAGAAGGGGACGCTATGGCACCCGAATTCCCAGTCCCTGCACCTCACGGCCTGGTTGTTGAAGGCTTAGACCTCCAGGATTTCAACCTGTCCCAGCAGGTAAAAGATATCCTTCAGGCTTCTAGGAAACTTTCCACAAGAAGATCTTATGCCTTCAAGTGGAAACGTTTTACTATATGGTGCTCAAAGAAGGGATTAAACCCCCTGGTCATACCCTTAGAATCGATATTAGAGTATCTCCTTCACTTATCGAATTCTGGGTTAAAGACCAATTCGGTAAGAGTCCATCTTAGTGCAATTGCAGCTTCTTATAAGCCTCTAAATGGACAACCAATTTCCTCTCATCCACTCCTATCAAGATTTATGAGAGGCCTTTTATTAACTAAACCTCCCATAGCATGGTAGCATGGGATCTAAATCTAGTTCTGGGGCAGCTCATGAAGCCGCCTTTTGAACCTTTAGCCACTACAGCTCTTAAGTTTTTGACTTGGAAGATCATCTTCCTGATTGCAATCACCTCTGCCCGTTGCATTAGTGAATTGCAAGCTTTAGTGGCTGATCCTCCTTATACTAGATTTCATCATGATAAGGTTGTTCTTCGAACTCACCCACACTTTATGCCAAAGGTGGTTTTGCCTTTTCATTTAAACCAATCAATTTATCTTCCTGTATTTTCCGAGGCCTCATGCCTCTAATGCAGAAAGAAACCTTCATACTTTGGACTGTAAAAGGGCCTTAGCCTTTTACATTCAAAGAACACAGCAACATAGAAAGTCCTCGCAACTTTTTGTAGGATTTGACCCTAGTCATTTGGGACTTCCAGTCTCCAAAAGAACTTTATCTAAATGGATTGCCCAATGCATATCTTTTACTTATGAGAGTAAGGGTCTTCCTCTTCAGGACCATGTCACAGCTCACAATGTGAGAGCCATGGCAGCTTCTATGGCTAATCTCCACTCTGTGTCTATCGATGACATTTGTCGAGCAGCCACCTGGGCTTTGGTACACACCTTCACAGCCCACTACTGCCTAGATAAAGCCTCCTGTCAGGATGCCTTCTTTGGCCAAGCTGTTCTTCAAAATCCTTTCAAACCTAAACCAACTCCTACCCACCAACCCTGGTAGGATGCTATAGATCCATGGGAGGAAGGATTCTCACCTTCGACGGTGGCACCTTCCTGGGGCTATCTCCCTGGCATCTTCAGCTAGGGAGTCCCCATATGTGAGGACTACATTCCTGCTTGTTCCTGGAGATAGCGTAATTATCACCTGTAACAGGTGATCTCCGGGAACAGCAGGAATTTAGTCCTCACAACCCACCCACCTCCCCTAGGAGTTGTCTCTCTCTCTCTTTGTCTCTTTCCTCTCTCCCTTTATCCTCTCACTCAGCTACAAACTTAACTGAAGAGGGACAGTTGGAAAGGCGGGAAGGCAGCACGCATGTGCTGATGGATGCTCCCAAAAGCGTTCCTATTGAACGCTGGGGAGTGTTCCTGCGCAGGCTCCGTCGGTACCGATGATACCCATATGTGAGGACTAAATTCCTGCTGTTCCCGGAGATCACCTGTTACAGGTGAGTAATTACGCTTTGCCACTTGTTCTCTTTCCCCAGTAGGTCATGTATTGTTGTTCTCTGAAATGTATTGGTTTAATATTTGCAGTGTTGCCTTTTGGGTAGAGTATGGTGCTTTGTGAGTCCTGGTAGTGCTGTTACGATACGGCGGGTTTGCTATGGGTTCTAAATGGGCAGTGTTTGTAGTAGTTCCTAATGTGCCTGGCAGTTGGCACTGGATTATAGTAATGTAGAAATCTTTTAGTCTTTCTTTATCCATACACTTATTAAGAGGCATGTTTACTAAAAGTTAGTGTATGATAACATTATGCAAATATTTAAGGTTTAAGGTTTAATCATTTGATAAAAACCGCCTTTCTGTAACAATTAAGGCGGTGTACAATAATAAAAATACATAAAATAAATAAAATACATAAAACATAAAATGCAAATGAGGCCCCTTATGCAAATGAGGCCCCACGTCTTATGCGGTCCATGGGTTATTTTACAAGTCCTCATTTGGCCCTCAAAGAAATTTGAGTTTGAGCCCCTTGCTCAAGACTGTTTGTTTTCTTGGTCGCAATATCTTCGACAAGGTGGATTTCTAAGCTGCAGGCTCTGTCATGCCGAGATCCTTATCTGTCTTTTTTGGAGGAGACCATTTCCATTCGGTCTGTGCCTCCCTTTTTAGCCAAGGTGATTTCTCTTTTCCATGTGAACTAGGTTGTTTACGTTCTCTAAGGAGCTGTGTCGGGGAAAGATAAGTTTCTTCACCTTGTGGATGTCTGGAGGGTGCTTCTCTGGTACTTGGAGGTTACGAATTCCTTTCGTAAATCAGATTATCTTTTTCTGATGTTTGCTGGCCCCATGCAAGAGTTTCGCAGCAGTCAAGTCTACATTGGGGCACTGGATCAAGGAGGCTTTTGCCTTGGTGTATCTGCTGCGGAACTGGCTGGTTCCAGAGGGTTTGCATGCCCATTCTACCTGAGCACAAGCATCCTCTTGGGCAAAGCATTGTTCGGTAACCCCTTCAGACATTTGTCAGGTGGCAGTGTGGACATCGCTTTCCACTTTTGTCAAGCACTACCGCTTGGATGTCCATGCTCGGGTGGGCACAGCCCCAAGGTTTTGCAAGCTGCTGTATCGTCTTCCCAACCAGTGGAGGCATAGCTTTGGTATGTCCTATTGTCTGGACTGGTCTAGCAGGACAATATGGAAGGTGACATCTTACTAACAGATAATGTCCTTTTCTTGATTCCTGCTAGACCAGTCCAGGACCTGCCCTTGGAACTGTGTTTGGTCTGTTATGTTGCAGTGGTGTCTTTGGTCTGTTATGATCTACATACTTGGCTCTGGAGGTCTATATCCTACTGACAGCCTTCTGTTCAGTCTCTCCTGTACATAGTTCCTCTACTATTTGATTAATTGTTGCCCTCGTTGTGAGGTTTGCCATGCTTTCCCATATGCTTTGGGACAAATACCAAGTTGCCATCTAGTGACTCAGGCTGATAAGAGCCATAGGAGTGATGTCATTGAAACCTGGGCATATCATTGATTCTCTGTCTCCCATCAATCCACTGGTAGGGGAACACAACTCACTTGTCTGGACTGGTCTAGCAGGACTCAAGGAAAGGACATTATCTGGTAAGTAAAATGTCACCTTTATTCTAATGAAGCTGAAAGACATAACAGTTTCATTTCACTCGGAAAGCTCTCTGTGTTTTGGTTGAGGTGATTTGCGTTCAAGTGTGCAGTATATGAAATGAAGTGTATAATTGCAGAAATTTTATCCTCCTCCTTTCTTGTACAGGATAATGCCAAGCAGGCCTATATTGACCTAGTGTCCAGTTTGATCTCCATTGAATCCCCTGATGAGAAGAAGGCCGCCACCTCCTTTGATAGCCAAAGCAAGTATCAAACTCTAGAGGTTACCACCCAAGATAATATTACAAAGATCATGCTAAACCGTCCCCAGAAGAAAAATGCCATCAGCACGCAGGTAAACTCATCAGTTCAAGAATTCCAATAGGTGAAATATTGTGTTTTGTGCTGTTTATTGAACTGGGATTAAAGGGGACAGTTTTGATTATAATGTATCATACAAATCTTCATATTTCAGTTGTATTTTGACAGGAGAATCCAAGCTATTGAACTCATCTTGTCTCACATCCATTGCTCTTGTTTCCATCAGCTCTGAGAAAAGGAATGCCAACATATAAACATTCTTGTCTTTAGATTTGTAGTTAAGAATCTTCTTTCTCCTGGAGGTAAATGGTGCTTGGGAGCTCCTGTGGTGGTGCAAGTGCTATTAGAAGTTACTAGTAAAGTAAATAAAGAGGCGTTGGAGCAAGATTTCTGAACTGAAGTGTTCTGTATTTTGTTTCATTAGCATCTACGGGCCTACCTACCACTGATAGGGCCTGCTTTCCATAACATCCTGCTAGACCAGTCCTGAAAAGTAGGTTGTGCACCACTATCAGCAGAGGTCGAGACACAAGAAAAATCCAGATGTTTCTTATGATTTCATCCTGCTATTAAAGCTGATACCGCTAGGGACACACTTCAGTATTTCTGTCTCCAACAGATGGTGGATGCAGTCTGATGCAGTTCTTTTGAAAATTTGTGGAAATTCTGTTTTAGCTTGTGAGCAACCATACTCTGGATATTGGTTCAGTTCCTCATCCTTATTTGGTTAAGGGTCGGCTGAACAGCCAGTATTTTGGATCAGGACCCCTTAACTAGCACAGCCTCAGTGCCCCCCCCCATTACATCCTCCTCCTCCTCCCCCCCCCTCTCCCCCGAAGATTTGGATGAAGGCTCTTCAGAGGTGTGTGCCTGCAGGTCTTGGAAGCAGGGGAGTAGCACTACGCCCAGCACTGTTGCTGCCTCGGGCTATTTGGAGGCGAGTACCAGATTTGTTATTTCTGTTCAATGGAATTTGTCTTGGGGAGTGTAACCTGACCTTGTTCACTGAGTGGTTTGATTGTCGGACATGGATGCATTTTGGAGGAACTGTTGGTTCCAACCTCATGCTCGTGCTATCTATAAGCTGGGGCTTGGCTGTGAGATAACCCTTGTACGGCACTATGTGCATTCGTATACACGGGAACTTATGCGTACGTTCTCAGCAAGCGGTGTTAGCATGTGCTGGGTTGCTGCTTAGTTTCTGGGCGCATCCTCAGCATGCGGTAGTGTGTTCATACGTCAGACACATGCACTTTGAGCGCAGCTTTTGCTAGCGTGCTTTTGTTGAACCTGCAGAGAGGATCTGCTGGGCTGTAGTGGCCGTTCTCCTTGAGGCAGGTGCATTTCATCTAAGAGGAAATTGAAAGTTCTGTGGCAAATGCTGAATTACTTCATCGGGCTCCCTCTACGATTCCTGCATGGAGGCTTCTCCAGAACAAGCTGGAAGTCAGTTCTCACATATGGGTGACGGCACTGATGGAGCTCTCGTGGAAGCATCTCCCCAGCTTTCAGAAAAAGCCTTTGAGAGAAGTCACCACACGTCTCCTTCCCTCCAGAAGGTGCCATCTTGCTTAGTCTCCTTTTCGCCAGGAGCGAGCAGGAAGTCAGTCCTCACATATGGGTGATTGGGAGTCAGAGGGCAAGGCTTCCCCGGAGTCGCGTAAGCACTGCAATCTCATCTCTGATCTGTCTCCCTAGGCGTCGAAGTGCCGGTACCCTCCTGAAGACACCTTGTTCCTCGAGTTTATCTGGAACATGGCCAAGGCCTTGTCTCTCACCACAGATACGAAGGAGGATCCTCGCACAGAGGAGCTCAAAATCTTCCAGTATGAGGCTTCACCAAAGGAGGCCCTGACAGCCCCTGTCCCTGCCATCCTCAGGTGACTCCTCTTTCAGATGTGGGAGACACCGGCTTCAATGCCAATAGTTAGCTGATGCCTTGACACCATGTACGAGGCCCCGAATTCCAGAAGGCACAACTCCCTCACACCTCTATGGTGATGGATTTGACCATGCGCTGACAGAAAACATGAAGACTCACTCCTCTGTACTGCCGGGCAGGGAGTCCCGTGCCCTCGATGCCCTGGGACGCAAATGCTACCAGGGTTTGTTGCTGAGCTGCTAAATACAAGCATATCAGCTGTATATAGACATGTATCTCTGAGACCTAGCAAAAGAACTCATAGGTTTCTCGGTGGGTCTCAGTGGAGATCACCTCCAGCAATTCCAAACCTTCACGAAGGGTGTCATGGAGTGCTCGAAGTAAATGTCTCGAGCCGCCTACGAGGGCTTCAGGTCTAACGCGAGAGTGGCTTCCGCAGGCATCGGTACCCAATGCCAGGCTTGGTTTCAATATCTGATCTCAAGCAGTAGGTCCAGGAGAAACTCCTCGACGTCCCCTGCCTCATTGAAAACCTCTTTGGCAAACTGACAGAGGACAAGATGGCAGAGATTGAGACAGAATTCGTCACCATTACTCAGGTCTCCAGAAAGACTTCCACCTTTCCCAAGAAAAAAAGCCGGGGAAAAAGACCTCCCTTCACAGGAAAGGCCAGCCTTACCGAGGCTTTACCCAATACCAGGCTCCCCTGACGCCATAGCAGGGTCACCAAGGCAAAGGAGCCGACCAGGGCCAACGCAAGCCTAAGGGCTCTAAGCCCCAGACACCGGTCCCAGCCCCATACACCAGTCCCAGCCCAGACTGGGTCGGGATTTTGACTCCTTGAGCATAGCCTCTCCAGCCATGTGGGGGAGCAGCTGCCAACAAGGGGGCGTCTGATCCATTTTGCCCATTGGTAGCCTGCCATCACCTCAGACACCTGGGCTCTCCAAGTGATCAGAAAAGGCTACCTCCTTCAGCTGGACCAAACGCCTCCTCCCTTCTTTCCAGGAGAGCCCCTTTGAGCTCCCATGCACCAAGTCCTGATATTGCAGGAACTCTCAGGCCTTCTCGGGGACAGGGCCGTGGAGCTAGTACCCCACCACCTCAAGGGAAAGGGATTCACTCCAGGCACTTTCTGATCCCAAAAAGAATGGGAGGCCTAAGGCCCATTTTGGACCTGCGAAACCTGAACAAGTTTCTGGTGCGGGAGAAGTTCAAGATGCTCTCCCTTGGAACATTACTGCCCTACCTTCAGCAGGGAGATTGGCTATGCTCCTTGGACTTAAAGGATGCTTATACCCACATCCTTATTCATCCCAGTCACAGGCAGTACCTAAGGTTCATGGTCAGGGGCGACCACTACCAGTACAGGGTACTACCCTTTGGCCTAGCCTCCGTACCAAAAGTCTTCACCAAATGCCTGGCAGTGCTAGCCGCCAACCTCCGTCTCAAAGGGGCCTTCGTCTTCCCTTACTTGGATGACTGGCTCGTGAAAGGGGACACGGCCACCGAGGTGCGATAGGCCACAGCCCGCACCATCAAGATCTTCCAGCATTTGGGGTTCTTGATAAACCACCCCAAATCTCACCTCACTCCAACACAGGATCTGGAGTTTATGTTTATGTTTATTGACTTAATATACCTCCCAACAAATAAATAAGTTCATAGGAGCTTGTCTAGACACTCTTCAGGCCAGGGCCTTCCTCCCCCTGGACAGGGCAGATTGCCTCAGGGCCCTAGCCACAGAGATATACAGCACCATCACGCAGTGTCTGCGAGGTCCATGCTCCACTTACTAGGCCACATGGCATCCCCAGCTTAGTGGTGTCTCTGCTCACAGTGGACACAAGCCACGGAAAGGCGTTGGGATAGGGTCGCAGTTTCTCGTCAACTTTCAGAGTCACTCGACTGGTGGCAAGGCACACAGCACCTGCAGAAGGGCATTCCCTTCCAGTCCCCAATCCCCCAGAGGGTCCTTACCGCAGATGCGTCCCTACTGGGCTGGGGGGTCCACTGTGAGGAACTTCTCATGCAGGGCCTCTGGTCCCTAGCAGAGAGCGATCAGCAGATCAACCTGCTGGAGCTCAAGTCCATTTTTCTGGCAATGAAGACCTTCCACCATCTCCTGCGGAACCAGTTGGTGCTAGTCCAAATGGACAACTAGTTTGTGATGATCTGCCTGAACAAGCAAGGGGGCACAAGGTCTCAGCGCCTTTGCTATGAGGCATTAGCTCTCTACTCATACACTATCGGTCAGGGAATGCTCTTTATGGCAGTACACCTTCCGGGCCAGGACAATGCCATAGTGGACAGGCTAAGCAGGGTCCTCTAGCCGCAGGAGTGGTGTCTAGACCCCAGGGTGGCGCAGTGGCTTTTCTGACTCTGGGGAACCCCAAGCCTGGACCTCTTTACCAGCCCAGTCGAGGTTTAGCTGCCCCGCTACTGCTGTCCCCAACCACATCCATCATGGATAGCGGCGGATGCCTTCCTCCTCTCGTGGTCGGTGGGCCCTCTGTATGCCTTCTCTCCCACGCCACTAATCTCCCCAACCCTCGTCAAGGTCCTGTGGGACAAGACCTCCACGATCCTGGTGGTCCCATGGTGGCCCAGGCAGCCTTGGTTTCCCCTGTTGCTCCGCCTCTCAATGGAGCTCCCGGTCCCTCTGGGGAATGCCCCGGGGCTACTGACCCTCCTTCACCCCAACCTGGGGTCCATGTCATTAACAGCATGGTTGCTGAACAGGTAGCCTTAGCACCCTTCAACCTCCCAAGGGAGGTGGAGGAAGTCCTTCTGGTCTCATAATAACTCCACGAGATGGGCCTGTGCATATTCTCAGTATGGTGTGTGGAGCAACAGCTAGACCCATTCTCTTGCCAGGTGCACACATTGCTGCACTACTTGCTCCACCTTTCACAGACTGGACAGGTGATCAACAAACAGCTCGACTTGATGTATCAAGACTGCCAGAGCCCTTGGTTTCAAAAATCACAACTGCCGCACAAATCCATGGTTGTGGAATCGGCCATGTGTCGGCTTAAGAGCCAGAAGATGCACTCCTCTGTGCCCCCCCCCCCCCCGACAGGGAGGCCCGCAGCTTGGATGCCCTCGGCAGGAAATGTTTCCAGGGCGCAATGCTGAATTGTCAGATCCAGGTGTACCAGTTGTACATGGGCATGTACCTGAGAGACCTAGTGAAGGAACTTGCCGGGTTCTTGGCTGGTCTCTCTGAGGAACCTTTGCAGTGCTTCAAAGGCCTGTCCAAAGTTGTCTGTGAATGCTCCAAATTTATGTCTCGGGTGGCCTGTGATGGGTTTGAGTTGGCGACCCGTGTAGCCACGGCAGGCATCAGTGCACGCCGCCAAGCTTGGCTGCAGTCGTCCGACCTCGAGCAATAGGTTCAGGACAAGTTGGTCGATGTCCCATGCCAAGGGGAGAATCTCTTCAGGAAACCCATGACCGACAAGGCCGCAGAGCTGGAGACCGAGTTCATGGTGAGGACACGGCTCTCTAAGAAGACCTCTGCCCCTTCCCGTAAGAAGGGCTCAGGTAAAAAACCCTTTTACCTGAGGAACTCCACTTTTTACCGAAACTACCCCCTTACCAGGCCTCCCCAGCTCCCCAACAAGGGCAGCAGGCCAAGGGACAGGGGCATGGCCCACGTAAGCAGAAGACCCCCAAACCCCAGGCTCTGGCTCCAGCCCAGCCTGGTGGAAGTTTTTGATTCCTGCAGCATGCCCTCTCCCCCAGCTGGAGTTGAGGAGCCCACAGGAGGTCGGCTCTCCTTGTATGCCCACAGGGGGGGAACCATCACCACATATTCATGGGCATTACAAGTCGTCAGGGAGGGATACCTCCTCCATCTAGCCCAAGTGCCTCCACACTACTTCCCAGGAGAGCCTCCAAGGTCTCCCCTTCACCGGGACCACCTTCTGAAGGCGTTGGCGGGTCTTCTTGAGGACCATATGGATGAACCAGTGCCCCACCACCTCCAGGGCAAGGGGTTCTACTCCAGGTACTTTCTTGTGCCAAAGAGGACAGGGGGGCCTAAGGCCCATCCTTGACCTGCGCAACCTCAACAAATTCCTGGTGAGGGAGAAGTTCAAGATGCTCTCCCTTTGAATATTGCTGCCTTACCTCTGCCAGGGAGACTGACTATGCTACTTGGATCTAAAGGATGCCTACACACACATCCTAATCAACCCAAGCCACAGGCAATACCTACGCTTTGTGGTAGGGGACAGCCACTACCAAGCTTTGTGGTAGGGGACAACCACTACCAATACAGAGTGCTTCCCTTTGGCCTTGCTTCGTCCCCCAGGGTGTTCACAAAGTGCCTGGCGTTGGTCGCCACCTTCCTCAGGCTTCTGGGGTTCTTTGTTTTCCCCTATCTCGATGACTGGCTCATCAGGGGCACTTCGGCCCCCAAGGTGCAGCAGGCCACAACTCGCAACATCCAGGTCCTGCAGCACTTGTGGTTTGTAATCAACTACCCTAAATCCAGCCTTTGTCTGACTCAAGAGTTAGACTTCATTGGGGCAAGGATCAACACTCTCCAGTCGAAGGCCTTTCTGCCTGCAGACAGGGCAAGCAGGCTTATGGTCCTAGCAGGGCAAGTGAGCCATAGCTTCTTAGTGCCAGCGAGGCAACTGCTGCGCCTCCTCGGGCACATGACCTCTACGGTCCATGTCACTCCAGATGCCCGCCTCCACATGCGAACTGCACATTGGTGCCTCAGGGACCAGTGGTCCCAGGCCATGGGACATCTCCAGGACAGGATCAAAGTGACCAGGCACCTGGTACAGTCCCTGACCTGGTGGCTCTCGCCTCATCACTTGAAGGCGAGTATGCCCTTCTAGGCTCCTCCCCACTCGAGGGTCCTCACCACAGATGCCTCCTTGCTGGGCTGGGATGCCCATTGCCAGGGGTATCGCACTCAGGGTGTGTGGTCCCCAGAAGAGAGTGCCCAACAGATCAACTCCGTGCCATCTGTTTCGCCATGCCATCCTCCTTGCCGTCTCGCCGTGAGGGTTTTCAGGCAGTATCTGGACCACAGGACAGTCCTGGTCCAAACGGACAACCAAGTGGCCATGTTCTACATGAGCAAACAGGAGTACGGGATCCCGCACCTTCTGTCAGGAGGCCCTGGACCTGTGCTCTTTTGCAACCCAGCAGGGGATTCTCCTCAAAGCGGTGTACCTGCTGGGCCAGGACAACTGGCTGGCCGAAAAACTCAGCAGGATCCTCCAGCCGTACGAGTGGCAGCTGGACTGGGTGGTGGCCAACAGGCTTTTCCAGACCTGGGAGGAACCGGTGAAGGACTCGTTTGCAAGCCTGGAAAATCACCAGCTACAATGCCTTTCTAGTCTCATGGTCGGTGGGTCTTCTGTATGCTTTTCCCACTGGCAACTCTGATTGCCAAGACTCTGTTCAAGATAATTCAGGACAGAGCATTTGTCATCCTGATAGCTCCACGGTGGCCCCGGCAACCGTGGTTCCTGCTTCTGCAGCTAGCAGTGGAGACCCCCATTCCCTAGGGTTCGTCTCCACGGCTCCTATCTCAGGAGGGGTGCTCTCTCTTGTATCCCAACCTCAGCTCCCTTTCGCTGATGACGTGGCTGCTGAGAGGGTGACTCTCAGCCTGCTCCTCCTTCCGAAAGAAGTTGAGGAGGTCTTGCTGGCTTTGCGTAGAACGTCTACTAGACGGACATACACCTTTAAGTGGTGCAGATTTGCTTTTTGGTGTGCTGGGCAAAAGGTGGACCCCTTTTCTTGCCCGGTGATTGTGGTGTTGCAATAAGTCCCATCTTGGAGAGGTGGAGAAGGTAAGTCCAACTCCGTCAGAGCGCATCTCAGTGCCCTAGCGACGAACCACTTCCCTGTGGACAAGAAGCCTCTCTCTGCTCACCCAGTGGTATCCTGGTTTCTAAAAGGCCTGCTCCTGTTGAAACACCTGGTCCGTCCCCCAGCGACAGAATGGGACCTTAATGTTGTATTGGGGCAGCTTACCCAGCCACCCTTTGAGCTGATGGCCACTTGCTATCTCAGTTACCTCTCCTGGAAAGTGGTATTCTTGGTTGCCCTTACTTCTGCCCGGAGAGTGAGTGAACGCCAGGCTCTCATGGTGGAGAGGCCTTATATCAGGTTCTACAAGAATAGGGTGGTGCTTCGCATACACCCCAGTTTCCTTCTGAAGGTGGTCTCCTTGTTTCACCTCAACCAGGAGGTGGTTCTTCCTGCCTTCTTTCCCAGGCCGCATGCCAGTCGGGCAAAGGCGGTCCTCCATACCCTGGACTGTAAGAGGGCTCTGTCCTACATCCATCGTACGCAAACTCACTGGAAGGCCTCTCAACTTTTCGTTTCTTACGACCCCAGTAAGCTGGGGGAGGCGGTGACAAAGCGTACGCTGTCCGCTTGGGTGGCGGACTGTATTGCCCGGGCTTATGAGGCAGCGGGGCTTCCGCTGGAGGGCCATTTTACGGCTCATAGGGTCAGGGCCATGGCAGCATCAGTAGTTCACCTGCACTCTGTTCCTTTGGTGGACATCTGCCGGGCCGCCACCTGGTCTTCGGGTCGGACCTTCGCAGCTCATTACTGCCTGGGTAGGGAGTCCTGACGGGACAGCGCCTTTGGCCAGGCTGTGCTCCGTAACCTGTTTGAGGTCTAAGCAACTCCTGCCCTCCGACCCTTCTGTGTTCAGGCTACCGGAGTTCTACTTCTCTGGTTAGGGTTTCATTGTGGCTGCTGGCAGCTCTTGCTGACGGAGCCTTTTTTGGACTATAGGTTCAAGGTAGCCTGTAGCTGGGGAATCCCATATGTGAGGACTGACTTCCTGCTTGTTCCCGGAGAAAGCGTTGTTACTCATCTGTAACAGGTGTTCTCCGGGGACAGCAGGATTCAGTCCTCACAACCCTCCTTCTTCCCCTTGGAGTTGCAGTCCAATTATTTTTTCATTTGTTTTGCCGTCTTTTTAGCTATGTCATTTGACTGAGCAAGATGGCACCCTTGGCGGGAAGGGGACCTTGCATGCGTGGTAGCAACTCCCAAAGGCTTTCTTTGAAAGCTGGGGATTTGCTCCGCGCGGGGCTCTGTCGGCGTTGACGTCACCCATATGTGAGGACTGATTCCTGTTTGTTCCTGGAGAAAGTGTAGTTTCTCACCTGTAACAGGTGTTCTCCAGGGACAACAGGAATCAGTCCTCACAACCCTCCCGCCTCCCCTTGGAGTTGCTGTAGAATTTTTGCCATCTTCTTTTGTCTGCTCTAGCTATGTCATCTGACTGAGTAAGATTGCACCCTTGGGCGGGAAGGGTACCATGCATGCATGATGGCATCTCCCAAAGGCTTTCTTTGAAAGCTAGGGTGATGCTTTTGGAGGGCTCCGTCGGCGCCGATGTCACCCATATGTGAGGACTGATTCGTGCTGTCCCTGGAGAACACCTGTTACAAGTGCGTAACTACGCTTTTTCCATGGAACCAAACGGACATGTGTCCTGTTTCCCCAGAAAAACCCTTAACAAAACTGTTCCTAAACATTAGTTTTCCAGTAGGTGTACCAGATCCTTTTCCCAGCTCGAGTCGGCACCTCTTGATGCTGTTCTTGGCCCCTTTATTTCTCAAGGTCTCCTTCGACCGGCATTCACACCTTTTTTCACCTGGGGTCGTTGACTCTGGGTGTTTTCCACCATGTCTCCCGGTGAGTTCTAAATGTGTGACCGCTGCAGTCAAACCTTGTCCATTACTGACACCCATGACTGCTACTTGCGCTGCTTGGGCCTGGATCATGATAGCACTTCCTGTGACCTATGCCAGATCATGTAGACCAAAACCAACAAGAAGAGGTCGGAGTTGCAGTTAAAGTTGTTCCCTAGGTCTGACTCGGCACCCGCCTCCCCGGCACCAAACTCCAAGCCCAGCACATCCCACGATGTCCAGGCATCCTTGGAGTCCCGCGGCCGCGGTTCCTCTGAGAAGAGCTTGGAGCCGGAGAAGAAGTAGTCATCGAAGCCCACCGAGGCTGCACCAGAGAAACCCGGGAAAAATCCATGGAGGGACTCAGGCGAATCCGAGAAGCGCCTCATCAAGCTCCTCAAGAAGGATTCCTCAGCCGTACTCCTCGTCAAGGATGCACTCCCTAGAGTGCTGGCACCGGACCCAAAATCGGTGCCTGTGCAGAAAGCTGCAAAGCTTTTTATCTTGGAAACTAGAATGGCAGCCCTGTAGCAGAACATTACTGCTTTCCTGGCCCTGCAGCAGGCAATGATGGCTGGTTCCTCTGCCTCATCTATCCCGACAACCGGGTCCTCAACTAATAGGGAGTCCCTGGTCATTGAGCTGAGCATCGAGCACCCTTGGTCTCGAGAAAGTCCTTGGCGCCGGTCGAGGTCCTGGTCCTGCTCATTGGGTATTTGGTCCTCGCTGACCAGTGGCCTCGGCTCTGACCCTAAGTCCTCCACAGGCTGTCAGCCCTTTGGCACTGGCCTCAACACAAGGAGTTGCAGGGCCTTAGATTCCTCGCCACCGCTAGACTCCCAGTGAGAGACGGGAGATGAGCATCCCAGACACCAGAAGGCACGGAAAATTCCCTCGGACCCGTCTCCCCCGGCGCCTCAATGCCATTTTTCTCTCGAGGATGTGGCCTTCCATGACTTCATTAGGGATACGACCAAGGCCCTCTCGGTGCAAACCGAGGCAGAGGAGGACCCACACACTGAGGAGATGGAGATTCTCCAGTTTGAGACTCCACCTAGAGAAAGCCTTACGGTGCCTATACAGCCAATCCTTGAGAGGCTGCTCCTCCAAATGTGGGAGACACTGGCGTTGGTGCCCATAGTCAACTGTCGGCTTGACGCTATGTACTGCATCTGGAAAGGGCCGGGTTTTCACAAAACCAAGCTGCCACATAACTCCATGATTGTAGTCAACCATGCAAAAGCTCAAGAGCCATAAAACCCACTCCTCTGTTCCTTCCGGCAGGGAGGCCTGGGCCCTCGATGCTCTTGGGCGCAAATGCTATCAGGGCTCGATGCTGGGTTGCCGGATCCAGGCCTATGAACTCTACATAGGCATGTACTTAAAGGCACTGGTCAAATAGCTGTCAGGGTTTGCAGTGGGCTTTGTCAGGGAACCCTTCCAACTATTCCAGACCCTGATCTCGGGAGTGAGAGACTACTCCAAGTTTCTCTCCTCGGCTGCCTATGACTGCTTTGAGTCAGCGGCTCGTGTTGTGGCGGCTGGCATCGGGGCTTGGCGCCAGGCCTGGCTGCAATCCTCTGACCTTGAGCAGTGGGTCTAGGACAAACCGCTTGATGATCCCTTACCGGTGAGAACCTCTACGGCAAATCCATGGCCGACAAAGCTGCTGAGAATCAAGGCAGAGTTTGTGACCTGTCGGAGGCTCTCTGAAAAGACCTCATCCCATCCCCATGCAAAAACGTCAGGGAAGAGACCCCTTTTCCCAAGGAAAAAGGGTGCCTTTACACAGGGTCACCAGTACCAACTCTACTCTGGGCATCAGCAAGGTTCTCATCCCAAGAGGCAGGGACACGGGGCTCAGAAAGCAAAAACACCTAAGCCCCAAGCTCCAGCTCCCACTCAACCTGGGGGGGACGGGACTTTTGACTCCCAGAATAGGGTCTCCCCTCCCCCAGGAGACATTCACCAGCTCACAGGGGGCGCCTGACGCTCCTCACCCACAAATGAGCCTCAGTCACTTCAGGCTACAGATGATCAGGGAAGAATTTCTCCTCCACCTGCTGCAGATTCCACCCAGATTCTTTCCTGGAGAGCCGGTGAGGCCTCTCCTTCACCAGACCCTACTACTCACAGAACTCGCAGGTCTTCTCAAGGACAAAGCAATAGAACCTGTGCCCAGACACCTGTGGGGCAAAGGCTTCGGGTACTTCCTTGTCCCAAAGAGGACTGGGGGCCTCAGACCACTGTTCCCTCTAAGCTGTGCACGTGTGCGCGCGCACACACCTCGCCGAGTGAGCGCACATACTTTACAACAGAGCGCACAAAAATTACGGCTCTGATTCTGATAGAAAACACAGACGTCTTAAAATTTAAAAGTTATGATTGCAATTACTAGGAATTTCCCGCTTCCTTTAGTAATCGTCTATTTTCATTTAATTTGATTAAAATCAATGTGGTGTACATACTGTATTCTGACGTGTAGTCAAATTTTAAAGTATATAACTCCGAGTGTCGTTATGTGGCGCACAAAAATTTAACCTTCCTTCAAAAGCTGCACACAGCTGATATTTTATGCGCACACAGCCTACAGAAAATTAGAGGGAACATTGCCTCAGACCCCATCCTAGACCTGCGAAACTTAAACAAGTTTCTGGTGAGGAAGAAGTTGAAGATGCTCTCCCTTGGAACACTGCTGCCTTATCTCCACCAGGGAGATTGGCTTTGCTGCTTGGACCTAAAGGATACTTACACACACATCCTAATCCACCCCTCCCACAGGCAGTACCTAAGGTTCATGGTAGGAGGAGGTCACTACCAGTACAGGGTGATACCCTTCGGCCTGGCCTCCTCTCCAAGGGTCTGCACAAAATGCCTAGCAGTGGTCGCTGCCTACCTACTTCTGCAAGGAGCCTTTGTCTTCACCTTCCTAGATGACTGGCTGATCAGGAGTAATACAGCCACAGAGGCCCATCAGGCCACAGAGCGTGCAACCCTCCTGCTGCAGCACCTGGGGTTTATCATCAACTACCCCAAATCTCATCTCATCTCCAGCCCAGACCCTGGAATTCATAGGCGCTCAGCTGGACACCCTGCAGGGGTGCAGCGCCTTCAGTTGCTGCCAGTCTCCTCCTCCGCCTTCTGGGCCACTTGGCATCCATAGTCTATATGACCCTGCCTACACATGCGGGCAGCACAGTGGTGCCTCCACTCCCAGAAGACCCAAGCCATGGGCAGACTGCGGGACAGGGTCAGGGTAACCCGCCAGCTGGCGGAGTCCCTTGGCTGGTTGCAACTTCTCTGCCAACTCTGGGCCGAGATGCCTTTCCAGGCACCACAGAGTCCTGACCATGGATGCCTCCCTCCTCAGTTGGGGGGCTCTTTGTGAAGACCTTCGCACACAAGGCTTCTGATCTCAGGTGGAATCTCTGCTACAGATCAATTTTCTGGAACTCAAGGCAATCTTCCTAGCCCTACGGATGTTCCGCCACCACCTGCGACACCAGACGGTGCTGATACAGACGGACAACCAAGTCACCATGTTATAAGTCAACAAGCAGGGGGGCACGGGGTCATTCTCCAGGACCAAGCAGGAAGTCAGTCCTCACATATGGGTGACGTCAGCGCCGATGGAGCCCCCGTGTGGAGCATTTCCCCAGCTTTCAAAGAAAGCCTTTGGGAATGCAGCACGCATGCGCGGTCCCCTTCCCGCCCAAGGGTGCCATCTTGCTCAGTCTTCTTTTTTCCACGAAGCCCAACGGACGTGTTTCATTTTCACCCGAGGAAAAAGTTGATTTTCTTCTGCGTGGACCCGTTTTCTTTGGTCCGACGCCGGTTTCCCTTTCTCGCCTGGGCCCGATACATCAGTATCGAGCCCGGACTTCTTTTTTCGTTTTTTGTCCTTAGTGACTAGCGTACGCGCCATTTTTCTCTTTTCACTGGCAGCCCTGTCTTTTGACTTCGCAGGGGCCCTTTTTCCCCCGATGGCTGCTGAATGTAAGCTGGTCTGTACAGGGCGGTGTACACAACCAGACTGTCTAGGAAAACCTGAGAAAGAGTTAATTTTGTTCATAACTTTGCTTAGAAATAAACTTCATATATTTGCTTACTAAGTAGGTGAAGAGGTACAAGTCCTGTAAATAAGAAAAGGGCAGGTTGTCCTCCAGCCTTTCAGTCTCAGGGTTACTAGATATCAAGCAGTCAGTCAGCAGTAAACAGTTATGTCTTGGAATACATGTATGTCTCCTCATACTGACCTATGCTGATTAGAAATTGACCTATGATGTGATGAATACGTAATACCTGACGTAGAACAATAAAGTGAAATTATGCTGTATCCTCCAAAAGAGCCTTATAAATAAAGTAAACCATAGCTAATAGAGTAAACAAAGAGAACTTGTTTCTATTTGATTCTCTCCGCAAAGCTTTGGTGTATCTATATAGAAGTGTGTGGTATTTTATTGCTGTCTCTTAGATTTCCTTCTCATTGCTTTGAGTGTGGTTTTCTGTGACTCCAAGAGCCCTGCGGGTTGCTGGTGAGGGGGGGCAAAGAGAAGCCCTTCAGTTGGTGCCGTGCCGGTCTACAGATTTCTCCATTCCTGGCAAGGGCAGAAGGTGTTTGTGAGTATTGTATGGTGACAGCAATGGGTAATCTGTTAGGTAGACGAGAGTTATCTCCAGGAACAAGCAGGAATGAGTCCTCACTTATGGGTACGTCGGTACCGACGGAGCCTGCGCGGGAAAGCTCCCCAGCTTCCCAGAAGGAAAGCTTTTGGGGCCTCCCACAGCGCATGCGCGCTGCCTTCCCGCCTTCCTGACCTCAGTTCTTCTTTTTCCGCGGAGCGAGCAGGTTGTGTTCCTGTCACCGCTGAAGAAGTTGTTATTTTAATTTGTTTCTTTGGCCGCGTGTCTGCCTTCCCCGATTCCGGACCGGTACCACCGGTCCTTTTTTCTTTATTTCTTTAAAAAAAAAATAAAATCTTATTTTTCCCCACTTGGTGTGTTTTTTCCGTTAGGCCTCTAGGCCTTCACTAAATTCTCCCTCATGGAGAAACCAGCTTCTGGTTTTAAAAAATGCACCAAGTGTAGCGGTACTATATTGGTGACAGACACCCATGAATGGTGTCTTAAATGTTTGGGGCCTGACCACTCCATTCCGGATTGCCCATCCTGTTCTCTGATGTCTAAACGTGGCTTACAAAACCGAGCAGCCAAGTTTCATATGCTGTTTTCTGATACTCCAGCATCGACATCATCCAGGTCTTCCTCTCCTGATGGATCTCAGGTACCCAAACATTCTTCCGGCAGGTCCTCAAAGGGCAAATCTCCCTCTAAGTATCGAGATGCCCCTGGGCTTGACCCTGAGGACCCTGCCCCAGCCAAACAACCCCAGCGGGAAGCTCCGGCTTCCAAAGCTCCTCCTATGGGGTTACAGGTTGACATCGATGGCACGGCCTCGACCGATCACCTGTTAGACTGCTCTGGGGTACCGGCTCAATCTTCCGGTACCAACATCCAGACAGTCGTGGCGTCTATGGATCATACAGTTCAATCCATGCAGCAGGCCATTATGGCTTTCATTAGAGCTGCGACGCCCTCGGTACCGCAGCCAGCGGTACTGACTCCGGTTCCGGTACCACAACCGATACCGGTACCCAGGGCATCCACATCAACCAGGATACCGGTTCCGGGGCTTTTTCCGATACCGATCCGGTTCCAGGTACCCCCGATGTGGATACCGGTCGATACGCTTATCGATCCCTGGAAGCCAACAGACGATACTTCGAGTCCTCTGATGATTCTGATTCATCAGATGACTCTGCTGAAGTATCTCTTACTCTTCCTGAAGAGCCCTCTTCTCCAAAGAGGAGAATGTCTCCTCCAGAGGATTTGTCCTTTCAAGACGACTTCATTGAAGTAGCTAAAGGTCTCTCTATTTCAGTAACCTCTGAAAAAGAACCTAGAGCAAAAAAATTAGATATTTTGGGATACTCTAAGGTTCCCAAAGAGGCAGTCACCTTGCCCATTCATGAAATTCTTCAAGAACACATGATGGACTTATGGGAGACTCCTCTCACCCTATCTCCACATTCTCGTCGTTTGGATACCATGTATCGTGTCCCTCCTTCTCCTGGGTTTCAAAAAACTCAGCTCCCTCACCACTCTGTTGTGGTGCAGTCAGCTATGAAAAGGATAAAGAGTACCAAAAGACACTCTTCTACTCCTCCAGGAAGAGAATGTAGGACTTTGGATGCTTTTGGTAGAAAAATCTTCCAAGCCAGTATGCTTATTGCCAGAATTAATTCATACAGCCTCTATATGGGCATGTTTCTGAAGGAGATTGCATTAAAGATGCGCCATTTTCTCCCCTTTATCCCAGAGGATAGAAAGGAGGAGTTCCTTCTTTTGCTAAAGCATACCCAAGATATTTCAAAGTTCTCCAACAGAGCAGCCTTTGACTCCTTTGAGGGTGCTAGCAGAGCCTCAGGTATTGCCATAGCTGCTCGCAGAATTGCTTGGCTCCAGGCCTCTGACCTAGAACCCTGGGTCCAAGATGGGTTGGGGAATCTGCCCTGTACAGGTGAAAATCTGTTTGGTAGGGAGTGGCAAATCAAAGCCACTCAAATGGACGCAGAAAATGCTGCTTTAGATAGACTTTCTAAGTCTACCTCTACCCCTGCCAAGAAAAAGTCTTTTAAGAAGCCTTTCTACAAGAAGGCCAGATTTTCTACAAATACTGGCCAACAATCTTCTGCAGTTCGCTTTGCTCCTAAGCGTCAGCAGCCTAAACAGGCCAGGGCAAAACCTGCAGGGACTGCTCCAGCCCAGCAGTCCCAACCCCCTCAGGGTTTTTGACTTAATACTAGAGAACTTAACCTTTCTGGTTCTACAACAACCAGAGCCTCTCACCATTCCAGGAAGGTTAACTCATTTTGCTCCCAGATGGAAGCAGATCACATCAGAACAGTGGACCCTCTCTATCATAAGAGAGGGCTACAAACTACATTTCTCCAGCCTTCCTCCCCATACCATGGTGAGACGTTTCAATTCTCCTCCATCTCTCCTAGACCTGTTAGGTCAGGAGGTGACCACCCTTCTCGCCCAAAGGGCAATAGAAGAGGTTCCTCTTCTTCAACAGGGGTCAGGGTTTTACTCCCCTTATTTTCTCATTCCCAAGAAAACAGGGGGGTACAGACCCATTCTAGATCTGAGAGAATTGAACAAATTCCTATGCAAGGAGAAATTCAAGATGCTTTCTCTAGGTACTCTCCTTCCATACCTGCAGAGTCAGGATTGGCTTTGTTCTCTAGATCTCCAGGATGCGTACACACATATACTCATCCATCCATCCCACAGAAAATTCCTACGGTTTCTGTTCCAGGGGAAACATTTCCAATACAGAGTACTTCCCTTTGGTCTAGCCTCTGCTCCAAGAGTGTTTACCAAATGCATGGCAATAGTAGCTGCATTTCTATGCGCCCTGGGAATTTTTGTCTTCCCATACCTGGACGACTGGCTCATCCGAGCTCCATCTCAGTCCGAGGTTCAGACTTCCCTGGACCGCACCAGACGCATTCTGCAGTATCTGGGACTTGTGATCAATCTGCCAAAGTCTCAACTCACCCCTACTCAGTCCCTGGAATTCATAGGGGCCTGGTTAGATACCACCACTGCAAGGGCCTACCTTCCTCAGGGCCGTTGCCAACGTCTGGTGCAACTAGCCTCCCAGGCTCAGTCCAGAAGCCACTTGACTGCCAGGGAGATGCTACAACTATTAGGCCACGTGGCCTCCACGGTACATGTGGTGCCTTATGCTCGCCTACATATGAGAGCAGCTCAATGGACTTTGTCCTCCCAGTGGACTCAAGCATCAGGAGCTCTCTCAGACCAAATAGCAACCTCCAAGCATCTCTTTTGGTCTCTCCAATGGTGGATGTCCACTCAAAATCTGTTGTTGGGGGCCCCCTTCCAACCATCGTTACCCCAAGCAACACTCACAACAGATGCCTCCCAAACAGGTTGGGGAGATCATCTACAGGACCTATCCACCCAAGGCACTTGGTCCCCACAGGAGACCTCCCTTCATATCAACCACTTGGAACTTCGAGCAATCTTTCTAGCTCTCAGAGTTTTTCATACCCTCCTCAGCAACATGACAGTCCTTATTCATACGGACAATCAAGTAGCCATGTTTTACATAAACAAACAAGGAGGGACTGGCTCTCTGTCGCTTTGCAACGAAGCTCTAAGATTATGGGCCTTCACCAGAGAGCATCAAATCCATCTCCTGGCAGTGTATCTTCCAGGAATCCAAAACTCTTGGGCAGACAGACTCAGTCGAGTTCTGCTTCCACACGAATGGTCCCTGCACATGGATCAGGTACACAGAATCTTCCAGAAATGGGGAACCCCAGACATAGACCTCTTTGCAAGTCCGTGGAATGCCAAACTTCCCCGGTTCTGTTCCAGAATTCCGTGTCAGGGAGTTCAGGCCAAGGATGCCTTCCTCCTACATTGGGGTCAGAGCTTCCTGTATGCCTTCCCACCCATTCCTTTGATTCCCAAGACTCTGTTCAAACTTCAACGGGATCAAGGGTCCATGATCCTCATAGCTCCACGCTGGCCACGCCAAGTGTGGTACCCTCTACTTCTGCATCTCTCCCAGGCCCCCTCCCTGGACTTGGGAGGGGCTCCAGACCTTCTGTCTCAGGAGGAGGGGACTTTGTGGCACCCAAACCCCAAGTCCCTTCACCTCAGAGCTTGGTTACTGAAGGCCTAGACCTTCAAGACTTCAATCTTTCGCAACAAGTGAAGGATATCCTCCATGCCTCTAGGAAACCTTCCACTAGGCGTTCTTACGCTTTTAAATGGAAAGATTTTCCATTTGGTGTGCTCAAAAGGGTCTTGACCCTCTAGCACTCCCCTTGAATTCTCTATTGGAATATCTCCTGCATCTCTCCAATGCAGGACTCAAAACAAATTCAGTACGGGTCCATTTGAGTGCTATCTCAGCATCTCTTAAACCTCTCAATGGACAACCTATCTCCTCTCATCCTCTTATCGCAAGATTCATGAGAGGCCTAACTTTGACTAAACCTCCCATTCGACCTCCACCGGTGGCATGGGATTTAAATTTGGTTCTTGGTCAGCTTATGAAGCCACCTTTTGAACCCTTAGCCACTACCTCCTTGAAATTTCTTTCCTGGAAGGTTATTTTCCTTATTGCAGTCACTTCAGCTCGCCGTATCAGTGAACTGCAAGCTCTAGTGGCTAATCCACCTTATACAAGGTTCCATCATGATAAGGTGGTCCTTAGGACCAATCCCCACTTTATGCCTAAAGTGGTCTCCCCTTTTCATCTTAATCAAGAGGTATATTTACCTGTCTTTTTTCCAGCTCCTCTTGCATCCAGTGCAGAGAGGAACCTTCATACTCTAGATTCTAAAAGAGCTCTTGCCTTTTACCTCCACAGGACACAGCAACATCGAAAGTCTTCTCAGCTTTTTGTTGCTTTTGATCCTTCTCATATAGGACTTCCAGTCTCTAAAAGAACACTGTCCAATTGGATTGCTCAGTGTATCTCTTTTGCTTACCAGAGTAAGAACCTTTCTCTGGAGGGCCATGTCACTGCTCACAATGTGAGGGCCATGGCCACCTCTATGGCTCATCTAAATTCTGTGTCCATCGACCAGATCTGTCGAGCAGCCACCTGGGCCTCGGTTCACACCTTTACAGCCCATTACTGTTTGGACAAGGACTCCCGCCGGGATGCCTTGTTTGGTCAGGCTGTCCTCAGACACCTGTTCCATTCTTGAACAACTCCAGCCCACCTTCCCTTAATGGATGCCTGAGATCCATAGGAAGATGAGGAACCCTTCAGGGTCTCATACCCTTGAGGGGATCTCCCGGGCATCTTAGCTAGGGAGTCCCCATATGTGAGGACTCATTCCTGCTTGTTCCTGGAGATAGCACAGTTACTTACCTGTAACAGGTGATCTCTGGGAACAGCAGGAATTAGTCCTCACAACCCGCCCACCTCCCCTAGGAGTTGTTTTCTCTCTCTCTCTTTCCTTTCCTCTCTCTATTGTCTCAGCTTTAAACTCGAACTGAGGAGAGTTGGTCAGGAAGGCGGGAAGGCAGCGCGCATGCGCTGTGGGAGGCCCCAAAAGCTTTCCTTCTGGGAAGCTGGGGAGCTTTCCCGCGCAGGCTCCGTCGGTACCGACGTACCCATATGTGAGGACTAATTCCTGCTGTTCCCAGAGATCACCTGTTACAGGTAAGTAACTGTGCTATCTCAGTTGCGTGAATGGCATGACAAAGCTAAGGTTTTAGCTGTTCAGAGAGGTAGCCCTTCTTATTGTATGCGTGAGAAGTATGGGGATATGGCTATTAATTATATTGTACACTGGCATGCAGTGACTAACGATAATGTGCTTTTACAGTTTCCTTTGGAGGGAACTTTTTCTATAGATAAACTTCGTTATCTGAAATGTGCTTTGCAGGCTAAACATAAATTATGTGATGCCCGTGAAGGGCTAGTGTTTAATTGGTGGCAACGAATGGCACATGATACGAAGAATGATTTGTTTGTGTTAAAGAATGCTGGTAAAGCGAGTGAAGTACAAGAGAATGATAATGAACGGGCAGGGAAATTCCCAGCCGTTCTTTCTCCAGAATTTGATGCAGATGTGGCTGCATTGGTAATTGGAGCTGGAATAGTCCCAAGTGCATCCCCATCGTCTCCCCCTGTTTTTTCTGAGAGTCATGTAGCTTCTGGAAGGGGGAGGATCACTCGTGGAGCTGAACTAAGAGAAGAGATAAGGAATAAACAGAAGATATTGGGAGATGCAAAGATTGAAGATTACAGTAATTGTAATATTTCTCAGCTTAGAGAAGTGGGTGCACTTCTTAGCCGTGAAATAGAAAGTATTGTACATATGATAGAAACCTTAAAAGGAATAGTAAGGAATAATATTTCTGCTACAAAGGAATTGGGAATTTCTAGTAAACTTATTGATGCTATTGAAAAAGATCTGGATAAGCATTTTTTCACCTATACGGAGAAATGTGATCAATTATATGGTGATATAAGTTTTCTTCAGACTGTTTTACGCCAACATAATGATTCATGTTCTGTAAATGCAAAACCTGTAGAAGAGGATATAGTACCTGCATATCCTTTTCGTGTATATCCAACAGGACCTACAGGTGCAATGACTGTACGTGCAAATTGGAGTCCTAAAGAAGTATTTGATTTGGCTAAAACCTTTCCTGATTACAGGGAAAATTCAGGTAGATTTGTGTCCTTATGGTCTCAAATAATTAATAGTTATAATCCTACTTGGGCAGATCTAGATAATCTGCTTAGAGCTGTTTTTATTAATCCAGCTGATTTTCATAAGGTAACTCATCCAATTAGAGATGTAATTGGATATGGCCACAGACAGACCCTGTAACTGATTTTCAAGAACAGACACAAAGAGATAGTTTTGTTCTGTGTAGAGAGAAATTGTTAGAATCTCTTAAAGTAGCATGTAAGTCTGTGAGGGATTGGTCAAAGCTTACTTCCTTATCGCTTCTCCGGGCCAGTCCAGGGAAAGGTAGGGCAGTACCAAAGCAGTCCAGGGAAAGGTAGGTAGGGTTGTCAGTCCCCTATAGCAGCTGAGGACTGAAGACTTCAAGCTTTCTTGAGAGGTGAAGCCACTCCCCCTGAGGGTAATCCAGTAGTCTTTCAGTCCTCAGCAGCTAAAGAGGATCGAATCTCTATTTCTCCCTCATATGCAAACCTACCGGTTATTTTTCTTTCTTTGTTTTTGGGGAAAATATATTAGCTCTAGCAGAGCTGATTTATTCTATAGTCCTTGTAGTGTTTTTTGGTACACTAGTACTTTAAGGACATTTGAGACGTCGAGTGAGTCATTCTTTTGCGGTGTGAGGTAGAGCCTGCCTTTTTCACCGTCTCCGTCTCTAACGGCAGAGTGATCCTGGGAGCCCCAGTTGTTTCCTCTGCCGTGAACACTGCCGGTTTCGAGTACTTCCCGCTAGCAGCGGGACTGCATTGGGTACTCAGGAGTTGGCTCTCTTCTCTCCGGTGAGTCTCTAGTTGTTTTTCTATATTTTTCCTGTCACGAACCAGTTCTGCACGCGATATACAGGCACCGGCTTATTTTCTCAGCGCCGTTCCTCAAACAGCGGCGTTGTTTTTTCCCGCTACTGCTCTCGTTCGGAGATACAATTTTTAGATGTCAGACAAGCCTGTGACTAAAATAGAGGAGCCGTCTTTTCCCGCCGAAAAGGCGGGAAAGTCGGCCATTTTGACGGCGCCGGTCAGTTCGCCTGCAGAGCAGCCCCGGCCGCATAAAAGGAAGGCTAAATCTTCTAAAGACGCCGTTCCACGAGAAAAGCCTTCGCGATCATTTTCAGAGGCTCAGGAAGGAATGGCATCGTTTTTTTCGCCCGAATTTATTTTGGCGATGCACAAAGCTTTTTTGCTGAAGTCTTCACAGCCTGATCAGTCAGCAGCGCTTCCAAGTCCTGTAGCACTTCCCATTAATTTTCAGGTGACAGAGGATCCTGGAGAGGGGTCTTCTCAGACTAAGGACATTATTAAAGATCCTTTGGATCCTTTTGCTTCTCAACCTTCTGTACTCCTGGGTCAGGGGGACGCAGAGGTTCTGGCAGAGACAGGCTTAGATCTGGATACAGAGGACTTGGAGGAAGGAGAGATTGCTCCTGGGGAGGATCCAAATATTTTCAGGGTCTTCCGTAAAGAGGAGCTGGCGGCTCTCATTTCTCAATCTTTGGCGGCGCTGCACCTGCTTCTTCCTTCTGCATCTCAGGAACCTTTGGAAGATCCTTTGTTGGAGGGGTTTAAGGCTGAACAACGGTGTTTCCCGATGCATCGGGTTATCAGGCAAATGATTGATTCTGAATGGGAGTGTCCGGAGGCTACCCTGTGCGGTAGCTGCGCCTTAGCTCGCCTGTACCCCCTACCGCAGGAGGAAAAGGAGTTATTACGCATGCCAAAGGTGGATGCCATTGTATCTGCGGTGACTAAAAAGACTACCATCCCTGTGGAGGGAGCGGCAGCGCTTAAGGACCTCCAGGATAGAAAATTGGAAATTCTTCTCAAGCAGGCATTTGATTCTAGCGCTTTGGCACTGCAAGCTGCAGTTTGTGGAGCTTATGTTTCTCGGGCGTCCATTAGATGGTTGCAGGGGGACGCTTCAGGGGAGTCCGCTTCTGAAGTTCCAGAAAATGCGAAGTTGGAATCAGCCGCTGCTTATATGGCGGATGCTTTTTATGATTTGCTGCGGATTGCGGCTAAAACCATGGCCTCTCTGGTAGCTGCCAGGCGTTTTCTCTGGTTGCGTAACTGGTCTGCAGATGTTTCCTCGAAGTTGCGGCTCAGTAAATTGCCCTATAAGGGGAAATTACTCTTTGGGGAGGCGTTAGAAAAAATTGTGAAAGATTTAGGCGACTCAAAAGGGGGTCATTTGCCTGAGGATAAACCTAAGCCGGTGAGAGGTACTGGTAGTCTCCAAGGCTCCGGTCGGGACTCCCGTAGATTTCGCGGAGCACGCTTTGCACCCTATTCCAGGGGACGTTCCGGCTTTCATGGTCAGTCCTTTCGAGGAGCCAGAGGTTTTGGCAGGTCCTAACTTCAGTGCGTCCCAACCCTCAGTTAAAAAGCCGCAATGAAGGTCTGCTGGTCCAGGCGTTGGTTCCTGTAGGAGGGCGCCTGCAGAATTTTCTGGCAGCCTGGACCGAAATCACTTCAGACAAATGGGTTTTGGAGATAATTCAGAAGGGGTATGCTCTAGACTTCGCCTGCCCTTTGTCGCCCGCCTTTGTAATGTCTCCCTGTTCACCCGGTCTGAAAATGCAGGCCATTTCGGACACGCTCTTTCGTCTCGTACAGCTGCGAGCGATAGTTCCCGTGCCTCTAGACCAATACGGTTGCGGTCGATACTCGATCTATTTTGTGGTTCCCAAAAAGGAAGGTTCTTTTCGTCCCGTGCTAGATCTCAAAGGCGTAAACCGTACTTTGCGGGTGCCTCACTTTCGCATGGAAACGTTACGGACAGTGATTCGGGCGGTACGGCCGGTAGAGTTTCTCTCGTCCATAGATATCATGGAGGCCTATCTTCATATTCCCATCAGACAATCTCATCAACGATTTTTATGTTTTGCCCTTCCGATGGGGCATTTCCAGTTTCGAGCATTGCCGTTCGGTCTCGCTACGGCTCCGCGGACGTTCACAAAGCTGATGGTGGTTGTTGCAGCGGCGCTTCGAAAGGAAGGTATCCGAGTTCATCCTTATCTCGACGATTGGTTGATCAGGGCCGATTCTCGTTTGGCTTCAGTGACGGCGACAGCTCGAGTGGTACAGCTTCTCGAACAGCTCGGTTGGGTGATCAATCAGGCCAAAAGTCACTTAGAACCGTTGCGACAGCTGACTTATCTCGGAGCCTTCTTCGACACAGAGCGAGGGGCGGTCTTTTTACCCAAACTGCGAGTGGAGAAGCTTTTGCAGCAGGTACAAGCTTTTCTGCGACTGACAGCTCCGTCGGCGTGGACGTATTTGCAGCTCTTGGGGTCCATGGCGGCGGCACTGGATCTAGTCCCGTGGGCCAAGGCTCACATGCGGCCCTTGCAACAAGCGTTGCTTTCCCGATGGTCACCGCAGCTTCACCCACTCTCGCAGCGCCTGCCCTGTCCGGACCTCGTGCGACACAGTCTGGAGTGGTGGTTAGTTCCGGAACATCTAACGGCGGGTATTCCCTTACAGGAGCCCTCGTGGGTGTTGGTCACCGCAGATGCCAGTCTCACGGGCTGGGGAGCTCATTGTCAGGCACACATCGCTCAAGGTTCTTGGTCCCCAGAGGAGAGCTCGTGGTCGATCAACCGGCTAGAGCTTCGCACAGCTCGTCTCGCCCTGCTGCACTTCGCGGACTTGCTCAAGGGGACTGCGGTCAAGATATTCGCTGACAATGCAGTGACAGTCGCTTATATCAATCGTCAAGGGGGAACCAAGACTCTTTCCCTCCTTTCCGAATGTCAGGAATTGAAGGTTTGGGCAGAATCCAATCTCCTGGCGTTATCAGCGGCACATGTAGCTGGCAAGGAAAATGTGCAGGCCAATTATCTAAGCCGCAATGTGCTCGATCCCGGGGAATGGGAGTTGAACGCGGCAATTTATCACGAGCTGACCTTGCGTTGGGGGCAGCCGTGATGGATCTTATGGCGACGTGCAGCAATGCCAAGACCAGCTGTTTCTTCAGCAGGCGCAGGGAACACATGTCGGAAGGTCTAGATGCTCTCGTTCAGCCATGGCCACTGGACTCTCTCTTGTACGTTTTCCCGCCTTGGCCGATGTTGAGTCGAGTTATCCAGCGGGTAGCGCAACACCGGGGGGTGGTGATTCTCATTGCGCCAGATTGGCCTCGTCGTCCTTGGTATGCCGATCTAGTTCGGCTTCTAATAGCTCCACCTTGGCCTCTTCCGGTACGCATCAATCTGTTGCATCAGGGACCGATACTCATGCCACAGGTGGATCGCTTCTTACTTACGGCTTGGCTCTTGAGAGGGCTCGCTTGAAGCGCAAAGGGTATGCGAGTTCCGTTGTGGCCACCTTACTTCAGTCTAAAAGGCCTGGGACTTCTCTAGCATATGTGCGAGTATGGCGTCTTTTCGAAACGTGGTGTGGACAGCGCAACGTTCCTCCTATGTCGTCTACCTTACCTCAGCTGCTCCTTTTTCTCCAGCATGGGTTGGATAAAGGGGTGGCTCTTAGTACCCTTAAGGTTCATATAGCTGCGCTCACTTGTTTTAGGGGGTCAGTGCAGCATCGCCGTCTTTCGGCGCATCCGGATGTGCAACGATTTTTACGTGCAGCAAAAATTCTCCGTCCTCCAGTGCGCCCAATCGTGCCTCCCTGGGATTTGAATGTAGTTTTGGAAGCTTTTTCCCGGTCGCCCTTAGCTTCCCTCTGCTCTCGGGATCTCCGGGAGTGTTCCTGGAAAACGGCTTTTCTGGTGGCTTTATGTTCAGCACGCCGGATATCGGACTTGCAGGCCTTGTCTTGCCGGGAGCCTTATCTTCAATTTCTTCCGGAACGGATTTTGCTACGAACAGTGCCTTCCTTTTTACCTAAAGTACTGTCTGTTTTTCATGTTAATCAATCGGTAGCCTTGCCCGTGTTTTCTGATAGGTCCGGTTCTCCCATGGACCGTGCGCTCAAACGGTTGGATCTTGGCTGGGTCTTAAGGACGTACCTTCGGGTTTCGCAGCCCTTTCGGAAAACGGACAAGCTCTTTGTCCAGTATGCAGGGCCTCGTAAAGGTCAAGCAGCGTCAAAGTCCACCATAGCTCGTTGGGTTCGCTGTGCTATTGTGGCAGCTTACACTGCCCGAGGCATCTCGCCGCCGGTTGGTCTGAAGGCTCATTCCACTCGAGCTCTAGCAACAGAGCAGCGACGTGGTCTTCGTTGCATACTTTTACAAAGCATTACCGGTTGGATGTTCAGGCCAGAGAAGATGCGAAAGTGGGGGCCTCGGCTCTTATCGCAGGTCTGGCGGGTCCCTCCCGTATTTAGGTACTGCTTTGGTACTGCCCTACCTTTCCCTGGACTGGCCCGGAGAAGCGATAAGGAAGATGAAATTAGGTCTTACCTGCTAATTGTCTTTCCTTGAGCTTTCTCCGGGCCAGTCCAGGGTCCCACCTCTTTCGGTTTTTCGAGTACTTTTTCATAACCATAAGAATTTCACCATATTTGAGTGTTCGTCCGAGAGAGGGGATGATTGGGGCTTCTAGGTTTCATTCAGTGCCAATCGATGCTATAGTTTAATTTAAAAAAAAAAAAAAAACACGAAAGGAGCACGTTTGTTGGCTTCCGCGTTTTCAGGGACTATAGAACTTTATCAGTTTTAAAGGGTTAATCTGGTGTTTTCAGTTCTTTCTTTTTAGTTGCTTTGTCAGAAGGCGACTGCTGGATTACCCTCAGGGGGAGTGGCTTCACCTCTCAAGAAAGCTTGAAGTCTTCAGTCCTCAGCTGCTATAGGGGATTGACAACCCTACCTACCTTTCCCTGGACTGCTTTGGTACTGCCCTACCTTTCCCTGGACTGGCCCGGAGAAAGCTCAAGGAAAGACAATTAGCAGGTAAGACCTAATTTCATCTTCTTTAACACAGGAAAGGGGTGAGAAAGTTACAGCTTTCCACACTAGGTGTATGCTAGCGTTTAAGGATTATTCTGGCGAGACAGAGGATACACCTTCAGGATTTACTAATATTTTTGTAAATGGTTTGATTCCAAGAATAAAGGAAATTTTGGAAACTTCAATAATAGATTGGCCTGCTAGATCAGCTGATGCAATTTTGGAGGGTGCACGGTACAGTGAATTGAAATATCTCAAGGAATTGCAGGAACAACAAGCCAGATTAGATGTAAAGAAGACTAAACTGCTTAATTTACAAATTGCTTCTATGCATCCAGCCCTGGGAAGGGGGCGGAGGAGAGACAGGTTCAGAGGAAATTATGAGAATTCTCAACGAGGCAATTCTCAGCAAGGCAATTCTCAGCGAGGGCGTGGACAAGCCAGAGGAATGCGTGCTTGTTATACATGTGGTGAGTGTGGCCATTTACAGCGAGACTGTCCACAGAATCGGAATTTGGATGGCCAGAGAGCTGCGTGCCTTCCTCCCCCACCTGCTGAGTTCACTCCTGTATATCAATGTTTTTCTAACCCAGAAGACTGTGATTCTTGGGATGCATGACTATTATTGAATCTGAATGTAACTTCTCAGGGTGAGTTAGAAGCTAAACTTGGAGGCTCTACTGTGAAATTCATCATTGATCCAGGAGCTACTACATCTGCGTTGCGTCTACAGGATCTGCCTGCAGTTTATCAAACTCTTCTAGCACATGCTCCAACAGTGCATTGTGAAGGCATTGAAGGTAAGATAATTCCTCACCGTAAACTTGAAGCTTTGCCTTTGCAGATTGGAGAGACTGTATACCCTACTAACTTTCTGGTAGGAGACACATTACCAGTGAATCTTTTGGGTCGTGATTTCCTGGCTTCACATCATGCAACTTTATCTTGGATGAGTGGAAAGTTACATTTTCAGTTGTATTCTCTTTCTGAAGTGCAGCCCCCTGTGGATGTCACAGCTATTCACCCTGATCTCGAAAGACTTCTATCTACTCTGTGGGCAGTCCCAGGATCAAATGTCGGATGTCTCTCAATTCCTCCTGTGAAGATTACCATAAAACCTGGTGTACAACTTCCTAGACTCAAACAGTATCCACTATCAGCAGCTGCTATAGATGGAATTCGACCGGTAATTGAAGATTTACAGATGCAAGGTGTCATCTATCCTACTACGTCGCCGTGTAATACTCCAATTCTTCCTGTACTGAAAGCTGACGGCGAGACTTATCGATTTGTGCAAGATCTGCGAGCTGTTAACAAGGTAATTTTGCCAATCTTTCCCTTGGTACCTAATCCGCATGATATCTGGACACAGGTACCTCCAAAATCTACGTGGTTTTCTGTTGTAGATTTGAGTTCTGCTTATTTTTCAGTGCAAATTAGCAAAGAAAACCAATTTTTATTTGCTTTTCATTTTGACAATCAGCAGTACACATGGACTAGACTATGCCAGGGCTACACGGACAGTCCTGCGTACTTTTCGCAGGCTCTAAGAACTGCGTTATTAGATGTGAAGCTTGACCAATCCTCTTTGATTCAATATGTGGATGATTTGCTTTTATGTTCACCAAGTTATGAGATCTGTTTAGCAGACTCATTATCTTTGTTAGCTCATATTGCCAAATTAGGACTGAAAGTAAAATTTGTCTAAATTGCAATTTGTATCTCAAAATGTTACTTTTCTGGGTGGTGTTCTAACTCCAGCTGGTCGTGAAATTACTTCTGCCAGATTGAAACCTATTTTGTCATTATCTTTTCCAGCGACACCAGTGTTATTACGTAGATTCCTGGGATTATTGATTTTCTGTAAACAGTGGATAGCTAATTTTTCAGACCTTACAGCTCCGCTTTATGCGTTAATTGGGAAAGAGGGTCCACAGGGTCTCATTATACCTACATTATCACAGTGGGAAGCTTTTGTAAATTTGAAGACTGCACTAAGCTCTGCTCCATGTTTGTCTTTTCCAGACTATTCGTTAACATTCAAATTATATGTGGCTAGTTCAGCTATATCTGCCACCTGTGTGCTTTTGCAAGCATTTCCAACTGGTCGCAAGCCGATAGGATATTTTTCAAAGCAGTTTGATTCAGTGACTTTGGGACTTCCGCCCTGCCTGCGCAGTTTAATATCGGTGGCATTTGCAATTGAAATTACAGATTTTTTAGTGCTACAGCACCCTCTTGAGGTATATGTGGCACATTCCATTTCTAGGTTGCTCCATTTAACTAAAACACAACCTTTATCTTCCACACGTTTATTGACTCTTGAATTGATAGTTTCTCAGTCTCATGTAAAAATATATACTACATCCATATGCAATCCATCTACGCTCCTGGCTCCTTTGGAAGATCTGGTGGAGGAGGATGGGTCCCATGATTGTTTTCAAAGTATTTTAACTTCTTCCCGTGCTAGACCTGATCTCTCACCTGTACCCCTGCCAGCCCCGGATGTAACCTTATTTGTGGATGGTTCAGCCTTCAGAGATGAAATGGGAAAACTTTGTATGGGCTATGCAGTAACCACAATTGATGACGTGGTTGAATCAGCTTCTCTGCCATTTTCTAGTGCCCAGTTAGCAGAGGTTTTTGCATTGACACGTGCTCTTGAACTCTCTAGATATCTTCTAGCAAATATATATTCAGATAGCTCCTATGCAATGAGTGTGCTATGGGATTTTTGTAATATTTGGTTGCAACGAGGATTTTTAACTTCTGCTAATAAACCAATTAAACATGCTGAACACATTCACCGCTTGTTACAAGCCGTTCTTTTGCCAGCACAGGTTGCAGTTTTGAAATGTAAAGGACATTCCTCTGCTGGTGATTTAGTTTCTAAGGGCAATCGTTTTGCAGACCAAGAAGCACGGAAGGCTGCTCTTCAGGCATTAGTGTCACCAACGCTGCTGTATTTAAAGCCTTCTAACATGACTTTGTTCTCCCTGTCCTCTCTTTTACAGCAGTATAAAGACACTTCCCTTGAAACCAAAACTCTGTGGACTTCATGGGGTGCATCCTGTGATACTCAGGGCTACTGGAAGAAGGAGCACCTACTCATTTGCCCTGACTCTCTTTTGTTTCCACTTGCTCTGTTCCTGCATCATAAACTTCACTTATCCGCTGCGGCCATGACTCATGCCTTTGCGGTTTTGTGGTATCACCCGAAGTTTGTTTCTGTGGCACAGGCTGTGTATGCTGCTTGCTTGGATTGCTTGCAGGCTGGCAGGGTGGGGCCCCTTCTGAAGATTGTTGCTGCTCTTCCCAAGCCCTCTGGCCCGTTTCTGATTTTGCAGCTTGATTTTACTGATTTGCCCTGTGCCAGAGGAGGGAGGCGGTATTTGTTGGTGATCACTTGTCTTTTCTCTGGTTGGGTGGAGGCTTATCCCACTACCAGTATGACAGCTGGGGTTGCCATAAAATCGTTGCTCACTCAGTTTATTCCTGTCTTGGGTGTACCTTTTGTTCTTTCTTCTGATCAGGGTCTGGCCTTCATTGCACGTGTCTGGGAGGATATTGAAAATTGGTTTGGTGTAAAAAGACAGTTACACACACCCTATCACCCGCAAAGCTCTGGCCAAGTGGAGCGGATGAATAGGACTCTCAAAGGTTTCTTGCGCACTATGACACAGGATTGGGCTACAGATTGGACAGAAGCCCTTCCTTTTGCCCTTATGGCGGTGCGTAACTCCCCCCAGCGCGCTCGAGGAGGTCTGACACCATATGAAATAGTTACTGGACGTCCAGCTACTTCTCTACATGCCTTGGCAGTTATCCCAGACCCCCAGTTGCTGCGCAGCGATATCTTAACTTATTGTGCACGATTGCACTCAGCCCTGTCTGTTTCCCCTTTATTGAAGGTGAATCCTCAACAAGATGCTCCTCCAGAATCATCACATCCGGACATGAAACCAGGGGATTGGGTCCTGATTAAGAATTTGCATCCAAAGATGCTTCTGGCTCCGAAATTCCTAGGTCCATTTCGTGTACTTCTGGTGGGATATTCAGCCTGTAAAGTGGAAGGACATTCTTGTTGGATACATCTTACGCAGTGTAAGAAGGCTCCCTCACAAGATTCAGAAGATTCCCGCATCCATGATTCAAGAAATACAACGCAGACTTCTCGGACAACAGTGATATTGCAGAAAAGACTTTTTATGATTTAAAGTACTTTCAGTGAAAAGAATGGTGACATCGCAGAAAAAGATTATTGTATTAAGTAAATTCTGAATGGACCATTCATGCAAAATGCTCTTGTTCGGCATTTATAGTATTGCTTAGAGGGCTGAGTCATTTTAGATTAGTATTTTTCCTGATATATATGTAATGACCTTTAGGTTCTTAACCTCTACTTCATAAATTTATTGAGCCTTAGAGGCTAATCATAGCTACAGTATATATCTTCATTATATAAAGGAGAGTATTAAGAAGAGTAGGTATATTTTCAGTTTTGATTTAGTATATTTTTAAGTAATTATAGTTTTAGATATTTAAAAGTTTTGCTAAGAATGTTTTTATATCTAATCTTAGTTGTGCTGAGGCATATTAGTAGTAGTAAAGCAGTGCTGCAGTTAGAACCTTGGGAATGTTATGATGAATATTCAAATATTTTCGAGTCACAGGAACACTCAGTGACAAAACATTTTAATTTATCAGATTGTGCAGTGTGTCTTACATCTGTGACAGCTACTCAGCATGTATTTCTGCCTAGGGTTAGGCCTAGGACCTTTGAGGAGTTCCGTGACATGGCCTTTAATCTAACTTCCGTACAATGGTCTCATACAAGCCCAGAACCTAGAATAGTTAGTCCTATGCCTCTGCAACATCCTCCAATATGTTTTATGGCTCAGGGTAAGGGGAGAAAGGTAGGGGAGAAAGGTAGGGGATACTCCATGGAATGTTTGTAGAATAGTAATGCTGCATAATTCTTCTATCTGGTATAAGAAATCCCTTGTAGGAAACTCTTATATTTCAGTGGTACAATTAATGTCAGTTCAAGGGAACCAGGTGCATGATTATGAATTACTACAATATAATAGTTCTGGCTACCCTTTGAATGCCTCTAGTTCAGACCTAGGCATACCTAACTGGAGTTTCCCTTTACTAGGGTATTATCATCCCTGGAAATGTAATTTGTCTGGAGGGCTTAATGAAATGGCCATGACTCAGTGGGCTTTGAATAATTGTATCCAGAATATATCTTGTCCTCGGAATTTGACAATCTGGGAAGATGGCTTAGTGGCTTTAGAAGGGGATTATTTTGTGTGCGGTACGTTTGCGTATACAGAGCTTCCCAGAGGTTGGTCAGGTACTTGTTATATAGCCCAATTAGATACCCCGTGGCGATTTGTACCTTACCAGAACATTACTTTATTATCAACCCTGAACAATTCTGTTAGAAGAAAAAGGGATGTTTCTTCACAGGATAAGGCCATAGAGGCTGCTCAACAACTGGTAGACACTACAAAACCTTTAACTAAATCTCAAATAGATGCATTCACAGGTACTGTGTGGCTTTCAACTTTTGGAGCTATAGCACCCACCAGAGAATATGGTACCCAGATTATGCGACTACAGGCAGTTGTTGAACTTACAGCCCTAGATCTCACTGAGGCAATTAGTGTCTTGCAAGGTGCAGTGAACAAAGTGTCAGCTTATGCAGCCCAGAACCGAATGGCTTTAGACTATCTCCTAGCAAAGGAAAATGGTGTGTGTGGCGTAATAGTTGGTTTTTGTTGTAGTATGCTTGATAATAATGGAAAAATAGTAAAAGGCCTATTGCCAGCGGGTTTAAAAAGTGTGATCGGTGTAAGAAACTTATGTCTCTCACCGACACACATGACTGCTGCCTCAGGTGCCTCGGACCCGATCATGACCCGATGATCTGTGGCCCGTGTGGGAAAATGTCCTCGAAGGCGTTGAGGAGTCGGCAGCACCAAAAGGAAAGAATCTTCTCTGACTCCGCGTCCGGAAGGGCCCGGACTTCGTCAGAGGCCTTGACGTCTAGGGACTCCGGCCCCGAGCAGCGCTGAGGCTCCTCTGAGAGGGGGTCTCCCTCGCGGGAGCATCGCAAGAAGAAAAAACCCGCGAGGGCGGCGTCGGTAGACGCACTTGGCTCCTCGAGGGCCAAGTCGCATAGTACCGAGCGCCGTCCCGGGTCTTCGGAGTCGGAGAGGCCTAGGTTGACGGCCTTGGAGTGCAGCTTGGCTGCCTTCATGGAACAGCAGCGGGCACTGATCGTCGGTCTCACCGGTGCATCTGCCCCGACCACTGGGACATCGACGTCCAAGTCGACCCCGGAGGCCAGGCCGAGCCGATCCTCGAGTCCATGCACGCTCGAGTTGATCCTCGGCCAAGGTCTCCCTCGGCCTCCCACTCGGGACTGAGGTCATCGACGCTGGTACCCTTGGCGTCGGGGCGGATGGCATTGGTGCCTGCCCGACCGGAGCCGCTTGATTCCTCCTCCGAGGGGTCCGGCTGGGAAACAGAGGATGAGGAGTCACCCGACACCTTTCGGACTCGGTGTGTCCCATCGGACTCGCCAGAGTCCGAGCCTCGGAGACGGTCCCCACCGGAGGATACCCGGTTCTCGGACTTCGTGCGGGATGTGGCCAAGACCTTGGCCTTCCCCGCGGATCCCGAGGAGGAGCCTCAAGCCGAGGAGCTCGTGGCCCTACAGTATGACTCTCCCCCAAAGGAGGCCTTTACTGTACCAGTTCCTCCGATGCTGGAACGGTTGCTCTTCCGCATGTGGGAGGCGCCGGCCTCGACGCCGTTTTTGAGCAAGCGGGCCGATTCCATCTATCGAGTCCGCAAGAGCCCCGGGTTCCAAAAGACACAATTACCGCACCACTCCATGGTTGTGGAATCGGCCATGCATCGTCTGAAGAGTCAGAAGATGCAGTCCTTGGTGCCTCCCGGCCGGGAGGCCCAGAACCTGGATGCCCTCGGAAGAAGTGCTTCCAGGGCTTTATGCTTGCTTGCCCTGTCCAGACCTACCAGCTGTACATGGGCATGTACTTTCGAGACCTCGCAAAGGAGATTGCCGGGTTCTCTGCTGCTGTCTCCGAGGAACCTTTGCAGAGGTTCAATACTCTGTCATCGGGTATTCGTGAGTGCTCGAAGTTTATCTCTCGAGCAGCCTATGATGGCTTCGAGGCTTCAGCCCGAGTAGCCACGGCCGGCATCGATGCACGCCGTCAGGCCTGGCTACAGTCATCGGACCTCGAGCCATGGGTGCAGGACAAGTTGGTCAATGTCCCCTGCCGAGGTGAAAACCTCTTTGGCAAGCCCATGGCTGAAAAGGCTGCAGAACGCGAGACCGAGACTCTTACCCGGACAAGGCTGTCCAGGAAAACCTCTGCCCCTTCTCAGTAGAAGAAGGGCACGGGAAAAAAGACCTTTTACCCGAGGAAGTCATCTGCCTATAAACAGTACCCTCATTTTCAGGCCTCTGTAGCTCCCCAACAGGGTCAGCAGGCCAAGGGGCAGGGACATGGGCCCCATAGGCAGAAAACCCCCAAGCCACCAGCTCCGGCTCCTGAACAGCAGGGAGCAGGGTTTTGACTCCAGTGGCATAGCCTCTCCTCCTCAGCTGGCCCCTATCAGCACAGGAGGCCGGCTGGCCCTGTACGCCCACAGGTGGCCAGCCGTAACACGGGATACCTGGGTACTAAGTATAGTCCAGAAGGGCTATCTCCTCCACTTCCACCAGGTACCCCCCTCCTATTTTCCAGGGGAGCCTCCAAGACTTCCTCTGCACAGGGACTTACTCCTGCAGGAGTTAGCAAGTCTTGTAAAGGAACAGGCAGTGGAACCAGTGCCCCACCACCTGAGTTGTCAGGGCTTCTATTCCAGGTACTTTCTGGTACCAAAACGAATAGGAGGCCTCAGACCCATCCTAGACTTGCGGAATCTAAACAAGTTCCTGGAGAGGGAAATGTTCAAGATGCTTACCCTTGGAATCCTACTGCCCTACCTCCAGCAGGGAGATTGGCTATGCTCCTTAGATTTAAAGGATGCAGATACTCACATCCTCATTCATCCACACCACAGACAATATCTCAGATTTGTAGTGGGAGGAAACCATTACCAGTACAAAGTACTGCCTTTTGGCCTAACCTCCGCCTCCAGGGTATTTACCAAGTGCCTGGCGGTGGTGGCGGCCTACCTCAGAGTTTAAGGCCTTTTCGTCTTTCCATACCTGGACGACTGGCTTATAAGGGGTCAATCCCCACAAGAGGCCAATCAAGCCACCCTCCGCACTGTCGCTCTGCTGCAGCACCTGGGCTTTGTTATAAACTTCGCAAAGTCCACTTTGCACCCTTCACAGAACATGGAATTCATAGGAGCAAGACTGGAAACCCTTCAGGCAAAGGCCTTTTTGCCCATAGACAGGGCACACAGGTTGATGGATCTGGCCAGCCGGTTCCACAGCAATTCTCTGGTCTCCGCCAGACAATTCCTGAGGCTCTTAGGCCACATGACTTCCACGGTCCATGTGACTCCAAATGCCCGTCTACACATGAGGCTGGCTCAATGGGGCCTTAGAACTCAGTAGCACCAAGCCACGGGAAACCTCACGGACAGAATGAGGGTGTCCACGCTACTAGAGTCTTCTCTACAGTGGTGGCTTCATCTTCCGAATCTGGTGCAAGGGGTGTTTTTTCAGACACCTCCAAACTCTCAGGTGCTGACAACCGATGCTTCTCTTCAAGGTTGGGGTGCACATTGGCAGGGAGCATGTACTCAAGGCCTGTGGTCTCCTTGGGAGGCCGCACAGTAGATCAATCTCTTAGAACTGAGAGCTATCCGCTTAGCCATGAGAATTTTCTCTCATCTCATCTCTCACCAGTCCATCTTGGTTCAGATGGACAATCAAGTTGCTATGTTCTATGTGAACAAACAAGGGGGCACAGGGTCCCGCCTTCTATGTCAGGAAGTGCAGATTCTCCAGGACCAAGCAGAAAGTCAGTCCTCACATATGGGTGACGTCGGCGCCGACGGAGCCCTCGTGCAAAGCATTTCCCCAGCTTTCAAAGAAAGCCGTTGGGAATTGCAGCACGCATGCGCGGTCCCCTTCCCGCCCAAGGGTGCCATCTTGCTCAGTCTTCTTTTTTCCGACGGACATAGTTCGTTTTTCCCCGAGGAAAAAGTTGATTTTCCCTGTTTTTTCTCTTTTTTCTCTGGTTCGACGCCGGATCCTTTTCCCGCTCGGACCAATACGCCAGTATCGAGTCCTTTTTCTCTTTTTCGGTTTTTGTCCTTTGTGACTGGCGTTCGCGCCTTTTTTTCTTTTTTCCCTGGCAGCCCGGTCTTTTGACCTAGCAGGGGCCCTTTTTCCCCCGATGGCTACCAGCGGGTTTAAGAAATGTGATCGGTGTAAGAAACATATGTCTCTTACCGACACACATGACTGCTGCCTTCGCTGCCTCGGACCCGATCATGACCCGATGATCTGTGGTCCGTGTGGCAAAATGTCCTCGAAGGCGTTGAGTCGGCAGCACCAAAAGGATAGGATCTTTTCTGACTCCGCGTCCGGCCGGGCCCGGACCTCGTCAGAGGTCTCGACGTCTCGGGACTCCAGCCCCGAGCAGCGTCGGGGTTCCTCTGAGCAGGGGTCTCCTTCGTGGGAACATCGCAGGAAGAAGAAACCCGTGAGGGCGTCGTCGGTGGACGCTCCTGTTTCCTCGAGGGCCAGGTCGCATAGCCCCGATAGCCGTCCCGGGTCTTCGGAGTCGGAGAGGCCTGCCAAACATCCTCGTGTCGAGATGGAGTCTCCTGGACACGTAAGTGCAGTTGTCCTCGTGGACTCTCTTCCGAGGGAGCCGACGTCGGGCCCGACGCCGTCGGGGCCCGAGTCGGGGGCTGCTGGGTCTCCTGAGCTCAGACTCAGGTTGACTGCCTTGGAGAGCAGCCTCGCTGCCTTCATGGAACAGCAGCGGGCATTGATCGCCGGTCTCACCGGTGCATCTGCCCCGACAACCGGGACCTCGACGTCCAAGTCGACCCTGGAGGCCGATCCGATCCTCGAGTACATGCGGGCTCGAGTCGATCCTCGGCCACGGTCTCCCTCGACCTCCCGTTCGGGGCCGAGGTCGTCGACGCCGGTACTCTCGGCGTTGGGGCGGAGGGCATCGGTGCCCGCCCGACCGGAGCCGCTCGACTCCTCCTCCAAGGAGTCGGGCTGGGAGACTGAGGACGAAGAGTCACCCGACACTCATCGGACTCGGTGTGTCCCATCGGACTCGCCCGAGTCCGAACCTCGGAGACGATCCCCACCGGAGGATACCTGGTTCTTGGCCTTCCCCGTGGATCCCGAGGAGGAGCCTCGAGCCGAGGAGCTCGAGGCCCTCCAGTATGACTCTCCCCCGAAGGAGGCCTTTACTGTTCCGGTTCCTCCAATGCTGGAGCGGCTGCTCTTCCGCATGTGGGAGACCCCGGCCTCGACGCCGGTGTTAAGCAAGTGGGTCGATTCAATCTATCGAGTCCGCAAGAGCCCCGGGTTCCAAAAGGCGCAATTACCGCACCACTCCATGGTTGTGGAATCGGCCATGCATCAACTGAAAAGTCAGAAGATGCACTCCTCGGTGCCTCCCGGCCGGGAGGCCCGGAACCTGGATGCCCTCGGTAAGAAGTGCTTCCAGGGCTCTATGCTTGCTTGCCGTGTCCAGACATACCAGCTCTACATGGGCATGTGCCTCCGAGACCTGGTGAAGGAGATTGCCGGGTTCTCTGCTGGTCTCTCCGAGGAACCTTTGCAGAGGTTCCAGGCCTTGTCCACTGGTATTCGGGAGTGTTCGAAGTTTATCTCTCGAGCAGCCTACGATGGCTTCGAGGCTTCGGCCCCAGCATCGGTGCCCGCCGACAGGCTTGGCTACAGTCATCCGACCTCGAGCCATGGGTACAGGACAAGTTGGTCGATGTCCCCTGCCGGGGTGAAAACCTTTTCGGCAAACCCATGGCTGACAAGGCTGCTGAGCTCGAGACAGAGACTCTCACCAGGACTAGGCTGTCCAGAAAAACCTCTGCCCCTTCTCAGAAAAAGAAGGGCTCGGGAAAAAAGACCTTTACCCGAGGAAGTCATCTGCCTATAAACAATACCCTCATTATCAGGCCTCTGCAGCTCCCCAACAGGGTCAGCAGGCCAAGGGGCAGGGTCAAGGGCCCTGTAGGCAGAAGGCCCCCAAGCCACCTACACCGGTCCCTGCTCAGCAGGGTGGGGGTTTTTGACTCAGACAGCATAGCCTCTTCTCAGCTGGCTTCTCTCAGCACTGGAGGCTGGCTGGCCCACTTTGCCCACAGGTGGTCAGCCGTCACATCAGATACCTGGGTTCTTCATAGTCCAAAAGGGCTATCTTCTCCATTTTCACCAGGTACCTCCCTCCTATTTTCCAGGGGAGTCTCCTAGACTCCCTCTGCACAGGGACCTACTCCTTCAGGAGTTAGCAAGTCTGCTAAAGGATCAGGCTGTGGAACCGGTGCCCCACCACCTGAGAGGTCACGGCTTTTATTCCAGGTACTTTCTGGTACCAAAAAGAACAGGAGGCCTCAGACCCATCCTAGACTTGCGCAACCTCAACAAGTTCCTGGAGAGGGAAAAGTTCAAGATGCTTACCCTTGGAATCCTGCTGCCCTACCTCCAGCAGGGAGACTGGCTATGCTCCTTAGATCTAAAGGATGTGTATACTCACATCCTTATTCATCCAGACCACAGACAATATCTCAGATTTGTTGTGGGGGGAAACCACTATCAGTACAGAGTACTACCCTTTGGCCTGTCCTCCGCTCCCAGGGTGTTCACCAAGTGCCTGGCGGTGGTGGCGGCCTACCTGAGGCTTTAGGGTCTTTTTGTGTTTCCGTACCTGGACGACTGGCTCATAAGGGGCCAATCTTCCCAGGAGGCCAATCAAGCCACCCTTCGCACTGTGCCTCTACTTCAGCACTTGGGGTTTGTCATAAACTTCGCAAAGTCCACTTTGCTCCCGTCCCAGAACTTAGAATTTATAGGGGCCAGACTAGACACTCTTCAAGCGAAGGCTTTTCTGCCTGTGGACAGAGCCCACAGGCTGATGGATCTGGCCAGGCAGTTTCGCAGCAATTCCCTGGTCTCTGCCAGGCAATTCCTGAGACTGCTCGGCCATATGGCTTCCACGGTTCATGTCACCCCCAATGCCCACCTGCACATGCGGCCTGCTCAGTGGAGCCTTCGCACTCAGTGGCATCAGGCCACGGGGAGCCTAGCGGACTCAGTAAAGATATCGGACCTGCTAGTCTCCTCTCTGCAATGGTGGCTTCATCTCCCGAATCTGGTACTCGGAGTGGTTTTTCAATCCTCTCCGCATTCTCAAGTGCTGACAACAGATGCTTCTCTTCTCGGTTGGGGAGCACATTGCCAAGGGACATGTACTCAGGGTCTCTGGACCCCTTGGGAGGCTGCTCAACAGATAAACTTCCTGGAGCTACGGGCGATACGCCTAGCTCTGAGAGCCTTCTCCCACCTCGCCTCTCACCAGTCTGTACTGGTCCAGACGGACAATCAAGTTGCCATGTTCTACGTGAACAAGCAAGGAGGCACAGGCTCCTTCCTTCTATGTCAGGAGGCACAACGGCTGTGCTCTTGGGCCGTCACTCACGGAATCCTCCTAAAGGCTGTCTACCTCCCAGGTCAAGACAATTACCTGGCGGACAGACTGAGCAGGATCCAGCAACCACACGAATGGAGGTTGAACCCGTTGGTGGTTCAGCAGGTCTTTCTCAGGTGGGGCCTCCCCACCATGGATCTTTTTGCCAGTCCTCTGAACCGGCAACTCCCGAGATTCTGCTCCAGACAACCGCATCCTCTCAGAGTTGCTGCGGATGCGTATTTGATCTCATGGTATACAGGCCTACTGTATGCATTTCCTCCCACGCCACTAGTGTCCAGGACGCTGTTCAAAGTCCTCAAGGACGGGGCTTCATTGATCCTGATAGCCCCCAGGTGGCCGAGGCAACCGTGGTTCCCGCTCCTGCTGCAGCTAGCGGTGGACACCCCTCTTCCTCTGGGGTTTCAACACGATCTCCTGTCTCAGGATCAGGGGACTCTCTTGCACCCCAACCTCCAGTCCCTTCATCTGATGGCCTGGATGCTGAAAGGGTAGTCCTGGCTCCCCTACTACTGCCTCGAGAGGTGGAAGATGTGGTCTTGGCCTCTAGGCGACGATCCACCAGGAAATCCTACGCTCTTAAGTGGCGTAGATTCTCCGCATGGTGTGCTCAGCACAGCGAGACTCCCTTCTCGTGCTTGGTAGCGGTAGTGTTGCAATATTTGCTTTACCTCTCCAATCTGGGCCTTAAGTCTAACTCTGTCAGAGTTCACCTTAGTGCTATCTCAGCGCACCACTCGCCAGTGGACGGGAGGTCTCTTTCTAACCACCCTTTGGTGGCTCGTTTTCTCAGAGGCCTCCTCCTGCTCAAGCCTCCTTTACGTCCACCAGCCCCTGAGTGGGATCTGAATGTGGTCTTACAGCGGATTACTTGTCCGCCATTTGAACCTATGGCTACCTGCCCTCTCCGTTTTCTCTCCTGGAAAACCTTGTTTCTGGTAGCTCTTACCTCTGCTAGGCGAGTGAGTGAACTTCAGGCACTAGTGTCTGATCCTCCTTACACTAGGTTCTACAGGAATAGGGTAGTCTTACGGACTCACCCTAAGTTTCTTCCTAAGATTGTCTCACCTTTTCACCTCAATCAAGAGGTGGTTCTTCCGACCTTCTTTCCCAGGCCGCATGCCAACCGGGCTGAGATGGTTTTGCATACCGTGGACTGTAGGATGGCGTTGTCCTTCTACCTTGACCGTACGCGGGAGCATCGGAGGGCTGTTCAGCTCTTCGTTTCTTTTAACCCCAATAAGTTGGGCTACCTGTCTCCAAGCGTACTTTGTCCATGTGGGTCGCTGACTGTATCGCCTGGGCTTATGGGGCAGCCGGCCTCTCGTTGGAGGGTCGAGTCACGGCTCATCGTGTCAGGGCGAAGGCTGCGTCAGTGGTTCATCTCTGCTCTGTTCCTTTGGCAGACATCTGCCGGGCCGCTACTTGGTCTTCAAGCCAGACTTTTGCGGCCCATTACTGCCTTGAGAGGGAGTCCCGCAGGGACAGTGCTTTCGGACAGGCAGTACTCCATAATCTCTTTGGGGTTTAGGCAACTCCTACCCTCCGGCCCTGGTGTTGGGCTACCGTTTGGGGGGCGTTCTCAGAGAAGATTCCTTCCTTGCGTGCTGACGAGCTAGAGGGAGCTCATTTTTTCCGCTTGAGGTCTCCGGTAGCCTTAAGCTGGGGAGTCCCATATGTGAGGACTGACTTCCTGCTTGGTCCTGGAGAAAGAGTAGTTACCTGTAACAGGTGTTCTCCAGGAGCAGCAGGAATCAGTCCTCACAACCCTCCCTCCTCCCCTTGGAGTTGCAGTCATATGATTTGTTTTTGCTAATTTTTTGCTGTCTTTTAGCTATGTCATCAGACTGAGCAAGATGGCACCCTTGGGCGGAAAGGGGACCGCGCATGCACGCTGCAATTCCCCAAGGCTTTCTTTGAAAGCTGGGGAAATGCTCCGCACGAGGGTTCCGTCGGCGCCGACGTCACCCATATGTGAGGACTGATTCCTGCTGCTCCTGGAGAACACCTGTTACAGGTGAGTAACTACTCTGTGCTCCTGGGCAGTCAATCACGGCATTCTTCTCAAAGCGGTCCATCTCCCAGTTCAGGAGAATTACCTGGCGGACAGATTGAGCAGGATCCTGCAGCCGCACGAATGGCAGTTGAATCCTTTAGTGGTTCAACAGATCTTCCTGAGATGGGGTCTTCCAACCATAGATCTCTTTGCCAGTCCTCTGAACCGTCAACTACCCAGGTTCTGCTCCAGACAACTGCATCCTCTCAGATTAGCAGCGTATGCGTTTCTCATTCCGTGGTCTACAGGCCTCCTATATGCCTTTCCTCCCACGCCTCTAGTTTCCCAGACACTGTTCAAAGTGCTCTTGGACTGGGCCTCGGTAATTCTGTTGGCCCCCAGATGGCCCCGACAGCCGTGGTTCCCATTTCTTTTGCAACTAGCGGTGGACACTCCTCTTCCTCTGGGGATGCAACCAGATCTCCTGTCTCAGGAGCAGGGATCTCTTTTACACCCCAATCTCCAGTCCCTCAATCTGATGGCCTGGCTGCTGAAAGGATAGTTCTAGCACCCTTACTACCGCCTAGGGAAGTGGAGGACGTGGTCTTAGCCTCTAGGAGGCAGTCCACCCGAACGTCTTATGCCCTTAAGTGGCGTAGAGTCTCTACCTGGTGTTCTCAACACAGTGAGAATCCTTTCTTATGCTTGGTACTGGTGGTGCTGCAATATTTGCTTCACCTCTCCAACTAGGCCTTAATTCCAATTCTGTTAGAGTTCATCTTAGTGCTCTTTCAGCACACCACTCACCAGTGGAGGGTCAGTCTCTCTCCAGCCATCCTTTGGTGGCTCGCTTCCTCAGAGGCCTGCTGTTGCTTAAGCCTCCAGTGCGTCCACCTGCCCCTGAATGGGATTTAAATGTGGTCTTGCAATGGCTTACTTGCCCACCATTTGAACCTATGGCTACTTGCTCTCTGCGTTTTCTCTCCTGGAAAGCATTGTTTCTGGTAGCCCTTACCTCAGCGAGGCGAGTGAGTGAGCTTCAGGCCCTAGTATCAGATGCGCCTTATACTAGGTTCTATAGGAACAGAATAGTCTTACGGACTCACCCTAAGTTCCTTCCAAAGGTTGTCGTCTCCTTCCACCTCAATCAGGAGGTGGTTCTTCCAACTTTCTTTCCCAGGCCTCATGCCAGCCGGGCTGAGATGGTCTTGCATACCCTGGACTGTAGGAGGGCGTTGTCCTTCTACCTTGACCGTATGCAGGAGCACCGGAAGGCTGTTCAGCTCTTCGTTTCTTTTGACCCCAATAAGTTGGGGTTGGCTGTCTCCAAGCGTACTTTGTCCTTATGAGTAGCCGACTGTATCGCCTGGGCTTATGGGGCAGCCGGCTTCTCCTTGCAGGGTCGAGTTACGGCTCACCGTGTCAGGGTGAAGGCTGCGTCAGTGGCTCATCTCCGCTCTGTTCCGTTGGCAAACATCTGCCAGGCCGCTACTTGATCTTCAAGCCAGACCTTTGCGGCCCACTACTGCCTTGAGAGGGAGTCCCGCAGGGACAGTGCTTTCGGGCAGGCGGTGCTCCATAATCTCTTTGGGGTTTAGGCAACTCCTACCCTCCGGCCCTGGTATTGGGCTACTGTTCGGGGGCGTTATCAGAGAAGATTCTTTTCTTGCATGCTGAGGCTCTAGAGGGAGCTCATTTTTCAGCTTTGGGTCTCCGGTAGCCTTAAGCTGGGGAGTCCCATATGTGAGGACTGACTTCCTGCTTGGTCCTAGAGAAAGAGTAGTTACACACCTGTAACAGGTGTTCTCCAGGAGCAGCAGGAATCAGTCCTCAGAACCCTCCCTCCTCCCCTTGGAGTTGCAGTCATATGATTTATTTTGTTTTTTGCTGTCTTTTAGCTATGTCATCAGACTGAGCAAGATGGCACCCTTGAGCGGGAAGGGGACCGCGCATGCGCGCTGCATTCCCAAAGGCTTTCTTTGAAAGCTGGGGAAATACTCCGCACGGAGGCTCCGTCGGCACCAACATCACCCATATGTGAGGACTGATTCCTGCTGCTCCTGGAGAACACCTGTTACAGGTGAGTAACTACTCTTACTCCCTCTGCCAGGAGGTGGTGGCCCTCCTTTCCTTTGCAGCTCACAACAATATGCTCCTGTGGGCGGTCTACCTCACGGGCCAGGACAACCTCCTGACGGACAGACTGAGCAGGATGCTCCAGCCACACGAATGGCACCTTAACCCCAGAGTGGCCTCACAGCTCTTCCACCTCTGGGGGATATCCATGATTGATCTTTGCCATCCTGGACAATGCGCAGCTGCCCCGCTTTTGCTCACGACAACTGCACTCGGCAAGGGCAGTAGCGGATGGCTTCCTGATCCCGTGGAGAGAAGGCCTCGTCTATGCCCTTCTGCGGGCCCCTCTGGTCGCCAAGACCCTCTTCAAGGTCCAGGATGAGGGGACAGTACTGATACTAATTGCCCCCAGGTGGCCCAGACGGCCTTGGTTCCCACTTTTGCTCTCCCTGTCGGCAACACTCCTGGTCCCGCTGGGCAATGACCCGGACCTTCTATCTCAAGAGGAGTGTTCCCTCCTGCACCCAAATATGGGGTCTCTAATGCTAACAGTATGGCTGCTGAAAGGGTAATTTTGGCCCTTTTCATTCTCCTACGAGAAGTCAAGGAGGTCCTGTTTTCCTCCAGCAAGTCCTCCACGAAGCAAGCTTACGTATTTAAATGGCGAAAATTCTTAGCATGGTGTGAGGAGAGGTGGAAGAACCCGTTTTCTTGCCTGCTGCAACTAGTACTCCAATACCTACTTTCCCCCTACCTGTTTAATTTATATGCATAACAAATCATTAGAGAAGCAGGATTGTATGAAGACAACAGAGGTGTGAAGATTGGTGGAAGACTCATCAACAACCTTCGCTATGCTGATACCACATTACTGGCTGAAAGTGAAGATGATCTGAAACATTTGCTTCTCACAATCAAAGAACATAGTCTCAAAATGGGCCTGCACCTTAATGTAAAGAAGACAAAGATCATGACAACCGGCATAATCAACAGGTTCATCGTTGAAGGAGAAGAAATTGAAATTGTGAACAACTTTAACCTACTTGGATCAACTATCAATAAAGAAGCAACAAGCAGTCAAGAAATCAGACGATGCATTGCTCTTGGCAGAATGACTATGAAAGACCTAGATAAGATTCTCAAGAGCAGAGATGTCTCTCTCCATACAAAGATTCGATTTGTTTAAGCCATGGTATTTTCAATAACATCATATGGATGTGAAAGCTGGACAGTGAAAAAGATAGACAGGAAGAAAATTGATGCCTTTGAATTATGGTGCTGGCGGCGAATTCTGTGTATACCATGGACTGCCCGAAGAACAAACTAGTCGGTACTAGAGGAGATCAAACCTAAGCTTTCTTTAGAAGCTCAGATGACAAGACTTTGACTTTCATACTTTGGACACATCATGCGAAGAGAGAGATCATTAGAGAAAGACACCATGCTTGGCAAGATAGAAGGTCAACGCAAAAGAGGAAGGCCAGTAATGAGATGGATCGATACAATAACAGCAGCTATGGGTACCAGTCTGTCAACAATGAGCCGCCTGACTGAAGACCGAACAATTTAGGATAGCTATCCAGAGGGTCGCCATGAGTCGACTCCGACTCGACGGTACTTAACAACAACAACCTACTGCATCTGTTGCACTCTGGGCTAAAGTCAAACTCAGTGAGAGTGCACCTGAGTGCGATCGCCGCACACCACCACCCTATCGAGGGACCCCTCTCGGGTCAACCCCTAGTCTCTCGGTTCCTCTGGGGCCTTCTGTTGTCTAAGCATCCCATCTGTCCCCCAGCAGCGGAATGGAACCTCAATGTAGTGCTATCACAGCTCACCAGGCCACCATTCGAGCCTCTAGCTACTTGCCATCTGCAGTATCGTTCATGGAAGGTTGCCCTCCTGGTGGCTCTCACATCTGCTCGCTGAGAAAGCAAACTTCAGGCTCTGGTGGCAGAGCTGCCATATACAAGATTCTACAAAAACAGGAAGGTGCTCTGCATACACCCCAAATTCCTCTCAAAGTTTGTATCTCCTTTCCACCTCAACCAGGAGGTGGCCCTTCCCACCTTTTTCTCGTGACCTCATGCCGGTCTGGCGGAAACTATACTCCATACACTGGATTGTAAACATGTCCTGTCCTATCTACAGCGGACTCGGGGCCATCACAGAGCTCCTCAGCTTTTCATTTCTTATGACCCCAGTAGGCTGTGGCTTCCTGTGACTAAGCAAACTCTGTCCACTTGGGTAGAAACATAGAAACATGATGACAGAAAAAGACCACAAGGCCCATCTAGTCTGTCCTTCCATAACAACAACTACAACAGTCCACTTTCTACCTTTAGAGATCCTCTGTGTTGGTCCCATGCTTTTTTGAATTCAGTTACTGTCCTCATCTCTACCACCTCCACTGGGAGACTATTCCACGGATCCACTACTCTTTCCGTAAAGAAATATTTCCGCATATCACTCCTGAATCTATCTCCCTTCACCCTCATCCCATGTCCCCTCGTAGCAGAACTTGCTTTCAATTGAAAGAGGCTCTCTCCCTGAACATTTATGCCACGGAGGTATTTAAACATCTCAATCATATCACCTCTATCCCGCCTTTCCTCTAAGGTGTACATATTAAGATCCTTAAGTCTGTCCTCATATGCTTTATAATGAAGCCCATTAATCATTTTAGTAGCAACCCTCTGCACCGACTCCATCCTGTTCACATCCTTTTGAAGGTGCGGTCTCCAGAATTGCACACCATACTCCAAATGAGGTCGCACCAAAGACTTATACAGAGGTATTATCACCTCCTTTTTTCTGCTAGCCATTCCTCTCCGTATGCACCCAAGCATCCTTCTAGCTTTTGCCGTCGCCTTTTCTACCTGTTTAGCTACTTTAAGATCATCAGACACAACCACGCCTAGGTCCCGCTCTTCTTTAGTGGACAAAAGTACTTCACCTCGCCAATTGTATTGCCTCGACTGTATTGCCCTCACCAATGAGCAAGCTGGGCTCTCCTTGGAACACCAGATCACAGCGTATCGAGTGAGAGCGATGTCTGCATCGGTAGGAAACCTTCACTCAGTGCTGGTGACTGAGATATGCATGGCCGCCCCTTGGTCTTCATACGTTCGCAACTCACTACTGCCTGGAGAGCGAGTCCCGTCGGTACAGTGCCTTCGGCCAAGCGGTGCTCTGAAATCTTTTTGGGGTGTAGGCAACTGCTGCTCTCTGATCCTTCTGTGTTCAGGCTTCCTAAGTGATAGTGCCGCTGGACACTAGGGTCTTGCAGAATCTCTCAGCTGGGGACTCATCTTCTGCAACTTATGGCTACGCGACTTGGTCGCCGTTGGTGCTGTCATGGTTCAGTCCTCAAATCCTACAAAATAACAATCACTCAACACAAATGATCCCTAAACAAAAATAGAGTGAAAAACATCCAAAAATATGAGCGAGCGCTTGAAAGTATTTATATTTTTGTCGGAAGATCAGCCATGAGGTTAAAAGCTTCTTGAAGCCGTTACTTCAATTTTACTCAGATTTTTTTAAAGTTTGTTTGAATAAGTTAACATTGGAGCCATAAATGAAGGTGAAAAAAACACCACAACTTGGTGCCACCTACAACAAAGACATAAGTAGACTTATGTGTGTAGATTACAAGTTGAAAACTTTACTTATCTCAACCGCTGGCTCCTCACGTTCTGTTCAATTTCACATAAAACGGACTATGACAGGTGTTAAAACGTCCTCCTTGAACTTCAAAAAAGATGAACAGCAGCAGCAGCTTCCAAAGAAGAGCAATTACCAAAAAAGAGCAGTTACCAAAGAAGTACACCGCACTGCGTTTTGGGCAAATGTATGCTCCATGTCCTGTTTCAACGCTTGAGTAAACTGCCAAAAAATGAAATCAGCTATCCAGCCTCTCCACCACTCCGAGACGCCGGCGCATGCTCATTGATGATCCGAACACTGCAGTAAGGTTCAGCCATTAAATAGCAGACTTAGCCAATGACAGTTGAGTAAATGTCCACATCAAAAGTATATATCCACCTCAAATTAGCCACAAAAATTCCCCTGAAGAAAAATTTAATCAAAGGATACTGATCCAGTCTAGCTCTTTATTAAGTCCCAATGGTTCAACAGTGGACCAAGTAAAAATCCATCTCTGTTCTAAGGTTTGGAGCAATTGTTCACGATCTCCACCCCTCAGGTTTTCAGGCACTCTATCAAGAACTCTCCAAGTCAAATCTTCGAATGAGTGATGTAAATCTAAGCAATGCTGAACAATCGGGGCTGATGTTGTGTCAGTCCTAAGTCTAGATGCATGCTCACTCAGACGGATCCGCACAGGGCGGACTGTCCTGCCAATATATAAAAGGCTGCAGGGGCAAACCAAAACATACACCACATAAGGCATTAAACAAGTGGTTTGCCATCGAGCCCTGTGGACAAGGTCAGAATTGGGCACCTTCCATTCATTACCTGTTATAGACTGTGAACAATAACTACAGGAGGTACACATAAAATGACCCACATCTAAAGATCTTTCTGGTATACATCTGTCCAAAGGGGAAGGAGTAGCACCCAGATGGGTATTGATATTTCGTTGGTTCGGGCACCCTCCTAGTGGATACCTCAAGGTATAATAGATCCTCTCATTCAGGCATACCAGAAATTAGTGCTCAATGATTTAGCTGTATTAGAAGCATCAAATTTAAGATCGTTGTACCATTTGTCTAATAATCAATGGCAAGCTGTCAGAGAATTACGCAATAACTATGATTTGGTAATTCGGAGAGCTGATAAAGGTGGAGCGACTGTGGTGCAGTCATATTTTCAGTATAGAGAACACCTTTTGGATCAGCTAAGTAATAGCACCTATTATGCTAAGATTCCTGATAATCCGTTTATTGATTTACAATCTCAGATTCATAATATGATGCAACAGGCATTATCTACTAACTGGATTACCAAGCGTGAATTTAAATTTTTGGTTACAAAACACCCTGTTATTCCAATCATATTGCGACGCCCTCGCTTGGGCCCGAAGGCTTACAAGCATAGAGCGGCCTTATAGTGTCCCTTTAAATAAAGCTCCCCTTGTTTGTCACCAGAGGGATTCTGGGACTTGTAGTTGGCTTACTTATATAAGGACAAATGTAGTTGTGAGACCGGTGGTTTAAGGCAGCAAGAAAATTTATTTTTTTGCAGGATTCCAAGGCATTAAAGCTCAAAACACAAAAGCCAAAGGATGCTTCTCCAACATAAGAGTAAATCAGGTTAACAGAGGAAAATGTAACCAAAACCTTCTATCACTGGGCAGCAGCTTTCATTCAAATAAACTTTCACAGAGCACAGCTTCTTGTGGTCATTCCACGTATCAGGTAAACTTTTTAACAGCTGCTGTTTTCTTTTCCAAACCAAACTTTTACTAAAGGCAGCTTCTTGGCTTCAGAAGCTCACATACTTAGTAGGACACAGTCTTGGCTTTTTCCAACTCTTGAAAGTCACAGAAATTAGTCACTATATTGTTTCACAGTCTTTCAACCCTGTTCAACAATGCTCAGTTCTCCTTTAGACAAAAAGAGCAATCCATTGGTGACAATTCTGACTCAGCTTCTGGCATACAAGAATCCACCTGCATCTCTTCTATGGACACCGGGTACTTCTTACTTCCACCAGTTTTATAAACTTGCCCAGCCTTCCTGTCTTCTAAAAACTCTTGGAACTGCTTCAACAGCAAATCACCCTGAGAAGGCACACTTGTATTGGGAGGGTAAAGCTTCCTCTCTGCAAACAGTTTTCTTAATGTTTCTAGTGTTAAAAGCTCAAGTTCTCTGCTCTTATCTGGGTTTCGGTTCTCTTCATACATAAAAACTATCCACCCACCTCTTAGCAGACTTTAGGTCTGGCTCCTGGACACTAGCGGAAGCAAACTGTTTCTCTGCAAGCTGTTCAGGTTTACATGTACTGGCTTTACCTTGGGGCGGGTCTCTCAGGCAGCTACTGATTCCTTTCCTCCTGATATCTTTCAGGCTACGGAACTCAGCCTTCTGGTGCCTTTCTCCACTCCTTCCCAGATAGCCACTCTCTTGAAAGTTTCCTTGGAACCTTTCTCCCTTTCCAGGATCTCTCAGAGTTTCTCCTTCGTGTGCCTCTGTCTGCTCTGGCTGCAGATCTATTCCTTTCCAGCTTCTCCTGGACCTGCTGGCTCTGCTCTCTCTGCTGTGTCTCCTGTGTGTGTGTCTCCCTTCTCTCCTGTGTGCCCTTTCTTTGCTCTGAGTGTGTTTTTAAAAACCGTTTGCTGTCGGGCACTCCCTTGCCTCTGCACAGGTGTGACCAATCATTGAGCAAGCTTGGCTCTACGTCTGAACTAGGGCGTGCCTGGCCTCAGCAGAGAGCTGAGTTTTTTCCTTGCCTGCCTTGCAAACACTGTGCACAACTGAACTGTCACTTGTTTTAAAGGGAAAAACAGGGGTTTCTTCCACTTCCATCTCTTCCCAGGGGCTCTCCTCACCACAATATATACAGTTCCCAAAATACACAAATCCCTGGCGCTTCCTCCAGGCAGACCCATAGTGTCATGTCGTGGGTCTGTGCTGGAGCCTCTCTCTAAATTTTGTGACAAAGTTTTGCAGCCATATGCCCAGTCAATGCCATCATTTTTAAAAGATACTTCTCACTTTATTACGAAACTTCAACAGGTTCAGGGCGATGTTAACTCTTGGTGGTTGGTTTCATTAGATGTCACTGCGATGTACACTAACATTGACCAGGGCCAAGCTTTATCAGTTATTTCTCAATTAAATATCCCTTTACCTGATCGTATTCCTCGTTCATTCTTTCTGGAGTTGCTACATCTAGTGCTTACTAGAAATTATTTTCAATTTGAGAAACAATTTTATCATCAAATCGAGGGCATTGCAATGGGGGCCACAGTGGCTCCATCAATAGCTACATTATATATGGCTGAATTTGAAGAGTCTCAGGTTTACCCCTCCCCATGGTTTAACCATATAGCGTTATGGGTACGGTTTCTGGATGATATTTTCTTCCTATGGATGAGTACGGAAACCTCTTTACATTCATTTTTACATTGGTTAAATTCTTTGAGACCAAATTTATCTTTTACTATGCATCACCATTTATTTCAATTAGAATTTCTTGATGTTTTAGTTTTCAAAAGTCAAAATACAATTCATACGACTTTATTTAGAAAACCGGTGCAGCGAAACACGCTTCTCACTTTCACCAGTTTTCATCCGCCGTCTTTAAAGAGAGGCCTCCCATTTGGCCAATTTCTTAGGATTCGACGGATTTGTTCTGATTTTGGGGACTTTCTCAAACATGCCCATGAACTGTCGCTTCGGCTTGCCCAGCGAGGCTATCCTAGGAAAATTATCAAGCAAGCCTTTTTGAGAGCCATATACACCCATCGGGAATGGTTGTTTCCTTCACCTGCCCCAGATTGTTTAAGCGACCAGGATTCAGTTGTTCAATCTGATGTGATCGTGGGAGTACTTCCATATATGTCACACACTAATCACATCAGAAAAATTCTCATCAAACACTGGCATGTTTTACAATTGCACCCGTGTTTTCAGGGTCGATTACAGATGGCACATTCTAATCTTCATGATTTAGTGGGTGCTACTCCTTCCCCTTTGGACAGATGTATACCAGAAAGATCTTTAGATGTGGGTCATTTTATGTGTACCGCCTGTAGTTATTGTTCACAGTCTATAACAGGTAATGAATGGAAGGTGCCCGATTCTGACCTTGTCCACAGGGCTCGATGGCATACCACTTGTTTAACGCCTTATGTGGTGTATGTTTTGGTTTGCCCCTGCAGCCTTTTATATATTGGCAGGACGGTCCGCCCTGTGCGGATCCGTCTGAGTGAGCATGCATCTAGACTTAGGACTGGCACAACATCAGCCCCGATTGTTCAGCATTGCTTAGATTTACATCACTCATTTAAAGATTTGACTTGGAGAGTTCTTGATAGAGTGCCTGAAAACCCGAGGGGTGGAGATCGTGAACAATTGCTCCAAACCTTAGAACAGAGATGGATTTTTACTTGGTCCACTGTTGAACCATTGGGACTTAATAAAGAGCTAGACTGGATCAGTATCCTTTGATTAAATTTTTCTTCAGGGGAATTTTTGTGGCTAATTTGTGGTGGACATACACTTTTGATGTGGACATTTACTCAGCTGTCATTGGCTAAGTCTGCTATATAATGGCTGAACCTTACTGCAGTGTTCGGATCATCAATGAGCATGCGCCGGCGTCTCAGAGTGGTGGAGAGGCTGGATAGGTGATTTCATTTTTTGGCAGTTTACTCAAGCGTTGAAACAGGACATGGAGCATACATTTGCCCAAAACGCAGTGCTGGGTACTTATTTGGTAACTGCTCTTTTTTGGTAATTGCTCTTCTTTGGAAGCTGCTGCTGCTGTTCGTCTTTTTTGAAGTTCAAGGAGGACGTTTTAACACCTGCTGCCATAGTCCATTTTATATGAAATTGAACAGAACGTGAGGAGCCAGCGGTTGAGATAAGTAAAGTTTTCAACTTGGAATCTGCACACATATAAGTCTACTTATGTGTTTGTTGTAGGTGGCACCAAGTTGTGGTGTTTTTTTCACCTTCATTTATGGCTCCAATGTGAGCTTATTCAAACAAACTTTAAAAAAAACTGAGTAAAATGGAAGTAACGGCTTCGAGAGGCTTTTAACCTCATGGCTGATCTTCCGACAAAAATATAAACACTTTCATGCGCTCGCTCATATTTTTGGATGTTTTTCCCTCTATTTTTGATTATGGTTCAGTCCTCGGCAGCCTGGAGCCAGGGACTCCCATATGTGAGGACTGACTTCATGCCTGTTCCTGGAGAAAGCGTAGTTTCTCACCTGTAACAGGTGTTCTCCAGGGACAGCAGGAATCAGTCTTCACAACCCTTCCTCCTCCCCTGGGAGTTGCCTCCCTACCTTGTTTTTTATTTTTTGCTACCGTCCTAGTTATGTCATCTGACTGAGCAAGATGGCACCCTTTGGCAGGGTTTAATGTGTAATGGCATCTCCCAAAGGCTTTCTTTGAAAGCTGGGGAGTTTGTTTCCATGAGGGCTCTGTCAGCGCCGACGTCACCCATACGTGAGGGCTGATTCCTGCTGTTCCTAGAGAACACCTGTTACAGGTAAGTAACTACACTTTCTGCTAATCCCTCAGCTGTAACTCCCTCGCATTTGGTGAATGAGGATAGCCTTCCTTTGTCACCCGTTCAGCAGGGTAGGCTTGAAGAAAATACAGTACCTGAGGTTTAGATCCCTCCTCTCTCTGTACTGACCGTTCCCCTGACACTTCTTGAAGCTTCTCAATGGGGTCCTGTCGTGGTGGGGGGGGGGGGGGCGGGGTGCAAACTGACAGCTACCAGCCCTGTGTTTGTCCTCTCCATAATTCTGTTCCTTTCTCCAGCTAGCACGATCTTTCTAGCAAGGCAACTCTGACTGGAAGATCTCCGGGCTCTTCCACTTACACATATTTTCGGTCTGAGAAGGGCCTGTACAGGCAAAGCCCTGTGGAAGCCCCCTCCACAGAAGCGGCCCCAGCAGAGATTGGATTCCAGGGACTCGGACTGTCTCTTCTGTGCTCGGGATCCTGAGTTGACCTCTGGTAGTTCTAATGGAGACTACTTTTGAAGGCAAGCCTTTGTCGCTAGATTACCAAGATGATTTTCACATCATCTGTTTGTTTGTTTCGGAGGGAGGAGCTAGTGGCACTGATCAATCAAGTTACCTCTGCCCCGCGGCTGTCAGATCTTCTAGTGGTGGAGCAGATGCTGCAAGTGCACCCCCTTTTTTCAGGGGGCTTGCAAACCACCTAAGGCCTATCTCCAGGAACAAGCAGGAATGAGTCTTCACATAAGGGTAAACATCGGTACCGACGGAGCCCGCGCGGGAACGCTCCCCAGCTTCCCAAAAAAAAGCCTTTGGGAGCATGTCCACATGCATGCGCACTGCCTTCCTGCCTATTCACTTCCCTCACATCAGTTCTTCGTTTTCCGCGGAGCCGACAGGACGTGTCCTTGTCACCACGGGAAATTCTTCTTTTTTTATTTTTATTTTTTGTGGTCGCGCCTGCCTTCGTTCGACGCCCACCGGTACCGCTGGTGCTTTTCTTTCTTTTTACTGAAAATTTTCCTTTTTCACTAAAGAATATTTTCGTTCCTACTTAGTGCTGAAGTATTTTGGCCACTAGGCCTCTATCCTTTCCTCATGGAAAAGCCAGACACTATCCTTAAGAAATGCTCAAAGTGTGACTGTACAACTAAATTAATAGACGCTCATAACTGGTATCTAAAGTGTTTAGGTCCTGACCATTACTCGATGGAGTGTTTCGTCTGCAGGAGTTTAACTAGAAGAACTCTTCAAGATCGATTACAACTCGATACCCGGTTCACATCAGGCCTGATGTCACCAGCCAGAATTTCTTCTTCCTCCCAGGGTCAGGTAACCAAACAAAAGTCTGTCAAGACTAGCCAGTCTTCGAGAGGTAGATCTCCTTCTAAGCATCAAGATGCCTCTGGCGTTGCCCTCGAGGACATTATGGCAATACAGTCCCGGCGGGAGTCTTCGGGCTCCAAAGCATTATCGGGGCTTCAGGTTGTTCCCGAGGTTTTTACCTCCATGGACATACCTGTGCCATGCATGGTGGATCTGGCTGCTTCGAGCGGTACCGATACCCCGGCATCGGCTATGGTGATGGATGAAAGACTCCTCGCCATCGAACTTGGTCTAGTGAATCTCTTAGCTACTTTGGTACTGCTAGAGTTGCTGCAGACCGTTCCCCAAATGACGGTGTCGGCATCGGTGCTGGTATCGGCGTCGATGCCGGTATGGGCATCGCTACCAGTACTGGCATTGCCATTGGCATTGGTGCATGTGCCGGTATCGACATTGGCACCGCTACCGTCGATGTCTCCTTTGACGGGCTGGCTTCCTCCGATGCCAAGCCTGGAATCGCTCTCAAGCATAGAGGATTCGGTACCTACTCGGCTCGGTACCGACCTCGAGCGTTACCGAAGACATCTTTTTAAAGAAAATCCGGTGCTTCATCCTTTCAAGTCTTCCAATTCCGATGATTGGGATGAATCCATGGGTACCACAGCTGAACGTTCACCAGTTCCAGCTTTTACCCCTCAATTTTGAGGGTACCCCTCAGAAAAGATTTCCTTTCAAGCTTTTGTATTTGATATGGCAAAGCTACTTGCCATTTTCATACCTCAAGAAGAGTCTATACCAAGGGATTCAGGAACTCTGCAATACCCTTGGACTTCAGGGGAGATGTTTATGCTTCCTGTACATCAGATCTTACAGGATCTTTTATTAAGAATGTGGGAAACCCCCTTAACGGTATCCCCACATTCTCAAAGACTTGACACTATGTATAAAGTCCAGGTTTTCAAAAGACTCAACTTCCTCATCATTCTGTAGTAGTAGAATCAGCAATGAGGCGCATTAAGAGTGCAAAAAAGCATTCTTCTTACCCACCAGGTCGTCAGTCTAGAACCTTAGATGCTTTTGGGTGTCGATGCTTCCAAGCATCCATGCTTTCAGCAAGACTTATCTCATATATTTTCTATATGGGATTTTCTCTTGAAGAGGTTACAAAGAACTTAAAGCTTTTGAACCCTTTTCTTCAAGAACATAAGAGAGCAGACTATTATTAGTTAAACATGCTCAAAATATCTCTAAATTCCTTAATCGTGCTTCCTTGGACTGCTTTGAGTCTATTAGCAGAACTTCTGCTATAGCCATAGGAGCACGACGTATTGCCTGGCTCCAAGCTTCAGACTTGGATAAATGGGTACAAGTAAAGCTGAGAAATAGTCCTTGTTCTGGAGAGAATCTCTTCAACAAGGATTGTCTATTTCAAGCAAGTCAGTTAGACACTGATAAGCCTACTGTCAGAGGACTGTCAAAATTTTCCTCTATCTCAGCTATTAAAAGATCTTCTAAAAGACTATTCTCCTAGGGGAAAAAGGTTTTATCCATCTTCTACCCATCACGCAGATGTTTCCCGAACAGGGCAACATCAAACGAGACTAAGAAAACCAAAACCTCAACAGGTTCAGCAGACCCAGTAACTGCAGGGTTTCTGATATTTTATTTGCTTAGTCTTGTCTTCTTTCTGTATGAAATTCAGAACCTATAAACCTGCCTTTTTATCAAAACAGGCATTTGAATTAAATTCATCCAGACTGAGACAGCAGTGACACACTGAGTCAACTCTTTACCTCTGGACATGAATCTCTTATTATAGGGGAAATCCACTCTCCTAGCTCCAAGAGCTATTGAGAACAATCATGCTCTAAAGCAGGGGTCTCAAACTCAAATTGCTTTGAGGGCCAAATGAGGACTTGTAAAGTAACCCGGGGGCCGCATAAGACGTGGGGCCTCATTTGCATAAGGGGCCTCATTTGCATAAATATTTGCATAATGTTACCATACACTAACTTTTAGTAAACATGCCTCTTAATGAGTATGGATAAAGAAAGACTAAAAGATTCAGAAATAGGAAGACAATAATTAAACTGGGAACCCCAAAAGCCAAACTTGGAATGTACAACAACACTGTAGAAATAAAACTATAAATTAATTTCCTCTTGTACTAAACAAAGCGCAAACATTAATGATGCACATTTCCCAGAGCTGACATATTCCAGTTAATAAATTCAAAATAAAGAGATATTTTTCTACCTTTTGTGCATTTTTTTTCAGTTGCAATTGCTCCAGCCACTTCTGGTTTCTTCGTGTCTTCTGCTATCTCCATCGTCTGCTGTCCATTTGTCCTTTCTTCTCTCTTCTATTTTTTTTCCATTCTCTCTCCCTACATCTGCTTTAACATACTAATCTTTCTCCTTTTGCTCTTTCCTCATTCATATTTCATCCACTCAAATTTTACCCCTCCATCCTCAATCCCCACTTACTCTCCCAATACCTGGCCAATTGTAGATTTGTCTTCTCTTCCAGACAAAATATTTTTCCCCTCTCCATTTCACTTTCCCAGCTCCATCCCATTCTAATCCTCCCCCAACATCAGCTCCCTTCTAGTTCCAGCCCCACCCAGCATCTGCTCCTTTCTAGTCCCTGCATCAGTCCATTTCCAGTCCTATCCTAGCCTCACCATCAGCCCATTTCCAATCCTAGCCCCCCATCAGCCCATTTCCAATCCTAGCTCCCTCCCCTCACAGCCCATTTCCATTCCAAGCCCCCCTCCCCATCAGCCATTTGCAGTTCAAGCCCCCCTTCCACTCAGCCCATTTCCAGTCCTAGCAACCCCCCCAGCCCATTACCAGTCCTAGACCCCCCATAGCCCATTACCAGTCCTAACCTCCCCATAGCGCACTTCCAGTCTTACCCCCCCATCACCCCATTTTCAGTCTTACCCCCCCCCATAGCCCATTACCAGTCCTAGTCCCCCCCATAGCCCACTTGCAGTCGTATCCCCCATCACCCCATTTTCAGTCTTACCTCCCCTCATAGGCCATTACCAGTCCTAACCCCCCAATCAGCCCACCTCCAGTCCTAACCCCCCTCACCCCATTTTCAGTCCTAGCCCCCACCATAGCCCATTACCAGTCATAACCCCCCCTGCCAATAGCCCACTTCCAGTCCTAAACCCCATCTGCCCATTTCCAGTCCTAGCCCCCACCATAGCCCATTACCAGTCATAACCCCCCCCTGCCAATAGCCCACTTCCAGTCCTAACCCCCATCTGCCCCTTTCCAGTCCTAGCCCCCACCAAAGCCCTGTTCCATTCATAACCCCCCCCCTGCCAATAGCCCACTTCCAGTCCTAACCCCCATCTGCCCATTTCCAGTCCTAGCCCCCACCATAGCCCAGTACCAGTCATAACCCCCCTGCCAATAGCCCACTTCCAGTCCTAACCCCCATCTGCCCATTTCCAGTCCTAGCCCCCACCGTAGCGCATTGCCAGTCATAACCCCCCCCTGCCAATAGCCCACTTCCAGTCCTAACCCCCATCTGCCCATTTCCAGTCCTAGCCCCCACCATAGCCCATTACCAGTCATAACCCCCCCCCTGCCAATAGCCCACTTCCAGTCCTAACCCCCATCTGCCCATTTCCAGTCCTAGCCCCCACCATAGCCCATTACCAGTCATAACCCCCCCCTGCCAATAGCCCACTTCCAGTCCTAACCCCCATCTGCCCATTTCCAGTCCTAGCCCCACCATAGCCCATTACCAGTCATAACCCCCCCCCCTGCCAATAGCCCACTTCCAGTCCTAACCCCCATCTGCCCATTTCCAGTCCTAGCCCCCACCATAGCCCATTACCAGTCATAACCCCCCCCCTGCCAATAGCCCACTTCCAGTCCTAACCCCCATCTGCCCATTTCCAGTCCTAGCCCCCACCATAGCCCATTACCAGTCATAACCCCCCCCCCTGCCAATAGCCCACTTCCAGTCCTAACCCCCATCTGCCCATTTCCAGTCCTAGCCCCCACCATAGCCCATTACCAGTCATAACCCCCCCCCCTGCCAATAGCCCACTTCCAGTCCTAACCCCATCTGCCCATTTCCAGTCCTAGCCCCCACCATAGCCCATTACCAGTCATAACCCCCCCCCCCCTGCCAATAGCCCACTTCCAGTCCTAACCCCCATCTGCCCATTTCCAGTCCTAGCCCCCACCATAGCCCATTACAGTCATAACCCCCCCCCTGCCAATAGCCCACTTCCAGTCCTAACCCCCATCTGCCCATTTCCAGTCATACCCCCCCCCCCCCCCCCAGGAAAACAAAAAAACCCCAAAACCCTGACTTCTGCCGTTGCCGCTGTGGCAGCGGCAGAATCAATTGTCAAATTAAAACAAAAAAAGACTTCTGCTGCTCCAGCAGCTATTTCACCTGTCCTGCGGCCCCTTCCCCTGTGCCCGGAGATCAGAATCTGCTCATCAGCGGCGTGCTTTTCAAGCCGCGAAGAGTATTCCCCTCTCGCGCGAAGCCGCGCGAGAGGGGAATACTCTTCGCGGCTTGAAAAGCACGCCGCTGATGAGCAGATTCGGATCTCCGGGCACAGGGGAAGGGGCCGCAGGACAGGTGATATTGCTGCTTGAGCAGCAGAAGTCTTTTTTTTTTTTATTTGACAATTGATTCTGCCGCTGCCACGGCGGCAACGGCAGAAGTCAGGGTTTTGGGGTTTTTTTGTTTTTCTCTTTCGCGGGCCGCACAAAGTTGTCTCCCGCGGGCCGCGTGTTTGAGACCCCTGCTCTAAAGGTAGCAAGTTTCTGCTCCCCCTGTTTAAAAAAAAAAAAAAAAAAAAAGGGGGGGAGAGGGCAGGAAACTTTAGCAACAAGGTGAACTATATCCTTCACCTTTTTACAGTTACCTGTAAGAGGATGTCTCATAGTTTAAACTGCAAGGACTTACCAAATTGTAGGTCCTCTCAACTCTGTATTGTTTTCTATCCCTTTCATTTGGGACATTTAGTCTCCAAGGGGAACATTATTCAACTGGAGAGCTTTTCCACTAAAGCAGTAGGAATGTTTTCCATTCCTACTCCAGTAAGTCTCTCCAATACAGAGTTTTCCCCCTTGGGGTTCTTTTTGAATTACGGTGGCTACCAAATGCACAATAGCATTCTGGGAATCCCTGCCAGGGTTATTCTGTTCATCAGAGCACAGTCAGCTCAAAAGGCTTAGAAACCCTATATTAAGAAAAGCGAAAAAACCCACCATGTGGGTTATACCAGCTCGCTTCAACATACAGCTCACATATGTCTTCAATTCTATTTCAGCTTTAACAGAATACATTCAGTTGCACACTGGCAATAAAACAGCCAGGTCTCACCTAAGCAACCTACAACATGCTCTCTGCAACTATGCAATAAAGCTCTGCAACTATGGGCCTTTGCCAGAGAGCGTCAGAATCCACCCCTGGTAGGTAGCTTCCAGGTGGTTAGAAAAGCTTCAACTGATGGGCTCTACCCAGTCATGTTTCTACATGACTGGTTCTCCTATCCTTTCCATCTTCCTTAAATTTCCTTTTAAGGGAGAGGAACCAGGGCCTAGACGACGTGAAAGCCTAGGGAATTGCACAACTCCCTAGGTTGTTCCACTTCTCAGTGGAACTCTTACAACAGGGATGCATTCCTGATCACTGCAGTAGGTCCTTTTCTGATAATTGAAGCTGATAATGAACAAAGAGTGCATGATACTCATACTGCCCTCATAGAGAGGCAAATATGGTATCCCCTACATTGCCTCTTTCTTTCCAGCTACCACACTGAAGTTATAGAAGGACCCAGATCCTCTAACTTAAGATTAGGGATCTCCTCTGCACTCCTTCACGTACGTTTCAAGACCCGTTTTTTTTTTCAAGGACTAGACTTTTAAAACCTAGACCTTTCCTTCAAGTAAGAATATTCTACTGGTTTCCATGAAACCTTACATATCATTCTTACACTTTCACTAATAAGTGATTTTCAGTGAGTATTCTCAAGAAGGTCTAACCCTTCTTGTTATCACACGAATCTCTTACAAAATCTGACTCTGAAATATTGTTTACTGTCCAGGTTAATGCTGTTAAAGCATACCATCAATTTTTAAATGGACAACCAACTTCTCTGCTAAAATAGAGAAAGACCTTCATTACCATAACCACTTTTTACATCTACTGTCATAATCTGGTTACGTTACATCTGAAGCTCTCAATGTAAGTCCTTATCCTAAGTGCGATCACTTAGGAAAGACACCTTACTGATCTTCAGAATTGAGGTGAAACCGCCTAATACAATATTTTTTATCTGGATAGAGGGGTTCTAAAAACCCATCCTCTTTGTCTGTAAAAGACAGTTTTGCTTTTTCCTCTACACCAGTCAGTTTTAGCTTAAAGTTTTCTTTCCTAGGGCACTATCCTGCTTCAAGGAAAGAAAGTTTCTTTTAGATTCTGGACTTACAGAAGCTTTAGCTTTTCTCCAAAGTCCCAATTTCATATAAAACTCGCCCAGTTTTTTCTGGGGCTGATTCTAGCCATTAAGGTTCTTATATCTACCTGTATTGCAAATTTATTTCCTGTACTTATCCCAGTAAACAAATTCCTTGTGAGGATGATATGGTAGCTCTTTATAACAGACCCATATCAGCCTCAACGAATGCCTTCGCAATTCCTTTGGGTAAGATCCACTCAGGAATTGAGACTTCGCATTCACTTACTAACAGTTTTTGTCTACACAAGGCCCCTCCCCGGATACCTTGTTTAGTCAAGCTGTTTCTCAGCACCCTTTTTAGTTCAACTCCTACCCTCCATCCCTTTGGATGCCTGAGGTTCTAGGGAGAAAGCATGGCCCATCCATTAGATTGCAACATGCTGGGGCCTCCTCTAGGCATCTTTTAGCTTGGGAGTCCCCATATGTGAAGACTCATTCCTGCTTGTTCCTGGAGATAGCATAGTTACTCACCTGTAACAGGTGATCTCCGGGAACAGCAAGAATAAGTCTTCACAACCCACCCACCTCCCCTAGGAGTTGTTCTCTCTCTTTCTCATTTATCTACTTCCCTCCTTCGATCTCAGCTACAGACTCAACTGATGTGAGGAAAGTGAATAGGCGGGAAGGCAGCGCGCATGCGTGTGGGCATGCTCCAAAAGGCTTTTTTTTGGGGAAGCTGGGGAGCGTTCCCGCGCAGGCTCCGTCTGTACCGACGTTTACCCATATGTGAAGACTTATTCCTGCTGTTCCCGGAGATCACCGGTTACAGGTGGTAACTATGCATTCCTTTCCCAGAGGTTCTCAAGAGTATGATGTGCATGTAATGGGACCTGCCTGACTCCCTGTTGAAAAGAATAAGGGTCATGAATAAGCTTCCTTAAGATTTAAGTGCACAGCTACAGTTGCCTCAGGTGGATGCGCATGTCTGACAGCTGTCACCTAAGCGCACCACCATCTGGGTGGAGGATGGTGCTGCTCTCAAAGACCAATTGGATCGCATGGTGGAGGCTGTCCTTAAGGACCAGATTTCAGCCTCCTCCCTTATTCTCCAGATAATGATTTGTGGAGGGCTGATGACTTGTGCGCTCTTCCATTGGATTCAGTAGCTCCCTCAGGACAATACTTTGGTTTATCTGGCATCAGCAGCAGCTTTCCTGTTTGATGCCATGTATGATTTGGTCTGCCTACTGGCCAAAACTATTGCACTTTCTATGGTAGTATGTTGCTGGCTCTGACCTCGCCATTAGGAGCAAGTCCCGGTTATCTAACTTGCCTTTAAGGAAAATCTATTGTTTGAGGAGGACTTGGAGAAACTAACCAAGGAGTTGGGTGAATCCAAACTTCATTGTCTTCTGGAAGATAGGTCCAAAGGATCTGAGAAGCAGTCAGGACAGTCTTTTTTGTCTGTACTTTCACGTTATCTTCATTCCCAGTATCAGGATTCCCTGTGGTTTACGGAACTCCAGGCAATATTGCCCTGGAAACCCTCCTTTACTTTTTCTGGCACTCATTCCCAGACTAAGTCCTTTCACTGGGCTCGCAGGCCCAGGGACTCTGCTTCTTCCAGATCTACCTTCTCCCATCCAATGTGATGACCCATTCCGAGGCACCTCTTGTGGGTGGCAGACTCTGCCTTGTCTACCATGAATGGGCCTGCGTAACCTCAGACCACTGTGTGCTAAACATTATTCATGCTGGAATGCAGGGACCCCCATCCCGGATACCTTCATGACTTCCTCATGTGGCTCTACAGCCGAGAAGTCTGCTGTCCAGGCTATCTTGAAAAGACAGCTCAGTCTCTAGGCTGTCGAACCGGTATACCATCTATTTTGTAGTGCCAAAGAAGGACAGATCCTTCAGCCAATCCTCCATCTTAAGGGTGTCAGTGCTCACCTGAGAGGTCAGGGCTGGCCCATCCACTAGGTGGGTGCCTAGGGAGATGGGATAAGCGCAGCTCCCTGTTGGAGGGGGGTCAGAAGCAACAGGCCATGTATGCTGAAGCACCTGGCCTACTGCAGGCACCAAAATGGCAGCACAAAGCCGCTACTTAAAGGTAGCGGACCTCACGCGCCACCTAGATAAGGTCTTAGATAGTGCTGGGGAGGAGTCTGCTGTCTTGGTACGTGTCGGTACCAATGACATAGGAAAATGTGGTAGGGAGGTTCTGAGGCTAAATTTAGGCTTTTAGGTAGGAAGTTGAAATCCAGAACTTCCAGGGTAGCGTTCTCTGAAATGCTTCCCGTTCCACGCGCAGGACCCAAAAGGCAGGCAGAGCTCCGGAGTCTCAATGCGTGGATGAGACAATGGTGCAGAGATGAGGGTTTTGGATTTGTTAGGAACTGGGGAATATTCTGGGGAAAGGAGGGGCTCTTCCGAAGGGATGGGCTTCACCTTAACCGGGATGGAACCAGGCTGCTGGCATTAACCTTTAAAAAGGAGATAGAGCAGCTTTTAAATTAGATAATAGGGGAAAGCCGACAGTTGCCCAAGAGCGGATGGTTCGGAAGAATGTATCCTTGAAGGATACTACCAAAAGCAGAGAGGTTCCAAAAAAGAGTAAAGTAGCCCAAATGCCCTCGAGTATGGAGCAGACAGAGCTTAAAGATCCCAAATTACCCATGTCTACCAATAGCCAAATTAATATGAATAAAATACAGTCTCTAAAATGCTTGTATGCAAATGCTAGATGTCTAAAAAATAAGATGTGAGAGTTAGAATATATAGCACTAAATGAGTGGTTAGATATGATTGGAATATCAGAGACATGGTGTAAGGAGGACAACCAGTGGGACACACTGATACCTGGGTACAAACTATCTCCAGAAACAAGCAGGAATGTAGTCTTCACATATGGGTATCGTCGGTACCGACGGAGCCTGCGAGGGGACGCTCCCCAGCGTCCAATTAGAAAGCTTTTGGGAGCATCCCACAGCGCTTGCGTGCTGCCTTTCCCAACTGCCTCTCTCCAGTTCTTCATTTTCCGCGGAGCCAGCAGGTTGTTCCTGTCACAGCAGAAAATGTTTCCTTATTCTCCTTCTTTTTTGTGGTCTGACTTCCTCGACGCTATACCGGTACCACCGGTTCTTTTTTCTTTCTTTAAAAAAAAAAAATATTATAATATATAATTTTTTTCCAAACTTTTCTTTTCCAGGTGCACGCGCCATTTTGGGCCTTAGGCTCAAAATTTCCTCCACTATGGAAAAACCCGCTTTGGGTTTCAAAAAGTGCACAAAGTGTGGCGGTACCATCTCCGTCACCGACACCCATGAGTGGTATCTCAAATGTTTAGGTCCTGACCACTCCATCTCCAAGTGTATGGCTTGTGCCATGATGTCCAAGAGGGGTCGACAAAACCGAGCTGTTAAGCTCAGCACCCTTTTTCCCTCCGATGCAGCTTCTGTGGCATCGACGTCTTCCAGGGCTTCGTCTTCCTCCCATGGATCTTGGGTAACTAAACATAAATCTGGCCAGTCCTCAAAGGGGGTAGATCTCCATCTAAGCATCGAGATCCCTCTGGCGTTGCCCTTGAGGGTTCTGTACCGGCAAAATTGCACCGGCGGGAGGCTTCGGCTTCAAAAGCATTATCGGGGCTCCAAGATTTTCTCGAGGCCTTGACCTCGGCAGAACTACTGGTGCCATGCTGTGGGGTACCGGCTGTTTTCTCCGGTACCGACATCCAGGCATCGGCAGCGTTGATAGACCAGAGGTTCCTGGCTATTGAACGCAGTCTGGCAGCTCTCCTTGCGGCATTGACACCCTCGGAACCGCGTCAGAGAGTTCAGCTGGTACCGGCACTGACTCCAGTACCGGTACCGACAGCATCGGCATCAACATCGGTGTCTGCTTTGCCGGCACCCAGTCATGCAATGCCTTCCGGTACCGATACACCGATACCGATTCCCCCCGGTACCGACTTCGGTCGGTACGGGTATTGGGCTCTTCAAGAGCATCCAGACAGAAGGTACTTCGAATCCTCGGAGGAGTCTGAGGATTCTGACAGTTCTGTCAGTACCGGAATGCTTCTCCCGGAAGAGCCTTCCTCTCCTAAATATAGGATGTATCCTCCAGAAGATATCTCCTTTCAGGATTTTATCAGGGAGGTGGCTCGAGGTCTTTCCATTAGTGTGGCTCCCGAAACAGAGCCCAGGGCAAAGGGGTTGGAGATTCTGCAATATCCCAAGGCTCCTAAAGAGGCAGCTACTTTGCCTATCCATGAGATCTTACATGATCTCATGTTAAGAATGTGGGAAACATCTCTTACCACCTCTCCTCACTGTCGTAGACTGGATACCATGTATCGAGTCCCTCCTTGTCCTGGTTTCCAGAAGACACAGCTTCCTCACCACTCTATTGTAGTGGAATCAGCTATGAGAAGGATCAGGAGTGCAAAGAGGCATGCCTCTAATCCTCCAGGACGTGAGTGTAGAACTCTGGATGCCTTTGGACGTCGTACTTTCCAGGCTTCCATGCTTTCTGCCAGGATCAGTTCCTATATTTTATATATGGGAATGTTCCTTAAGGAAGTCACAGGAAATTTAGAGGTTTTGAGCCCTCTTCTTCCTGATGATAAAAGGCAGGATTTTCTCACACTGGTTAAACATGCCCAAGATGTTTCTAAGTTTGTCAACCGTGCAGCTTTTGACTGTTTTGAGTGCATAAGCAGAACCTCTGCCATTGCCATAGCTGCATGTAGAATTGCCTGGCTCCAGGCATCTGATTTGGAGCTCTGGGTGCAGGACAAACTGGGCAGTATGCCTTGTACAGGTGAGAATCTATTCGGCAAAAATTGGCAAGAAAAGGCCAATGAGTTGGATGCTGACAACTCCACTTTGGATAGGTTATCCAAAGCCACAGCTGATCCTGCAAGGAAGAAATCTTTCAAGAAACCATTCTTCTCAAAAAAGAAGAGGTTTTATCCCTCTTATTCCCAGCAGGGACATTCTGCAGGTCAGCCTGCCCGAAAGAGTCAGCAACCACCTAAGCAAAGGAAAGCAAAGACTGCTAAGCCTCAACCGACTCAGCAGTCTCAGCCTCCACAAGGCCTTTGACTTCCATCTAGAGAACTTAGCCTTCCTGGCTCTCAATGGTCCAGAGCCTTCCACCATTCCAGGAAGGTTGTGTCACTTTGCCCCCAGATGGGGGCAGATAACAGCAGAACATTGGACTCTATCCATTATAAAAGAGGGGTACAAGCTTCACATTCTTTGCATGCCCCCTCCCACAATGGTAAGACAGTTCAATTCTCAGACCTCTCTCATCAACCTATTAGATCAAGAGGTCACTATGCTTCTTGCCCAAGGGGCAATAGAAGAAGTACCCATTCCTCAACAGGGTACAGGATTTTACTCCCCCTATTTCCTTATACCAAAGAAAACAGGGGGGACAACGACCTATTTTGGACCTCAGAGAATTGAACAAATTCCTGTTCAAAGAGAAATTCAAAATGATTTCTCTGGGAACTCTGCTGCCATACCTTCAGAGTCAGGATTGGCTTTGTTCTCTAGATCTCAAGGATGCGTACACTCATGTTCTCGTCCATCCAACTCACAGAAAGTTCCTTCGGTTCCTTTTCCAAGGAAAGCACTACCAGTACAGGTTGCTTCCTTTTGGCTTGGCCTCAGCACCAAGTGTGTTTACGAAATGCATGGCTGTGGTAGCAGCATTTCTCCGCACTCTAGGAATATTCGTCTTCACCTACTTAGACAACTGGCTCATTCGAGCCCCATCAGAGTCAGAGGCCAGGATTTCTCTATCTTGCACAATGCGTATCCTTCAGTTTTTGGGTCTGGTTATAAACATCCCAAAATCCAGTCTAACTCCCATTTAATCTCTAGAGTTCTTAGGAGCTTTGCTGGATACCAGAAAAGCAAGGGCCGGTCTTCCTCAGACCCGTTGCCTTCGCATGGTGCAGTTAGCTTCTCAAGCAGTGCTAAAGCCTCATTTCACTGCTCGAGAAATGTTACAACTACTAGGCCACAGGGCATCTACCGTGCATGTGGTACCTTATGCTCGCCTCCATATAAGAGCAGCCCAGTGGACTTTATCCACTCAATGGACCCAGGCATCAGGGTGCCTGTCAGACAAAATAGCAAACACAAATCGCCTTATTTTGTCCCTCCAGTGGTGGCAGTCCACTCAAAGCCTGTTGGTGGGGGTCCCCATTTCAACAACCTTTACCCCAGGCAACTCTCACAACAGATGCTTCACCAATGGGTTGAGGAGCTCATCTGCAAGACCTCTCCACCCAAGGCACTTGGACTCCACAGGAGACTCATCTACACATCAGTCTCTTGGAACTCAGAGCAATCTTCCTTGCTCTTCGAGTGTTCCACACTCTGCTCAGCTACAAGACAGTCCTCATTCATACGGACAATCAAGTAGCCATGTTCTACGTGAACAAGCAGGGAGGAACAGGCTCTCTGTCGCTTTGCAATGAAGCTTTGCGACTATGGGCCCTCGCCAGAGAGCATCAGATTCATCTCCTGGCAGTGTATCTTCCAGGCATCCAAAACTCTTAGGCAGACAGACTCAGTCGAGTTCTGTTTCTACACGAATGGTCTCTACATGCAGACCAGGTGGCCAAGATTTTTCAAGCCTGGGGAACACCGGACATAGACCTTTTTGCAAGTCCGTTGAATGCCAAACTTCCCCGGTTCTGTTCCAGAGTTCCGGCCCAGGGCTCTCAGGCCAGGGATGCTTTCCCCCTTCATTGGGGTCAAGACTTCCTTTATGCCTTTCCACCCATTCCCCTAATTCCCAAAACCTTGTTCAAGCTTCAGAGAGACAGAGGCCATATGATTCGCATAGCTCCACATTGGCCACGGCAAGTGTGGTACCCTCTGCTTCTACATCTCTCTTAAGCTCCCTGTCTGGAGTTAGGGTCTGCTGCAGATCTCCTGTCTCAGGAGGACGGAATGTTTATGGCATCCCAATCCCCAGTCTCTGCATCTCAGAGCTTGGTTGCTGAAAGGCCTAGATCTTCATGATCTGAACCTTTCTCAACAAGTAAAGGATATCCTTTATGCTTCCAGGAAACCTTCCACAAGACGCTCTTATGCTTTCAAGTGGAAAAGGTTTACCATATGGTGCTCGCAAAAGGGTCTTAACTCCCTTGTGATACCTTTGGAATCATTACTGGAGTATCTCGTTCATTTATCCAATGCAGATTTTAAGACTAACTCAGTAAGAGTCCATTTGAGTGCTATTGCAGCTTCTTTCAAGCCTTTAAATGGACAACCTATTTCCTCCCATCCTCTTATAACAAGATTTATGAGAGGCCTTCTAACTAAGCCTCCCATTAGACCACCACTGGTGGCATGGGACTTAAAGCTTTTTCTTGGTCAGCTTATGAAGCCACCTTTCGAACCCTTAGCTACTACTTCATTGAAATTCCTTTCCTGGAAAGTTATCTTTCTCATTGCAATCACATCAGCACATCGCATCAGTGAGTTGCAGGCACTAGTGGCTGATCCACCTTATACAAGGTTCCATCATGACAAGGTAGTCCTTAGGACTTATCCACACTTTATACCAAAGGTGGTCTCGCCTTTTCATCTTAACCAGGCAGTCTACCTGCCTGTCTTTTTTCCAAGCCTCATGCATCAAATGCAGAAAGGAATCTTCATACTTTGGACTGTAAAAGAGCTTTAGCCTTTTACTTACAAAGAACACAACAACATAGAAAGTCCTCCCAACTCTTTGTTGCTTTTGTTCCTTCTCATTTGGAACTTCCAGTCTCCAAGAGAACACTGTCCAACAGGATTGCACAGTATATTTCTTTTGCCTATCAGAGTAAGAATCTTCCTCTGGAGGGCCATGTCACGGCTCACAATGTGAGAGCCATGGCAACTTCAATGGCTCATCTGCACTATCGACGACATCTGTCGAGCAGCCACTTGGGCCTCGGTTCATACCTTCACAGCCCATTACTACTTGGACAAGGACTCTCGCCGGGATGCCTTGTTTGGTCAGGCTGTTCTCCAACAACTATTCCATACCTAATCAACCCCTACCCACCATTCCTGGTTGGATGCCAGAGATCCATGGGGGGAAGTGTAGCCCTTTCACAGGGACACACAACTTCTGGGGTCTCTCCCTGGCATCTAAAGCTAGGGAGTCCCCATATGTGAAGACTACATTCCTGCTTGTTCCTGGAGATAGCATAGTTACTCACCTGTAACAGGTGATCTCCGGGAACAGCAGGAATTTAGTCTTCACTTCCCACCCACCTCCCCTAGGAGTTGTAGCTCTCTATCTCTTTCTCTTTCACGCTCCCTCTCTCTCTCTTTGTCTCAGCTTTAAACTCAACTGGAGAGAGGCAGTTGGGAAAGGCGGGAAGGCAGCATGCAGGGGCTGTGGGATGCTCCCAAAAGCTTTCTAATTGGACGCTGGGGAGCGTTCCCGTGCAGGCTTCGTCGGTACCGACGATACCCATATGTGAAGACTAAATTCCTGCTGTTCCCGGAGATCACCTGTTACAGGTGAGTAACTATGCTATACCGTAATGATAGAGCTGATCAACTTGGTGGAGGGGTTGCGCTCTATGTTAGAGAGGGCATTGAGTCAGAAAGGATTAAAGTATTGCAGGAAGCAAAATTTTCTGTAGAATCTCTATGGATTGAAATTCTATGTAAAAAGGGGAAGGCGATGGCAGTGGGGGTGTACTATCGACCGCCTCACCAGAATGAACAAATGGATGATGAAATGCTCAAAGAAATCAAGGAAGCTAACAAAAGTTACAGCGCAGTAATGGGTGATTTCAATTACCCCGGTATCAACTGCGTCAGTGTCATGGCAGGACATGCTAGTGAGATAAAGTTCCTAGATGAAATAAATGACTTCTTCTTGGAGCAGTTGGTTCATGAACCTACCAGAGGGGAAGCCATATTAGACCTAGTCCTTAGTGGAACACCAGATCTTGTGCAAGAAATAAGGGTGTTGGGGCCACTTGCCAATAGTGATCATAGCATGATCGCGTTTCATTTAATTAGTGGAGGAGGGATAGTAAGGAAATCCACAGTACTACCTTTTAACTTTCAAAAGGGAGACTGATAAAATGAGCAAAATAGTTAAGAAAAAACTAAAAGGAGCAATTGCAAAGGTTAAAGACTTACATCAAGCTTGGGTATTGAAAACTACTATCTTGGAAGTCCAGACCAGCTGTATTCCACACTTTAAGAAAAGTGTAAGGAAGTCCAAAAAAACTGCCAGCATGGTTTAACGGTGAGGTCATAGAAGCTTATCTCCAGGAACAAGTAGGAATGTAGTCCTCACATAAGGGTATCGTCGGTACCGACAGAGCCTGCGCGGGAATGCTCCCCAGCGTCCAATAGGAACGCTTTTGGGAGCATACCTCAGCACATGCACACTGCCTTCCCGCCTTTCCAACTGTCCCTCTTCAGTTCTTCGTTTTCAGTGGAGCCAACAGGACCTATTCCCTGTCACCGCAGAAAATTCCGTCTTTAAAATTCTTTCTTGTGGTCTCGTTTGCCTACCACACAACGCCTACCGGTACTGCCGGTTCTTTCCTTTTCTTTTCATTAAAAAAAAACCCCTTAGACTTAGACTGTTTCTTTTCAGAAACTTTCCTGTTTTGGTGCTAGGCGCCATTTTGGGCATTAGGCCCCATTTTTCCAAAATCATGGAAAAGCCAACTAGTGGTTTTGAAAAATGTACTAAGTGTGGTGGTACCATTTCCATCACTGACACCCATGATTGGTGTCTAAAATGTTTAGGACCTGACCATTCTCCAACTGAATATCTCTCCTGCATGGGGATGAGCAAAAGAGGAAGACAGAACCGGGCCCCAAAGCTCGGTACCCTCTTTTCTTCAGATGCCAGATCCATTGCATCGACATCATCAAGGGCCTCTTCTTCCTCCCGTGGATCTCAGGTAACTAAACACAAAAGCCGGTCCTCAAAGGGTAGCTCTCCTGTAAGCATCCAAAGGCCATTGGCATTGACCTTGAGGGAACCACACCCCGGCGGGAGACTTCGGCTTCCAAAGCATCAATGGGGCTTTAGGATGTTCTCGAGGCCTCAACCTCGCAAGAACTACCTGTGCCATGCTGAGGGGTTCTGGCCGTTCTTACCGGTACCGACACCCAGGCATCGGCAGCGTCGATAGACCAGAGGTTTCTTGCTATCGAATGCAGTATCGCAGCTTTTTTCTCAGCTGCAGTACCGGTCGTCCCAAGGTCACCGGTGCCGACATAGACACCGATGCCGGTACCGACTGTACCGATCCCGATGGTAACTCTTCCCATTCCACCTCCGGCTGGAGTGGATAAAGTGGTACCGGGTCACCTCGGTATCGACTTCGATCGGTACCGGGATCGTGCTTTGCAGGATCATCGGGGTCAGGAATACTTTGATTCCTCCGCTTCCAAAGACTCTGACAATTCTGCTGGCACTAGAGGGTTTCTCTTAGAAGATCCCTCTTCTCCCCAACGCAGAATGTCACCTGCAGAGGACATGTCATTTCAGGATTTCATCCGTGACATGGCCAAAGTCTTTCAATCACAGTAGCTCCTGAAGAGGAACCCAGAGCAAAGGAATTGGAAATCATTCAATATCCTAAAGCTCCTAAGGAGGCATATCCATGAAATTCTGCATAGCTTGATGCTCAGAATGTGGGAGACACCTCTGACTACTTCTCCTCACTCTAGGAGACTTGATACTATGTATTGAGTCCCACCATGTCCTGGATTTCAGAAAACTCAGCTGCCACACCATTCAGTGGTAGTGGAGTCAGCCATGTGTAGGATGAAAAGTGCAAAAAGACATGCATCCAATCCTCCAGGTCGTGAATGCGGGATTCTGGATGCTTTTGGACGCAGAACTTTTCAAGCTTCCATGCTTTCAGCTAGGATCAATTCATATATCCTATATATGAGAATGTTCCTCAAAGAAATCACAGGAGACTTGAAACTTATGAGCCCATTTCTCCCAGATGATAAGAGACAAGACTTTCTTACTCTAGTTAAGCATGCTCAGGACGTCTCCAAGTTTGTCAATTGTGCAGCCTTTGACTGCTTCAAATGCATCAGCAGAACTTCTGCTATTGCCATTGGGGCACGACGGATTGCCTGGCTACAGGCATCAGACTTGGAGACTTGGGTACAGGACAAGTTAGGCAACATTCCTTGCACGGGAGAGAATCTCTTCGGCAAGAACTGGCAGGAGAAGGCTAACGAGTTAGATGCTGACAATTCTACCTTAGATAGATTGTCAAAGTCTACAGCCACTCCAGCCAAAAGGAAGCCTTATAAAAAACCCTCTTTTAGCAAAAAGAGGAAGTTTTATCCTTCCTATACCCAGCAGACTCAGACTCCCGGTCAGGTTGCCCAAAAGGGACAAACTAGACAGCAAAAGAAACCAAAAGGCCCGAGAGCCCAACCAGCTGTCCAGGTTCAGCCCCCTCAAGGGCTTTGACTCCTTCCTAGAGAGCTTTGCCATCCTGCCTCTGAGGGGTCCTCAACCCCCCAATATTCCCGGCAGGTTATGCCACTTTGTCAACAGATGGCATCAGATAACAGCTGAAGATTGGACTTTGTCCATTGTAGGGGAGGGGTACAGACTTCATTTTCACAGCTTACCCCCTCCTACAATTCTAAAGCAGTTCAAGTCACAAACTTCCGCAGACAGTCTGCTAGATCACGAGGTCTCCACACTTCTTGCCCAAGTGGCAATAGAGGAAGTACCCATTCTTCAACAGGGTGCAGGGTTCTACTCCCCCTATTTTCATATTCCAAAGAAAATAGGAGGACACAGACCTATTCTAGACCCCAGATAATTGAACAAATATCTGTTTCGAGAGAAATTCAAAATGATTTCTCTGGGAACTCTTCTGCCATACCTTCAAAGCCAGGACTGGCTTTGCTCTCTAGACTTAAAGGAGGCATACACTCACATACAAGACATTTCCAGTACAGGGTTCTTCCTTTTGGTCTGGCTTCAGCACCAAGGGTATTCACGAAATGCATGACAGTAGTAGCTGCATTTCTACGAACCCTGGGGATTTTCGTCTTCTCCAGGACCAAGCAGGAAGTCAGTCCTCACATATGGGTGACGTCAGCGCCGACGGAGCCCCCGTGTGGAGCATTTCCCCAGCTTTCATAGAAAACCTTTGGGAATGCAGCACGCATGCGCGATCCCCTTCCCGCCCAAGGGTGCCATTTTGCTCAGTCTTCTTTTTTCCTCGGAGCCCGACGGATGTATATTCGTTGCACCCGAGGAAGAAGTTGATTATCTCCAGGAACAAGCAGGAATAAGTCCTCACATATGGGTACGTCGGTACCGACGGAGCCTGTGCGGGAAAGCTCCCCAGCCTTTCAGATGAAAGGCTTTTGGGGCCTCCCACTGCACATGCACGCTGCCTTCCCGCCTTCCTGACCAGCTCTCTTCAGTTTCTCTTTTTCCGCGGAGCCAGCAGGTCGTGTTCCTGTCACCGCTGAAGAAATTGTGAAATTTGTTTGTTTTCTTTAGACCGCGTACCTGCCTTCCCCAAACCGACACCGGTACCGCCGCCAGTCTCTCTTTCTTTCTTTATAAAAAAAAAAAAAAAAAAAGACTTTTTTATTTTCTTCAGCACAGCTTGGTACCTGTTGTTAGGCCTTAAGGCCTACACAAATTCTCCTCATGGAGAAGCCAGTCCCTGGTTTTAGAAAATGTACCAAATGCAGTGCTGTCATTTCTGTCACAGACACCCATGAATGGTGTCTCAAATGTTTGGGACCTGACCACTCCATACCGGACTGCCCATCCTGCACCCAGATGTCTAAACGTGGTTTGCAGAACCGGGCCAACAAGCTCCATGTGCTGTTTCCTTCAGAAGCATCACAGTCATCCAGGTCTTCCTCTCCGGATGGATCTCAGGTAACCAAAACTCCTGTGGGCAAATCCTCTAAAAGCAAATCTCCTTCTAAAGATCGAGAGGCTCTCAATTTTGAGTTCGAGGATTCTGCCCAGGCCAAAAAACCCCGGCGGGAGGCTCCGGCCTCCAAAGCAATCAGGGGGTCACAGGTTGACATCGATGGCACGGCCTCGACCGATCACCTGTTGGACTGCTCTGGGGTACCGGCCCATACCGGTACCGACATTCAGGCAGTAGTGGCGTCTATGGGCAATACTGTCCAGACCATGCAGCAGGCCGTTCTGGCATTCATTAAGGCTGCGACGCCCTCGGTACTGATTCCATCGGTACCGGCTCCGGTTCCGGTATCCACACCGGAACCGAGACCATCGACTTCCAAGCGTCGATCGATCGGTTCCGCACGGTACCGATCCCATGCCCGATACGCCCGATGTCGATACCGATCGGTATGCGTATCGTACATTGGAAGCACAGAGGGAATACTCAGATTCTTCTGATGAATTCAATTCCTCTGATGACTCTGCTGAGCTTACTCTTCCTGAGGAGCCCTCTTCTCCAAAGAGGAGGATGTCTCCTCCAGAGGATTTATCCTTTCAGGATTTCATTGTTGATGTAGCTAAAGCACTATCTATTGCTACATCTTCTGAGAAAGAACCCAGATCAAAAAAATTGGATATTTTAGGATACTCTAAAGCTCCTAAAGAGGCAGTCACTCTGCCTATCCATGAAATCCTTCAAGAACACTTGATGGATTTGTGGGAGACTCCTTTAACACTGTCTCCCCATTCCCGTAGGTTGGACACCATGTATCGGGTCCCTCCTTCTCCTGGGTTCCAGAAAACTCAGCTGCCTCACCACTCTATTGTGGTGAAGTCTGCCATGAAGAAAATAAAGAGTCCTAAAAGGCATTCTTCTACCCCTCCAGGGCGAGAATGTAAGACCCTGGACTCTTTTGGAAGAAAGATGTTCCAGGCTAGTATGCTTATAGCCAGGATCAATTCTTATAGCCTTTATATGGGCATGTTTCTTGGACAACTTGCCCTAAAGATACAGAATTTTGCCCCCTTTATCCCTGATGATCAAAGGGCGGACTTCTTTTCTATGGTGACACAACTTTCAGAGGTCTCCAAGTTCTCCAACAGGGCAGCCTTTGATTCCTTTGAGGTTGCAGGCAGAGCTTCGGGAATTGCTATTGCAGCCCGACGTCTCGCTTGACTCCAGGCTTCTAACCTCGAACCCTGGGTTGTAGATGGCCTCAGGAATCTGCCCTGTACCGGTGAGAACTTATTTGGGGAAGACTGGCAAATTAAAGCTGCTCAAATGGATGCAGAAAATGCCACTCTAGATAGACTTTCCAAGTCTACTTCTACCCCTGCCAAAAAGAAGTCTTTTAAAAGGCCTTACTATAAGAAGGCCAGATTTTCCACAAATACTGGCCAGCAATCTGCTCAGCCTCGCTTTGCGGCTAAGCGTCAACAATCTAAGCAGGTGAAGTCAAAGCCTGCAGTGTCTGCTACACCCCAGCAGGCTCAACCCTCTCAGGGGTTTTGACTTGCCCCTAGAGAACTTGCCGTTTCTGGCTCTAGAACAACCAGAGCCCCTCACCATTCCTAGAAGGCTAGCTCTTTTTGCTCCCAGATGGGAACAAATCACATCAGAGCAATGGACCCTCTCTATTATCAGGGAGGGCTACAAACTTCATTTCTCCAGCCTTCCTCCCCATACCATGGTGAGGCAATTCAGTTCTCCCCCATCTCTTCTGACCCTGTTGGGTCAGGAAGTCTCTTCTCTCCTTGCCCAAGGGGCAATAGAGGAGGTTCCTCCTCCTCAACAGGGGTTAGGTTTCTACTCCCCTTACTTTCTCATAACAAAGAAGACAGGGGGCTTCAGACCTATCCTAGATCTGAGAGAATTGAACAGGTTTCTATTCAAGGAGAAATTCAAAATGCTCTCTCTGGGCCTTCTCCTTCCATACCTTCAGAGTCAGGATTGGCTTTGTTCTCTAGATCTCAAGGATGCGTACACTCATATACTCATCCATCCATCCCACAGAAAATATCTAAGATTTCTGTTCCAGGGAAAACATTTCCAGTACAAAGTACTACCCTTCGGTCTGGCCTCTGCTCCAAGAGTCTTCACAAAATGCATGGCAGTCGTAGCCGCATTCCTCAGAGGCATGGGAATCTTTGTCTTCCCATATCTGGACGACTGGCTCATCCGAGCTCCATCTCAGTCAGAAGCCCAGATTTCTCTGGACCGCACAAGGCGTATTCTTCAATATCTGGGACTTGTGGTAAACATTCCCAAATCCCAACTCATCCCTACTCAGTCTCTGGAATTCATAGGGGCCCAATTGGACTCCACCACTGCAAGGGCCTACCTCCCTCTGGTCCGAGGCCAAAGACTAATAAGCTTGGCCTCCCAGGCTCAGTCCAGAAGTCACTTGTCAGCCAGAGAAATGCTGCAACTTCTGGGCCACATGGCCTCCACGGTACACGTGGTGCCCTACGCTCGTCTTCATATGAGAGCGGCTCAATGGACCTTGGCCACCCAGTGGTCTCAAGCATCAGGACTGCTCTCAGACCAAATACTCACCTCAAAACGACTGTTTTGGTCTCTCCAGTGGTGGACGTCCTCCAAAAATCTGTTGTTGGGGATCCCCTTCCAACCTTCGTTGCCCCAAGCAACCCTCACAACAGATGCCTCCCAAACAGGGTGGGGAGCTCATCTCCAACACCTCTCCACTCAGGGCACCTGGTCTCCCCAGGAGACCACCCTTCACATCAACCTTTTGGAACTGCGAGCAATCTTCCTTGCCCTCACAGTCTTCCATACCCTCCTTGTCAATCTGACTGTCCTAGTCCAAACAGACAATCAGGTAGCCATGTTCTATGTCAACAAACAAGGAGGGACGGGCTCTCTGTCGCTTTGCAACGAAGCTCTCAGATTATGGGCCTTCGCCAGAGAGCATCAAATTCATCTTCTGGCAGTATATCTTCCAGGAGTTCAAAACTCTCGGGCAGACAGACTCAGCCGAGTTCTGCTCCCACACGAATGGTCCCTGCATATGGACCAGATACGCAGAATCTTTCAGGAATGGGGGACCCCGGACATAGACCTCTTTGCAAGTCCGTGGAATGCCAAACTTCCCCGGTTCTGTTCCAGAACTCCGTGTCAGGGAGCTCAGGCCAACGATGCCTTTCTCCTACATTGGGGTCAGGAATTCCTGTACGCTTTTCCACCCATTCCTTTGATTCCCAAGACTCTGTTCAAACTTCAGAGGGATCACGGATCCATGATCCTCATTGCTCCACGCTGGCCACGCCAAGTGTGGTTCCCTCTCCTTCTACAGCTCTCCCAGGGCTCCTCCCTGGACCTGGGAGCTGCACCAGACCTTCTGTCTCAGGAGCAGGGGACTTTGTGGCATCCAAACCCCAAGTCCCTACATCTCCGAGCTTGGTTACTGAAGGCTTAAGCCTTCATGAGTTTAATCTTTCCCAACCAGTGAAAGATATCCTTCATGCCTCTAGGAAACCCTCTACTAGGCGTTCCTATGCTTTCAAATGGAAACGTTTTTCCATTTGGTGTGCGCAACAGGGTCTTGACCCTCTAGCACTTCCTTTGAATTCTCTACTGGACTATCTCCTGCATCTTTCCAATGCAGGCCTCAAGACAAATTCAGTACGAGTCCATTTAAGTGCTATTACAGCATCCTTAAAACCTATAAATGGACAACCTGTCTCCTCTCATCCTCTTATTGCAAGGTTCATGAGAGGCCTGACCCTCACTAAGCCTCCCATCCGACCTCCTCCGGTAGCATGGGACTTGAATCTAGTTCTGGGTCAACTTATGAAGCCACCTTTTGAACCGTTGGTATCTACCTCCCTGAAATTTCTTTCCTGGAAGGTTCTTTTCCTTATTGCAGTCACTTCGGCTCGCCGCATCAGTGAACTGCAGGCTTTGGTGGCTAATCCACCTTATACCAGATTTCATCATGATAAGGTGGTCCTTAGGACGAATCCCCACTTCATGCCTAAAGTGGTCTCGCCTTTTCATCTTAATCAAGAGGTATATCTACCTGTTTTTTTCCCGGCTCCTCATGCATCCAGTGCAGAGAGGAACCTTCATACTCTTGACTGTAAAAGAGCTCTCGCCTTTTACCTCAACAGGACTCAGCCACATCGAAAGTCTTCCCAACTTTTCGAGGCTTTTGATCCTTCTCATTTGGGACTTCCAGTCACCAAACGTACACTTTCCAATTGGATTGCTCAGTGTATTTCTTTTGCTTACCAGAGTAAGAACATTTCTCTGGAAGGCCATGTCACAGCTCACAATGTGAGAGCCATGGCTACTTCTATGGCTCATCTTCACTCTGTATCCATAGATCAGATCTGTCGAGCAGCCACTTGGGCCTCGGTTCATACCTTCACAGCCCATTACTGCTTGGACAAGGACTCCCGCCGGGATGCCTTGTTTGGTCAGGCTGTCCTCAAACACCTGTTCCATACTTAAACAACTCCTGCCCACCTTCCCTGAATGGATGCCTGAGATCCATACGAAGATGGTTTACCCTTGGAGGGGGATCTCCCAGGCATCTTAGCTAGGGAGTCCCCATATGTGAGGACTTATTCCTGCTTGTTCCTGGAGATAGCACAGTTACTTACCTGTAACAGGTGATCTCTGGGAACAGCAGGAATTAGTCCTCACAACCCACCCACCTCCCCTAGGAGTTGTATCTCTATCTATCTATCTTCCTTTCCTCTCTCTATTGTCTCAGCTTTAAACTCGAACTGAAGAGAGCTGGTCAGGAAGGCGGGAAGGCAGCGCGCATGTGCAGTGGGAGGCCCCAAAAGCCTTTCATCTGAAAGGCTGGGGAGCTTTCCCGCGCAGGCTCCGTCGGTACCGACGTACCCATATGTGAGGACTAATTCCTGCTGTTCCCAGAGATCACCTGTTACAGGTAAGTAACTGTGCTTTCTCTGCGTTAACCTGTTTTTCTTCGGTTCGACGCCGGTTTCCCTTTCCCGCCTGGGCTCGATACATCGGTATCGAGCCCGGGTCTCTTTTTCGGTTTTTGTCCTTAGTGACTAGCGTTCGCGCCATTTTTTCTTTCTTCACTGGCAGCCCTGTCTTTTAACCTTGCAGTGGCCCTTTTTCCCCCCGATGGCTGCCAGCGGGTTTAAAAAGTGTTATCGGTGTAAGAAAGTTATGTCTCTCACCGACACACATGACTGCTGCCTCCGGTGCCTCGGACCCGATCATGACCCGATGATCTGTGGTCCATGTGGGAAGGATGTCCTCTAAGGCGTTAAGGAGTCGGCAGCACCAAAAGGAAAGAATCTTCTCTGACTCCGCGTCCGGTAGGGCCCGGACCTCGTCAGAGGCCTCAACATCTCAGGACTCTGGCCCCGAGCAGCGTCGAGGCTCCTCTGAAAGGGGGTCTCCCTCGCGGGAGATTCGTAAGAAGAAAAAACCCGCGAGGGCGGCGTCGGACGCACTTGGCTCCTCGAGGGCCAAGTCGCATAGCCCCAAGCGCCGTCCCGGGTCTTCGGAGTCGGAGAGGCCTGCAAAACAACCTCGTGTGGAGATGGAGTCCCCGGGTCATGTGAGTACTGTAGTCCTCGTGGACTCACCTCCAGGGGAGCCGACGTCGGGCCAAGCGCCGCCAGGGCCTGAGTCGGGGGCTGCTGAGTCTCCTGAGCTCGGACTCAGGTTGACGGCCTTGGAGAGCAGCTTGGCTGCCTTCATGGAACAGCAGCGGGCACTGATCGCCGGTCTCACCGGTGCACCTGCCCCGACCACCGGGACATCGACGTCCAAGTTGACCCTGGAGGCCGAGCCGATCCTCGAGTCCATGCAAGCTCGAGTCGATCCTCGGCCAAGGTCCCCCTCGGCCTCCCGTTCGGGACCGAGGTCATCGACGCCGGTACCCTCAGCGTCGGGGCGGATGGCATCGATGCCTGCCCGACCGGAGCCGCTCGATTCCTCCTCCGAGGAGTCCTGCTGGGAGACGGAGGATGAGGAGTTGCCCGACACCTTTCGGACTCGGTGCGTTCCTTCGGACTCGCTCGAGTCCGAGCCTTGGAGAAGGTCCTTCCTGGAGGATACCCAGTTCTCGGACTTCATGCGGGACATGGCCAAGGCTTTGGCATTCCCCGCGGATCCCGAGGAGGAGCTTCGAGCCGAGGAGCTCGAAGCCCTACAGTATGACTCTCCTCCGAAGGAGTCCTTTACTGTTCCGGTTCCTCCGATGCTGGAATGGTTGCTCTTCCGCATGTGGGAGGCGCCAGCATCGACGCTGGTTTTAAGCAAGCGGGTCGATTCCATCTATCGAGTCCGCAAGATCCCCGGGTTCCAAAAGGCACAATTACCACTCCATGGTTGTGGAATCGGCCATGCATCGTCTGAAGAGTCAAAAGATGCACTTCTTGGTGCCTCCCGGCCGGGAGGCCCGGAACCTGGATGCCCTCGGTAAGAAGTGCTTCCAGGGCTCTATGCTTGCTTGCCGTGTCCAGACCTACCAGCTGTACATGGGCATGTATCTTCGAGACCTGGCGAAGGAGATTGCCGGGTTCTCTGCTGGTCTCTCCGAGGAACCTTTGCAGAGGTTCAATGCTCTGTCCTCGGGTATTCGTGAGTGCTCGAAGTTTATATCTCGAGCAGCCTATGATGGCTTCGAGGCTTCGGCCCGAGTAGCCATGGCCGGCATCGGTGCACGCCATCAGGCTTGTCTACAGACATCGAACCTCGAGCCATGGGTGCAGGACAAGTTGGTCGATGTCCCTTGCTGAGGTGAAAACCTCTTTGGCAAGCCCATGGCTGACAAGGCTGCAGAACTCGAGACCGAGACTCTTTCCCGGACAAGGCTGTCCAGAAAAACCTCTGCCCCTTCTCAGAAGAAGAAGGGCTCGGTCAAAAAGACATTTTACCCGAGAAAGTCATCTGCCTATAAACAGTACCCTCATTATCAGGCCTCTGTAGCTCCCCAACAGTGTCAGCAGGCCAAGGGGCAGGGTCATGGGCCCCGTAGGCAAAAGGCCCCCAAGCCTCCTACTCCGGCTCCTGCTCAGCAGGGAGGGGGATTTTGACTGCATTGGCATAGCCTCTCCTCCTCAGCTGGCCCCCATCAGCACTGGAGGCAGGCTGGCCCTGTTCGCCCACAAGTGGTCAGCCGTCACAAGGGATACCTGGGTTCTAAGTATAGTCCAGAAGGGCTATCTCCTCCACTTCCACCAGGTACCCCCTCCTATTTTCCAGGGGAGCCTCCCAGACTCCCTCTGCACAGGGACTTACTCCTGCAGGAGTTGGCAGGTCTTGTAAAGGAACAGGCAGTGGAACCGGTGCCCCACCACCTGAGGGGTCAGGGCTTCTATTCCAGGTACTTTCTGGTACCAAAATGAACAGGAGGCCTCAGACCCATCCTAGACTTGCGAAACCTGAACAAGTTCCTGGAGAGGGAAAATTTCAAGGTGCTTACCCTTGGAATCCTGCTGCCCTACCTCCAGCAGGGAGATTGGCTATGCTCCTTAGATCTAAAGGATGCTTATACTCACATCCTTATTCATCCAGACCACAGACAATATCTCAGATTTGTAGTGGGAGGAAACCATTATCAGTACAGAGTACTGCCTTTTGGCCTTACATCCGCCCCCAGGGTATTCACCAAGTGCCTGGCGGTGATAGCGGCCTACCTCAGGGTTCAAGGCCTCTTTGTCTTTCCATATCTGGACGATTGGCTCATCAGGGGTCAATCCCCGCAAGAGGCCAATCAAGCCACCCTTCGAACTGTCGCTCTGCTTCAGCACCTGCGGTTTGTCATAAACTTCGCAAAGACCAGTTTGCAACCCTCCCAGAACATGGAGTTCATAGGAGTTCAACTGGACACCTTTCAGGCAAAGGCCTTTCTACCAGTGGACAGGGCCCACAGATTGATGGCTCTAGCCAGGCTATTCCACAGCAATTCTCTGGTCTCCGCCAGACAATTCCTTAGGCCACATGGCATCCACGGTCCATGTGACTCCAAATGCCCATCTACACATGCGGCCAGCTCAATGGGGCCTCTGGACTCAGCGGCACCAGGCCACAGGAAGCCTCACGGACAAAGTGAGGGTGTCCAGCCTACTACAGTCTTGTCTGCAATGGTGGCTTCATCTTCCGAATCTAGTGCAAGGGGTGCCTTTTCAGGCACCTCCACACTCTCAGGTGCTGACAACCGATTCTTTTCTTCAAGGTTGGGTTGCACGTTGCCAAGGGGCATGTACTCAAGGCCTGTGGACTCCTTGGGAGGCCGCACAGCAGATCAATCTCTTAGAACTGAGAGCTATCCGCTTAGCCCTGAGACCTTTCTCTCATCTCATCTCTCACCAGTCTCTCTTGGTTCAGACGGACAATCAAGTGGCTATGTTCTATGTGAACAAACAAGGGGGCACAGGGTCCCGCCTTCTCTGTCAGGAAGCGCAGAAACTGTGCTCCTGGGCAGTCAATCATGGCATTCTTCTCAAAGCAGTCTACCTCCCAGGTCAGGAGAATTACCTGGTGGACAGATTGAGCAGGATCCTGCAGCCGCACGAACGGCAGTTGAACCCTTTAGTGGTTCAACAGATCTTCCTGAGATGGGGTCTTCCAACCATAGATCTCTTTGCCAGTCCTCTGAACAGTCAACTACCCAAGTTCTGTTCCAGACAACCGCATCCTCTCAGAGTAGCAGCGGATGCGTTTCTCATTCCATGGTCTACAGGCCTCCTATATGCGTTTCCTCCCACGCCTCTAGTGTCCAAGATGCTATTCAAGGTGACCCGGGACAAGGCCTCAGTGATTCTGGCCAAGGCAACCCTAGTTCCCACTACTGTTGCAACTGGCAGTGGACACTCCTCTTCCTCTGGGGATGCAACCCGATCTCCTGTCTCAGGAGCAGGGATCCCTCTTGCACCCCAATCTGCAATCCCTCAATTTGATGGCCTAGCTGCTGAAAGGGTAGTCCTAGCGCCTTAACTACTGCCTAGGGAAGTGGAGGATGTAGTCTTGGCCTCTAGGAGGCAGTCCTCCAGAAAGTCTTATTTATTATTTATTACATTCTCTTATATACTGCGCTATTCTGCATCAGTGCAGTTTACATTGATCAAACTGAAATTACATTGAACAGGGCATTATAACTTGGAGATAACTATTTTACAGGGAACATGGGCTATGGAGGGTTAACTGGCTTGCCCAAGACCACAAGGAGCACCTGTGGGACTAGAAACCCCAGTCCTTCCGGCCCATGGTTGCTGTCCTCTAGTGGGATTTGAACCCCTGACCTTCCGGCCTGAAGTACCTTGCCCCAACCACTAGGCCACTCCTCCACTTATGCTCTTAAGTGGCGTAGATTCTCTACCTGGTGTACTCAAGACAACGAGAATCCCTTCTCATGCTTGGTACCAGTGGTGCTGCAGTATTTGCTTCACCTGTCCAACCTAGGCCTTAAGTCCAATTCTGTTAGAGTTCATCTTAGTGCTCTTTCAGCACACCACTCACAGGTGGAGGGTCAGTCTCTCTCCAATCATCCTTTGGTGGCTCGCTTCCTCAGAGGCCTGCTTTTGCTTAAGCCTCCAGTGCGTCCACCTGCCACTGAATGGGATTTAAATGTGGTCTTGCAACGGCTTACTTGCCCACCATTTGAACCTATGGCTACTTGCCCTCTGCGTTTTCTGTCCTGGAAAATGCTATTTCTGGTAGCCCTTACCTCAGCAAGGCGAGTGAGTGAGCTTCAGGCCCTAGTATCAGAAGCTCCTTATACTAGGTTCTATAGGAACAGGGTATTCTTACGGACTCACCCTAAGTTCCTTCCAAAGGTTGTCTCCTCCTTCCACCTCAATTAGGGGGTGGTTCTTCCGACTTTCTTTCCCAGGCCTCATGCTAGCCGGGCGGAGATGGTCTTGCATACCCTGTACTGTAGGAGGGCGTTGTCCTTCTACCTTGACTGTACGCGGGAGCATCGGAGGGCGGTTCAGCTCTTCGTCTCTTATGACCCCAATAAGTTGGGTTTGGCTGTCTCCAAGCGTACATTGTCCATATGGGTAGCTGACTGCATCGCCTGGGCTTACAGGGCAGCCGACCTCTCGTTGCAGGGTCGAGTTACGGCTCACCGTGTCAGGGCGAAGGCTGCGTCAGTGGCTCATCTCCGCTCTGTTCCGTTGGCAGACATCTGCCGGGCCGCTACTTGGTCTTCAAGCTAGGCCTTTGCGGCCCACTACTGCCTTGAGAGGGAGTCCAGCAGGTACAGTGCTTTCGGGCAAGCGGTACTCCATAATCTCTTTGGGGTCTAGGCAACGTCTACCCTCCGGCCCTGGTGTTGGGCTACCTTTCGGGGGCGTTATCAGAGAAGATTCTGTTCTTGCATGCTGAGGCTCTAGAGGGAGCTCAATTTTTCAGTTTGGGGCCTCTGGTAGCCCTGAGCTAGGGAGTCCCATATGTGAGGACTGACTTCCTGCTTGGTCCTGGAGAAAGAGTAGTTACTCACCTGCAACAGGTGTTCTCCAGGAGCAGCAGGAATCAGTCCTCACAACCCTCCCTCCTCCCCTTGGAGTTGCAGTCATATGATTTATTTTTGCTATTTTTGCTGTCTTTTAGCTATGTCATCAGACTGAGCAAGATGGCACCCTTGGGCGGGAAGGGGACCGCGCATGTGCGCTGCATTCCCAAAGGCTTTCTATGAAAGCTGGGGAAATGCTCCCCACGGGGGCTCCGTCGGCGCTGACGTCACCCATATGTGAAGACTGATTCCTGCTGCTCCTGGAGAACACCTGTTACAGGTGAGTAACTACTCTTTCCCTTACTTAGACGACTGGCTCATCCGAGCCTCCACAGTGGCAGAGACCAGCACTGCACTGTCTCGTACAATGTGAATCCTCCAATACTTGGGAATGGTAATAAACTTCCCGAAATCTCAACTAGTTCCTTCCCAATGCCTAGAATTCATAGGAGCCTGTCTGGATACCAGACAAGCAAGGGATTTCCTTCCACAAGCCTGGTGTCTTCGCATAATGCAGCTAGCTTCCGAAGCAGCAGGCAAATCCTCCCTCACTGCTCGGGAGCTTCTGCAGTTACTGGGACACATGGCATCCACAGTTCATGTAGTCCCATATGCTCGCCTCCACATGCGAGCAGCTCAGTGGACCCTCTCCACACATTGGACACAGGCCACGGATCATTTGTCGGACAAAATAACAATCTCTCAACGACTAATTTTGTCCCTCCAATGGTGGCAATCACTAGAAAATCTGACAGTAGGGTCTTCTTTCCATCAACCCCTCTTTCAGGCCACACTAACAGATGCATCACAGGTGGGTTGGGGAGCACACCTGAATCATCTCTCTACCCATGGCACCTGGACTCCTGGAGTTAAGAGCAATTTATTTAGCTCTTCGAGAGTTCCATGCCCAGCTCAGCTACAAAGACAGTCCTAGTCCAGACGGATAATCAGGTAGCCATGTTCTATGTGAACAAGCTGGGCAGGACAGGTTCTCTGTCGTTATGCAACGAAGCTTTACGATTATGGGCCCTTGCCAGAGAGCATCAAATTCACCTTCTAGTGGTATATCTTCCAGGCATTCAAAACCTTTGGGCAGACAAACTCAGTCGAGTACTGCTACCTCATGAGTGGTCACTCCACCTAGACCATGTGGCAAAGATATTTCATCTCTGGGGCACTCCAGACATAGACCTCTTTGCAAGTCTACTGAATGCCAAACTTCCCCGGTTCTGTTCCAGGATTCTGGCGCACAACTGTCAGGGAAGGGATGCATTCCTCCTTCACTGGGGTCAGGACTTCCTTTACGCCTTCCCACCCATTCCCCTCATCCCCAAAACACTCTTCAAGCTTCAGAGAGACAGGGGTCGCATGATTCTCATAGCACCACGATGGCCACGCCAAATGTGGTATTCCCTGCTTCTGCATCTCTCTCAAGCGGCACCTCTGGAGTTAGGGCATGCTCCAGATTTCCTTTCCCAGGAGAACGGGATGCTATGGCACCCGAATCCCCAGTCGCTGCACCTCATGGCCTGTTTGTTGAAGGCTTAGACCTCCAGGATTTCAACCTGTCCCAGCAGGTAAAAGATATCCTTCAGGCTTCTAGGAAACTTTCCACAAGAAGATCTTATGCCTTCAAGTGGAAACGTTTTACTATATGGTGCTCCAAGAAGGGATTAAACCCCCTGGTCATACCCTTAGAATCGATACTAGAGTATCTCCTTCACGTATCGAATTCTGAATTAAAGACCAATTTGGTAAGAGTCCATCTTAGTGCAATTGCAGCTTCTTATAAGCTTCTAAATGGACAACCAATTTCCTCTCATCCACTCCTATCAAGATTTATGAGAGGCCTTTTATTAACTAAACCTCCAATCAAGCCACCACCGGTAGCATGGGATCTAAATCTAGTTCTCGGGCAGCTCATGAAGCCGCCTTTTAAACCTTTGGCCACTACAGCCCTTAAGTTTTTGACTTGGAAGGTCATCTTCCTAATTACAATCACCTCTGCCCATCGCATTAGTGAATTGCAAGCTTTAGTGGCTGATCCTCCTTATACTAGATTTCATCATGATAAGGTTGTTCTTCGAACTCACCCACACTTTATGCCAGAGGTGGTTTTGCCTTTTCATTTAAACCAATCAATTTATCTTCCTGTATTTTTTCCGAGGCCTCACGCCTCTAATGCAGAAAGAAACCTTCATGCTTTGGATTGTAAAAGGGCCTTAGCCTTTTACATTCAAAGAACACAGCAACATAGAAAGTCCTCGCAACTTTTTGTAGCTTTTGACCCTAGTCATTTGGGACTTCCAGTCTCCAAAATAACTTTATCTAAATGGATTGCCCAATGCATATCCTTTACTTATGAGAGTAAGGGTCTTCCTCTTCAGGACCATGTCACAGCTCACAATGTGAGAGTCATGGAAGCTTCTATGGCTAATCTCCACTCTGTGTCTATCGATGACATTTGTCGAGCAGCCACCTGGGCTTTGGTACACACCTTCACAGCCCACTACTGCCTAGATAAAGCCTCCTGTCGGGATGCCTTCTTTGGCCAAGCTGTTCTTCAAAATCCTTTCAAACCTAAACCAACTCCTACCCACCAACCCTGGTGGGATGCCAGAGATGCATGGGAGGAAGGATTCTCACCTTCGACGGTGGCTCCTTCCTGGGGCTATCTCCCTGGCATCTTCAGCTAGGGAGTCCCCATATGTGAGGACTACATTCCTGCTTGTTCCTGGAGATAGCGTAGTTACTCACCTGTATCAGGTGATCTCCGGGAACAGCAGGAATTTAATCTTCACAACCCACTCACCTCCCGTAGGAGTTTCTCTCTCTCTCTCTTTGTCTCTTTCCTCTCTCCCTCTATCCTTTCACTCAGCTACAAACTTAACTGAAGAGGGACAGTTGGAAAGGCAGCGCGCTGGTGCTGAGGGATGCTCCCAAAAGCGTTCTTATTGGACGCTGGGGAGCGTTCCCGCGCAGGCTGCGTCTGTACCGACGATACCCATATGTGAGGACTAAATTCCTGCTGTACCTGGAGATCAACTGTTATAGGTGAGTAACTACGCTTTGTTGCCAAAAAAGCATCTTTCAGGAAATGGAAAAAAGAGCCAAACGATGAAACCTGGAAACACACGCACTGTCAAGTCAAATGCAAGGCATTGATAAGGCAGGCAAAGGGAGAATTTGAGAAGAAGCTTGCTGCAGAAGCAAAAACATGAAATAAAGACTTTTTCAAGTACATTCGTAGCAAAAAACCTGTGAGAGTCAGTTGGTCCATTAGATAATAGAGGGCTTAAAGGGGCACTAAGAGGCGACAAGGCGATAGCGGAGAGACTGAATTAATTCTTTGTTTTGGTCTTTACTGAGGAAGATGTAGGGATGTTACCCATGACTGAAGTGGTATTTAAAGGTGCGGAAGAATTGAAGGAAATATCAATACATCGGGAAGATGTATTGCAACTATTAGATAAACTGAAGAGTAGCAAATCACCTGGGCCAGATGGTATACATCCAAGGGTGTTGAAAGAACTGAAATATGAGATTGCAGACCTGCTATTAGTAATCTGTGAATTTTCATTAAAATCATCTGTAATGCCTGAAGAATGGAGGATCGCCAATGTAACGCCAATTTTTAAAAAGGGTTCCAGGGGTGATCCGGGAAACTATAGACCGGTGAGCCTGAAGTCAGTACCAGGAAAAATGGTAGAAACCATGATAAAGAACAAAATTACTCAGCATGTAGATAGTCATGGCCTAATGGGAGACAGCCAACATGGCTTTAGAAAAGGAAGATCTTGTCTTACTAATCTGTTATGTTTTTTTGAAGGTGTGAATAAACAGGTGGACAAAGGTGAATCGGTTGATATAGTGTATCTGGACTTTCAGAAAGCCTTTGACAAGGTTCCTCATCAAAGACTTTTGGCAAAACTAAAGAGTCATGGGATAGGAGGCAGTGTACTATTGTGGATCAGGAACTGGTTAAAAGATAGAAAGCAGAGGGTAGGGCTAAATGCTCAATTTTCCCAATGGAGAAAGGTGAATAGTGGTGTACCCCATGGATCTGTGCTGGGTCCGCTGCTTTTTGACATATTCATAAATGACCTGGAAAAGGGAATAACGAGTGAGGTTATCAAATTTGCAGATGACACAAAGCTATTTAAAGTTGTTAAAACCCAAGAGGATTGTGGGAAATTGCAAGAGAATCTTGATAAATTGGAAGACTGGGCATCAAAATGGCAGATGAAATTTAATGTGGACAAGTGCAAAGTTATGCACCTAGGGAAGAACAACCCAAACTATGTTTACAAGATGCAAGGTTCCACATTAGGAACCACCACCTAGGAAAAAGATGTAGACATCATTGTGGATAACATGTTAAAACCCTCGGCCCAGTGTGCAGCGGCTTCCAAGAGAGCAAATAGAATGCTATGTATCATAAGGAAAGGAATGGAAAATAAAACAAAAGATATTATAATGCCTCTGTATCGTTCCATGATGAGACCTCATCTGGAATATTGTGTGCAATTATGGTTGCCGTATCTTAAAAAGGATATAGTGTGATTAGAAAAGGTTCAGAGAAGAGCCACCAAAATGGTAAAGGGGATGGAAGGATATTCCTATTTAGAAAGGCTAAAGGAGACCACGTGATGTGGTGAGCTTGAGCGGACGCGTGCAGCTTGAGCTCCGGGCCCCTTCCCCTTAAACCGTGGTTGAGAGCCGTACTGGAGCACCCATTCCAGCCCAAATTTGGAACGACAGCCTAGCAAAGCACGGGCTTATTTATTTGTGCCTCCATATTGAAATGGCATCCACGGTAAAGGGGAGAAGGGAAAAGGAACGAGGGGCCGTGACATCTAAAATGGCGGACTCCCCCCCCGAAGCAAAGTGTGATAACTGCTTCACCCACTATGTCCGCGGAAGTCTCGGCAGCGGTAACAAGTGCACTATCGGGACAGTTCGATGCCTTGCACACTAAGATGGATGCTATTCAGAACTCCCTTGGCGCATTGGGGACCCGCGTGCAACAAGCCGAAGAGCGTATTTCCCAGACCGAGGATGACTTGGAGACACTCCGGAGGGAGCTCCGTGCAGCACAAAAGCTTTCTCAGGACCATGCGCTCAAATTGGATGACCTGGAAAACAGGTCTCGGCGGAACAACTTACGTTTCCTGGGTATTGCCGTTACCATCCCAGACAAAGACCTTAAGCAATTTGTGGAGGCATTGGCGGTCTCCCTGTGCGAGGTAACGGGTGTTAGCAGCCCAGTCATTGTGGAACGCGCCCACCGGATAGGGCCCAAACAATCTGCGACTGATCGCCGGCCACGTGTAGTTTTGGCGCGGTTCCTTTGCTACCCTCAGAAGGAAGAGCTGCTTAAAGCTGCGCGGCAGAAAGGATTTGTTGAGCGGGATAATATGCGCATCCGTGTCGCCCAAGACTACTCTGCTGCATTGAGCCAACGCCGAAAAGGCTATGCCTCGGTCTGCCAGAAATTGATTGCGGCAAATGTCCGATTTAGCGTACAGTACCCAGCACAACTGGTGATATGGCACCAGGCACCAGGGTACTCGCCGGATTTTCAACAGCGGGAGATGCGACTTCGTATGTGGAGCAACTTACAGTGCCGGCGGCAGAGTGAATGACTGAGCGAGGTGACTGTGCGGCTGGGTGCGGATTTCCCGCTGTTCACTTTATTTGAACTGTTTTTGGTGAAGTTCCCACCTTTTGGAGACTTTAGCCCGTTCCAATGGCGGCCTGACTCATGTGGGGTGTATGATCTCCGGGCCTGCACTGGGGCCATGCGTGTGCGAGGACAGCAGCCTTGGACCGAGGCGTGCTCCCTGGGAGACTGGGTGGTGTGGTTCGGTGCGGGCGGGACGCACTCCATGATATATTTTTATTTGCTGAGGCTCGGGCCCCCCCTTTTTCTGGCAGGGTCTGTGGCCTGTTGGGAGAGGCTTCTAAGATGTGCCCTGGCGTTTGTAGGGTGCGGGAGCCGTTTGCTCTCCCTTGCTGTGTCTGGCCTGTGCCTTCGTGGAGTGCTGCCCGCCCGGTTTATGTTTGTTACTGGTAACTCCCCGTGGGTAAGCTTTGTCGGGGTATACTTGGGGTCCTATCTTTTTGCTGTTCTTTTTTCTTCTTCTTCTTTCCCCAGCTGGGAGCTCAGGTTAGAGGCTGTTTGGGGTTGGGAGGGGGGGGGGGGGGGTGTGGCGGCCGTGTTTGGGTGATTTGAGCTCCACTGGGGTATCGTGTTGTATTGGTGGGGGAGTTGGGGTGGATTATTGCCTGCTTGGGGTGGTTGGTTTGGGGTATTTAGTATGTGGAGGGGGGGGTCCTATTCACATATTAAGTGTCTCCCATGGGCATGAGGTGGAGAGTATGGAAGGAGGGGGGGGTTAGTCGGAGGGTTAGAGATGGGGGGAGAGGGAGGAGGGTGGGGGTTGGTAAGGGATGGATGGGGGGGAGTGGAGGGGAGGGTAGGTGGGAGGGTGGGGATGGGAGGCGCGGGGTTGGGATAGCACACACTCCATTGTGTTATTGCAGATGGTATTGTATCTCTTTCCTGGTTGGAGGGGGGTTTCAGGCTGGGGGAGTCCTTTTTGTAAACATGAAGATATATATTTGGTGGAGCCTTGGCACTCTCCCGCAATTCTGCTTGGTAGCTGATAACGGGGGGCTTCAGGCTGGGGGAGCCCCTCGGGTACGCTCAGACTTTTCTTTTTGGTGGAGCCTTGACACTGCCCCATCGTTCTGAGGGTTATTACCTGGAATGTCTGCGGCCTGGGTAACCCCATTAAAAGATATAAGGTACTCCAAGCACTAGCCCGCCATAACTGCGATATAGCCCTGCTACAAGAAACCCACCAGACGGCTGAGGAGCATCGTAAACTTTGTAAGTCCTGGGTGGGGCAGGTCTGGGGGTCCCCGGCTGTTGGGAATAAGGGGGAGGGTTGTTATTTTAGTTCACAAGAGGATTCGATTCGTGGCGGAGACTGTTATTGCGGATGCTGCGGGTAGGTCACTTCTGGTCCATGGTCAATTAGAGGGGAAGCTGGTGACTTTCGGGGCTCTCTATGGACCTAATGTATCTGACCCTGGTTTTTATAGCAACTCGGCCTCCGGATTGGAGCAGCTTCCCGAATGCCCCTTGATCTTGGGGGGGGACTTTAACGGGGTCATGGATGTAGGATTGGATACCTCTCGGGGGGGTGGGACGAGAGAGAGGGGGATGTCCTCTCGGTTGTTACAACGCTTTTGTAAGCGACTGGATTTCATTGATCCGTGGCGACTGTTGCATTCTTCTGAGAAAGACTTTACACATCAATCCAGAGTGCATGGCACCAGTGCCCGCATAGATTATTTGTTTGTATCGCGGGAGCTGTTTGCTCGCACAGAGGAGGCTCAGATCGGTCCCTTGGAGGTATCAGATCATGCTTTGGTCTGGCTGGATTTGAATTGGGGGGCCGATCTTGCTCGTACGCGTCTTTGGCGATTCCCCTTGGGGTTGTACTATGATGTGCAGTTTCGTCATTTCCTACGTCAACGATGGACTGAGTTCGCTAGTGACCATCAGGTCCACGAGGACGATCCTGAATTGATATGGGAAACGGCGAAAGTGGTTCTTAGGGGGGATATCATAGGTTATGCTGCACGGAAGCGTCGGATACTCGCGGAACGTATCATTGCCTTAGAACATCAGGTCACTAAACTTCGGCGTAGATGTGCCCAACTACCGTCGGCCGAGAATAGGAAGCGGCTTTGGGAGGCCCAAGTAGATCTTAACGAGCTTCTGCATCAGAAAGCCAAGAAATCAGTTCTTTATTATCGCTATCGGTTGCATTGTCATGGCGATAAGCCTGGGAAACTGTTGGCTCGTTGTTTGAGGGGCAGGCGAGGCTCCACTCTGGTGGCGGCCCTTCGGGATGCCAAGGGTACTGTATATAAGGAGAATGGGGATATTGCCAGGGTTTTTCGGGGTTTCTTCCAGTCACTATACAAAGCTGAGTCTGGATTCGGTATGACCCTGCCTGACTATTTGCGGGATCTGAATTTGCCGCGGCTTTTTCTACTAGCGCCGGAGTTCCGGCAGCTGATAACAGAAGGAGAGAACTCGGGCAGCATCACTGTTGTATTTAGGTCCCCTGACGAAAAACTAGAAACGTCAGCTGGTACTGGGATTGAACGTTGGGACAAAGATAGAAGATCGTGAAAAGTTCCTGCACAGAAGCTGAGTATCTGTCAGTATGAAATAAAATAACCAGTTCTATAACAAAGTTGATTCAGAGCTTCTAAAGGGATTAAAAATCGATAAAACTGGCAATGGGTCATTCATGTGATCAAACACGGATGCCAGGTACAGGGTGAAAACCCAGGTATGGCAGTGTTAATTTTCAACTGAGACCCTATTTGCTTGTTTTTTCCCTCACGGAGAAAATTTGAACGATAACTTTTTTGTATAGCGGCTTACAGATGCGCAGAGGGAGGTGCTGGATCAACCCCTTACTGCCCAGGAGATACAGTTGGTTATTTCTGAGGCCAGTTGTTGTAAGGCCCCAGGACCGGATGGCTTGGGTGCGGAATTTTACAAGATACTGAGTGATTGTGTTAGTCCTCTGTTAAGGGAGGTGTTCAGTGTGAGGGGGGACCGGGGGGCCTTTCGTTGGGGGCAGAATCATGCTCATATTACTATGATTCCCAAGCCGGGTAAAGACCCGATGTTAGCAGCCTCTTATCGGCCTATTTCCCTCCTCAATTTTGATTTAAAGGTTCTTGCGAAAGTTTTGGCCCTACGACTGGCTGAAGTATTGGGGAACCTAGTTCATGAGGCACAAGTGGGCTTTGTTAGGGGGCGATACGCCGTTCGGAATCTTCGAAAAATCCTGGCCTCCTTAGAATGGGTACATGCTCGACAGATACCCTCGCTACTTGTCAGCTTTGATGCCGAAAAGGCATTTGATAGGGTGAATTGGCAATATCTATGGGGGCTGTTGCCACACTATGGAATCGTGCGGAGTTTATATGTAACACCGACGGCGGGGATATTGTGCAACGGAGTGCTCTCGGAAGGCTTTGCATTGGAGAGGGGGACACGTCAGGGCTGCCCCCTATCTCCGTTGTTATTTGTTCTTTCACTGGACCCTTTGATTCGCACGGTTGTGAACTCGGCTGCGATTAAGGGGGTGGTGATGGGCTCGCAGGAGTTTGTCATTTCGGCTTTTGCGGATGATTTGTTAGTCCATGTGACTTCCCCGGTTGCTTCTCTTCAGAGTCTGTTGGAGGAATTTGGGCGATTTGGGGCCTTGGCAGGCCTCCGCATTAATCATGATAAATCTGAAGCGTTGGATACTTTGGGGCATCTTCGTGGGTCCTGGGGGGGGCCCTTTCCCCTCCGGTGGGCGGCAAAGGAATTTGTTTACTTGGGTATAGTGCTGCCTCATCAATCCCACGTGCTATATAAGCGCAATTTGGATCGTATTTTGCGGCGTTTGACGACACACTTGCAGGCCTGGGAATCCCTTCCATTGTCTTTGTCTGGGAGAATTGCGGCGGTACAGATGGTTATACTACCACGTGTCTTGTACTGGTTACAGACTTTGCCCGTTTGGTTATTATGTCGGGACCTGCATCGGGTTGAAGCCTTGCTTAAGGGGTTTCTTTGGAGAGGGAAGTGGGCTCGGATTTCGTGGGGTAGGTCATTGGGGAAATGGAAGGATGGGGGGTATGGGATTGCCTGACTTGAAGATGTATGCTTTGGCGTGTCAAGCGCGACATCTGGGAGATTGGTTAGGTGGGACGGATGATTATACGCCTCGGGCTGTGGAGGAGTGTTTAGTGGCTCCGTGGACCTTGCTGGGGGTTTTGCATGGGCGATATAGCGATTTGCCAGAGGCGGTCCGGAGGAGCGCCTTGGTGGACTCGGTTAGACGTACTTGGCAACAGCTTAATAGATACTGGATTGCACCCTGTGATGCTTCCAGTTGGTTACCCCTTCGAGGGAATGTTCAGTTCCTCCCGGGGTCCGAAACGGCGGCGTTTAGAGACTGGTGGGCACGTGGGATACGGACGGTGGGACATCTCGTAGAACCCTCGGGATGCTGTAAGTCTTTTTTGGCCCTGAGCCGGGAGTACGATCTGCCTACTAGGCACTGTTTTGCTTATATGCAAGTTTCTCACTACGTGGCCTCATTACCGAGGGAGGCGCTGCACATTGACCGTTCGGCCAAGATTTTGGAATTTTTTGGGATAGGGGAGGATAGTCCCCCATCCATTTCCCAGTTGACAAGTCGGTTGGAGTGTTACCGGGTACTTCCCGACTATCAGGGGGTTGAGTTGGCTTGGGCTGGTGAATTGGGCAGGGAGGTGGCCCCGGGGTTGGTCGGCAAGGCTCTGAAACGAATTGTTTGTGTGGCACAGGGGGCCCGTTGGAGGGAGCTTCAATTTAAGTGTGTGACTAGAGCTCATTTCTCCCCACGGCGGGCCTTTCGTAGTCGGTTGGGGACGGATGGCAGTTGTCCTCGTTGTTCGGAACCCTTGGCGACTTTGCTGCACATGTGGTGGGGTTGTCGTAGAGTGCGACCTTATTGGGCGAGGATACAGGAATTTCTCAGTCAGTTGTTGCAACAGCGGGTTAGATGGACTGGCCTCTTTGTGGTTTTGGACCAGCTGGCCCCTCCCTGGCCTGCGAAGGCAGGGGAACGTATGCTCCTGCGTAAGGCCTGTCTGGTGTGTAAAGGGCCGATTCTCCGGTTGTGGAGAGAACATCAGCCGCCCACCTTCAGCGAATGGCGGAATAGTTTTCATCACCTGATGTTGATGGAGAGCTGGCTTGCGAGGGGCAGTGTCAAGCGGTGGACAGTGTTCATGTCAATATGGGAACCTTATATTCAGCAACTAGGGGCTCGTAGCCGTAACGAAATCCTCCAGATGGGGAGCTGAATGGTTTAAGGGGAGGTGGGGTGAGTAGTTGGTGCTCCCATTTCTTGTTCTTGTTTTTACTTGGCTGTTGATGGAGTGTGGGGGGGGGGGGCGGAAGGGAGGGAGGGAGGGCGGGGGGTGGGGGGGGAGGGGGCTAATATGATAAAAAAGCCACCTGTTATATTTTTGCTGTTGTCTTCCGGAGGGGATAAGAGTACACCCCTCGTGGAAGGTTTGTTCACTGTACTTTTTTTTGCTGGTATTGGTGGATATAAATAAAGTATTTAAAAAAAAACAAACTAAAAAGGTTAGGGCTCTTTAACCTAGAAAAGAGACTGCTGAGGGGAGATATGATAGAAGTCTATAAATTAATGAACGGAGTGGAACGGGTAAACGTAGATCGATTGTTTACGTTATCAGAAATAGAAAGACTAGGGGACATGCAATGAAACTACAGGGTAAACTATTTAAGACTAATAAAATAAAATATTTTTTCACTCAATGTGTAATCAAACTCTGGAATTTGTTACCGGAGGATGTAGTAAAGGCTGTTAGTGTAGCTGGGTTTAAAAATGGTTTGGACAAGTTCCTGGAGGGAAAGGTCCATAAACCATTATTAAGAAGGGACCCAGGATATCAATGCTTGACCCAGTACAAGCATTGTGGAACCTGTGTCTTTTGGGGAAACTGCTAGGTACATATGACCTAGATTGGTCACTTTTGGAAACAGGATACTGGGCTTGATGGACCTTGGTCTGACCCAGTATGGCATATCTTATGTTCTCATGTACTGTTATACTGCTTTTGCTGCTGCTGCTGGCCCTCCAGAAGATGGCATCTGTGGCAGGGGGCAATGGCAGCACAGCTCGGTGGGGGGAGAGTGGCATGGCCAGGGCTCCTGCCTAAGGATATTTCACTTCCTCATGGAGGTGCTTAGGTTGGTCATTCAGGTGGTTTGGCACAGGGAATTTCTTACATCCCTAGATTTAGCCAAAGCCTATTTACATATTTCCATTTGCAAGGACCAGCAGCATTTCCTCTGCATCTGTTGTTGGCTCTTACTTTCATTTTACTGCTCTTCGCCTTTCCACCACCCTGAGGACATTCTCCAAGATATGGTGGTGGACTGGAAATAGGACACTTCAGCAAGATTCCTATTCCTGCTAGAGTCAGAGACAAATCCCAAGTTTTTCTTTTACACATTGACTGTGATGTTACTTAGGGTCTACCACCACCCAGTAATGCTAGAGACAGGGTTTAAGGAAAGACGCAATATAATTTCTGTGGATTGTCTTTTGACTGCTGCTGTTTTCTGTTTGACAGTGGAATAAAAGCATTTACCATTAGACACTTGGAGCTTTTTGTCTCTTCCTTAGCCACACGTGATATATCAAACTTGATGGGATAAGTATATCCTAAAGACACTATCCCAAAAAATATCTCACAGTGCCCCCTAGCTGTTCCCTGCTTCTTGCCCAAAGTGGTATCATCTTTTCATGTCAATCAGGTGGTCTGACTACCTTCCATTCCTAAGGGACAATGCCAGGAGAAAGATGAGGATTTTCACCTGGTGGATGTCTGGAGGATGCTGCTTCGGTCACCTTTTCTTTCTGAAAATCAGACTTGCTTTTTGGGGACTCAACTATGAAGTCTAATTTGGGCTGCTGGAAAAAAGGAGACAATAGTCTTGGCCTTTCTATTGCGGAACCGGACAGTCCTGGAGAGTTTGCTTGCGCATTCCATCCGGACACAGGCTTCCTTCTGGTTGGAGCGTGGCTCGGTTGCTCCCTTTCGGCATTTGTCAGGGGGGCAATGAGGTCATCACTTTCCACTTTCGTTAAGTATTACCATTTGGATGCCCTCACTTGGGGAGATACGACCTTTGGTGTGGAGATCTTAAAGGCTGCCGTGTCTTCTTCCTGCCCGGTGGAGTCTTAGCTTTGGTATATCCCACTTGTCTGGATTGGTCTAGCAGGATGATATGGAAGGTGATATTTTACCTACCAGATAATGTCCTTTCCTGGAGTCCTGCTAGACCAGTCCAGGACCCACCCCTGTGATCTGTTGTGATTGTTTATATATTCTCTGCGGTTTGGCCCTATAGGCTCCTAACCTTCTTGACAGTTCTTCTGTCTAAAGACTATTTTGTGCATAATTATAGTTCCTTGTTACCCTCATTGAAGTTATGTGCGCCAGGGGTTCTTGACCATGGCTTGGATATGAATACTGTAGTGTGCCTCTAGCTGTAATAGCAGAATGAGGTCATAAGAAACCTTTGGATTTTCCTTCTTTGTCTCCACCTCTGCTGGTAGGGATGCACAACTCATTTGTCTAGCAGGACTCAAGGAAGGGACATTATCTGGTAAGTACATGTCACCTTTTCCTCCAAAATGCTAAAATATTCAGCCAACCTCTAAAATACATCCATCTCAGCTTTCTTTTTGGAAAAAGTTAGAATATAATAACCTCGAAAGAACCAAATTGAGAGAGCCTTCAGTTTTTCTACCATGGGATGTAGAGAAAGAGAGAGGTTTGTGTGCCTATTAAAATCAGCTTAAATTATTTTCCCTTGTATTTCTTAGCTAGTTGAAAAATTTCCAAGGATTCTACATTCAACATTCTATTGTATCATTCATTAATGACTGAATGATGAACATATAAATAGTAACATAGTAAATGACGGCAGATAAAGACCAGTATGGTCCATCTAGTCTGCCCAGTAAGATGGCAAGAGTAGGTGCACCTGCCTCTCTGTGCAGGCCACCCCTCCCCATGAGCTATACCCTTCATTAAAAAATTACCTGCTTAATACTTTGTCCATTGGTGCAATGAGACTGCCACCTCTTTATCTATGAGGTATAGAAACAAGGGTATACTTGTAATGCACAGGATTCTGAACAAGTGCCTGATCGAAAATAGTGCTGGCAAAGTACCAGATGAATAACTGGAGTGGTTATAGGTGCAGGCGAGGAGTACTTCCCTGCATGTTGCTGCTTTTGCCTCCTGAAGCTCATTGGCTCTCTGCTCAGGACCAATGAACTAGTTTATTATGTATTAGAAAAAGAAGGGAAGAGAAAGCATGGGAGGGGAAGCAGAACAAGAGAGCAATGAATGGGACGGAGAGAGCAATAGAAGAAAGAAGTGAGAGCAATGGAGGTGTAGAAAGAGCATAGGAAGGAGATGGTAAGTATCAATAGAGAGCACTTCAGCAAATAGGAGAAAGCTATGTCTAAAAGAAGGAAGGAGGCACAGCCCAACAGATGTAGAAGATGAAGGTCCACTGTTATCCTGGAGGACTGAGGGAGAGATGAAAATGATGCAAAGTGATGATGGAGGAGGAAGAGGGATAGTACAATGAATTGCTTGGTACATTTGTTTAAATAATTTAGTTCAAGCTTTTATATTTTTATGTTTGAAACAGTAAGCCCTGGGGATGATACTGATATTTTGCCTCCAACTTTAAAATGTCTTGCTATAGTCCTGTGCTCCTTCTTAATACCTAATTTGATCTTCTTTTGCCCTGTTATATATTTTTCTAGAACCTCCACCAAAACTGTTGTTCTATGTATTTATCAAAATCTTTCACATCATTCTGTAAAAGATGTCCCTTCTTCTAAAATATCTTACACATGAACCCCCATTTCCAGATCATCTTGCTAGCCCAGTCCAGACCAGTGGGTATTATCCCTCTCCCAGCAGATGATGGAGACAGATAAAACTAGAACCTTCCAGTGACATCACTACAGCTGCTAGTATTGAAACATTTGCTTCTCAAGATCAAAGAACATAGTGGGCCTGCACCTTAATGTAAAGAAGGCAAAGATACTGACAACTGGCAAAATCAACAAGTCCATCGTTGATGGAGAAGAAATTGAAATAGTTGACGTTAACCTTAGTTAGATCAACTATCGATAAAGAAACTACAAGTAGTCAAGAAATCCGATGACGCATTGCTCTTGGCAGAATGGCTATGAAGGGCCTAGACAAAATTCTCAAGAGCAGAGATGTCTCTCTCCATACAAACATTCAACTTGTTCAAACTGTGGTATTTTCAATAACGTCATGTGGATGCGAAAGCTGGACAGTGAAAAGGTTAGAAAGAAAATCGTTGCCTTTGAATTATGGTGCTGGCAACGAATACTGTGTATACCATGAGACTGCCCGAAGAACAAACCTGTGCTAGAGGAGATCAAACCTAAGCTTTCTTTAGAAGCTCGTATGACAAGATTTCGACTTTCTTACTTTGAACACATCATGCAAAGAGAGAGATCGTTAGAAAAAGACATCATGCTTGGCAAGGTAGAAGGTCTGCGCAAAAGAGGAAGGCCAGCAATGAGATGGATCAATACAATAACAGCAGCTATGGGTGCCACTCTATCAACAATGAGCCACCTGACTGAAGACCGAACACAGTTTAGGACATCTATCCAGAGGGTCTCCATGAGTCGAGACCGATGCAATGGTGCTTAACAACAGGAGTACCTGTCAGTATTTCTCTTACTCCAACAGATGTTTGTTGCTGGGCTGATGCAGCTCGATATCCTGGGATGGAATTTGGCGGCTCTTTGGACAGCTGTCCTGTGGGGCCTCTTCCCAGTAGAGCTTGGTGAGCCAACTCTCTAGGGCTGACTAGTTAGCCGTCATGGCCGGAGGGTTGCTGGTGTACTTCCTTTGACTTCCCAGACACAGCCCCCTAGTTGCTCCTTTTCTTTCTTTTTCCCTCCTGCCTTTCTGGATCCTCTGGGCATGTACCCCTTCAAGAAAAAAATAAAATAAAATTGAGCACTGAAGATGTCTGCGGGGACTCTGGCTGTATCTGATTGCAGCCTGTGCTATGCCTGCCTTGCTTAGCCTGTCTCCCTTGGTGGTGCCTCTTCTCTGCACCTGCCATTTCAGGCAGCTATGAGGTTGGCATAAAGGCTAGGCTTATTTCCCTGGACCACATGGATGACTGCAGTGTCATCATGTGCCAGTGTGATAGGGCAGCCATACATCAGCTGTGCCAGGCACTGGGAGACATGACTGATGTTGTGCCAACATCCCCCGGATTGTGCCGTGAGGCTTACATCCTTCCCCAGTCCAGGATCTATGCATGCTGTGAGAGTGATGATATATCTGGAGGCTGACTACCTGGGTATGATGGCACAGGGATCTCCCCTCCCATGCCCACACAGGCCTGACCAGGGGAGTAGTGCCACAAAGCAGGCTCTAGGAAGGCAGACAGGGTTGCCCCACAGATAGTGGATGTATACAAATCAACATACACCACTAGGGGAGAGGTGTAGCTACTGAGGGAAATGCCAGTACCCAGTATGTGGGAATCAGATGCCATAGCCAGAAGACCATACTACTACTATTACTAATCATTTGTATAGCGTTACAAGGCATACGCAGTGCTGCACAGACCCATGTAAAAGATGGTCCCTCCTCGGCATAGCTTACAATCTAGTTAAGACAGATGACACGGCATCTGTGGTCTGGATACATTTAGGGAGTATGGTAAGGAAACACAAGAGAGATTAGGTTGATCAGATCCAAAAGCAGCAACGAAGAGGTGAGCGCTCAGCCTGGATTTGAGAAGGGTCAGAGAAGAAGCCAGATGTACAGACTCAGGTAGTTTGGGTCAGGCATAGGGAGCAGCAAGCTGAAAGTAGCATTCTGGAGTTGGCAGTAGAAGAGAATGGCACAGATAGAAGTGATCTGCTGGAAGAGTGGTGTTCTCGAGGAGGGGTTTAGGAAGAGGAGATAGGAGAGGAAAGATAGTGCAGAGCAGCAGATTGTGTACTTAGAGGCCAGAGGCACGAAAAGGGCATACATTTGTTGCTCAGCAATATTACGCATCCTTTGGGGAACTGAAATGTTAGTTTCAGGTTTTGTGCACTTGGTAAGGATCCATCCTTAGCAGTTTAAAGCATGTTTGTAGAGATGACCAAGGCAAGGATCACTGGGGCCATTTTTATAATGTCAAGTACTATTTGATGTCCTCGGGGGGCAAGCACCGCTAGAATGTTCATATTTACATTCTCTTATACCATATTAGGGTGCACTGGGATTACCTAGCACTTTTCAGGGCTTGAAGAGGACTGGTATATGGTCTAGGTTGCAGCAGCAGTCATTTCTTGTTGGTATTTGTCTAGTTTGCATCAGCAGACTACTGTCAGCATGAAGAGCAGCTTAGGAGATGCACGTTTTACTGAGGAGTCGTGGCATCCATGGGTACATCCCGGAGACAGTCAAGATCTGAAACGTGCAACTTCTCAGAGTATGGCAGACACGGGGACGTCCAAATTGTCTGTCCGTGTCCCATAATATTGATGGGGGACGTGTTTCTCCATTGTATCGCATGGCCCGTGCCTGCACCCATGCGCGGGCCGTGCTCTGGATGCATGCACAGGCTGGCTGAGTAGCGCTTTGTGCTGCGCTGGACAAGTCTAGCTCCCCAAATCCGGATCTGCGGGCATGTCTAGACCCACAGATGCGGAATTAGGTTTGAATGGGGCCCGTTTTCAAATAATACATTTCTGCAGGCCGGATGTGCATGTTATCAAAACTACCTCATTGTGTATCAAGTCTCAGCTGCCCATACTGAGGTGTTCTTTTGAAAATTAATCTTTCTTTTCTTTTGTTATATTTGTTGCAGATGTACAATGAAATTATGCAGGCACTTGAAGAAGCTGGAAAAGACAGTTCTGTCATAACTGTTTTCACAGGTATTATGATCAATGGACTTCTCAGTTGTGCTTACTTGAATGCAGTAGAAGCATAGAAAATGACTGTAGTTAAAGACTATACAGCCTATCTAGTTTGCCCAGCCATATGAAATATTAAACTATAGAATTTCCTTATTTATCATCTAGATGCACTAGTCCAGATGAGTAGGTTATGTCACCCAACCAACAGATGGCAGCAGAGAACACAAGCTTCAATAATGTCATCACTAGTTTAAGGGGTGATGCAGCCCTGGATCATGCCCGTTTTCTCTGCCTCCAGAAGATAGTAGCAGTGTGGACTAGTACAGCAGGATTTGACCTAGCTCCCTCGCATGCAGGTTATGGCCTGTACCCCTGAGATTGAGCTCCCCTAGGCGCGACAGACACTCTTAGGATCAGTCTACGGGCCTTTACCCTAATTGAGCTGAAGGGGCGCCCTGTTTCCAGTGCTTCAGCCTGTGAGTCTCAGCACTTTTTGGCTGTGGAGGGCTATAGCCAGGAAGACCCCATGGGGCCCCTGTAGAGGCCAGTAAGTAAAGACCATTGCTCTCTCCTTCCCTCCTCCCACCTCTGATTCCCACTACATTTGCTTTTTCCTTTGTTTTTTGGGCTTTAAAGCCTTCTCTGCTGCCTTTTTTTAAATTAGCTTTTTAAAAAGAAAAGAGCAGAGGCTTTGGGATAGCCATTAGCAGGGGAATTCCTAATTGTGGTAATCCTGGCTAGCAGCAATAGCTGGGAATCTCTTTTCACAGCGGTGTTATCTTTTCTCTCAAGCACAGCTTATTCTCCAGGAACAAGCAGGAAGTCAGTCCTCAATTATGGGTGACGTCAGCACTGACGGAGCCCGCGCAGAGCAATTCCCCAGCTTTCAAAGAAAGCCTTTGGGATTGCTGCCACGCATGCGTGGTCCTCTTCCCGCCCAAGGGTGCCATCTTGCTCAGTCTCCCTTTTTCCGCGGAGCCCTTCGGACACATGTCCTTGTCCCTCGGAAAAGGTTTTGTTTTTGGCCGACAGGCTTTTTGTTTTCTGGTCGCACCGATCCTCTACTCGTTCTTCCCCTGCTCTATCTTTTAGAGCTGTTGGGGATAGTTTTCCTTTCTTCATTTTTTTGTCACAGGCTTTGCACCCTTTTTTCTTTCCCTAACCACTGGCCACGTGGGTCTTTGACCTCGCGGGGGGCCATTTTTGTCCCCATGGCCACCGGCTTCAAAAAATGTGATAGATGCTTTAGGAACATGTCACTTATGGACATTCACGACTGTTGTCTGCGGTGACTCGGAGCTGACCATGATCTGGAGCTCGGTTCGCTCTGCAAGAAAATGGCCTCTAAGACCCTGCTCAGTCGTAAGCAGAAGTCCGAAGACATTTTCCAAAAGGCCACCTCGAAATCCCCAGTGGCATCCTCTGTCGTCTCTCCCCCAGTGGGGTCCCCCCTTTCGTCCCCACGCTCTCTGCGGCACTTCGACCAGGGATCCCCTGACGTGGAGCAGCGCAAAAAGGAGAAGGCCTCAAAGTCGCTGTCGGGGGTACCCGATAAGCATGAGCGCTCGGTCGCTCAGCCCCCTTCGGCGTTCCTGAGAGTCGGACAGCGAGCGGCCCCGCAAAGTACCCCACACAGAAGCGGAGGCCTCCGGCGAAGGCGCCCGGTCTCCTGAGGGCCATCTCGGTGAGGACCCCCTCTACTCCTCGACGCCTGACCTGGTGACCCTGGAGTCGGCGTCACAAGGCCCCACGCCCGCGTGGCAGTCCCGCATGCTGGCGCAAGAATGCAGCGTTTCTGCGTTCATCGCTTCCCAGCAGGCACTTACAGCCAACTTTGCTGACTCGCGCCCAGAGACCATGGGTCCTTCACTTGGGACACTGAAATCCGTCCAGGAAACACCTGAGAGCTGCGGGCCTCGTGAGGGTCCTCAACGTCGGTATTGCTCACCCTCCCGTTCCTCAGAGGCGAGATCTTCCAGAGCCTCTGACCCCAAGCGGGCACCGGCCATTGGACAGGGCGATCTGCCTGGCTCAGACTCCTCTACCGATTTCTCGGAGTGGGAGTCCGATGGGGATACCTCCCCGGAAACCCATACCCACCGGGATCTTCCGTCGGACCCCTCCTGGCCCGCATTCTAGCGGTGCTTGCCACCCGAGGACATCTCCTTCCTGGTGTTCATTCGGGACATGGCATGGGCCCTTAACCTGGCCACTCAGGCCGAGGAGGTCCCTTGTGCTGAAGAACTATATATTCTTCAGTACGAGTCCCCGCCTAGGGAATCTCCCACTGTGCCACTTCCTCCTATTCTATCTCAGCTGCTGCTCCGCATGTGGGAAGCCCCCGACTTGGTCCCCATTGTGAGCAAGCGCCTTGATACTATGTACAAGATACAACGTGGGCCGGGGTTCAAGAAGACCCAACTTCTCCACACCTCTATGGTGGTGGAGTCAGCCATAAGGAAGCAGAAGAGCCCAAAATTGCACTCGTCGTTACCGCCAGGCCGAGAGTCGAAAGCCCTTGATGCCCTGGATCGCAAGGCCTACCAGGGCTCCATGCTCTCTTGCGGCATTCAAGCACCAGCTATACATGGGTATGTTCTTGCGCAATTTAGCCAAGTTGCTCGGAGGGTTCTCTGCGGGCCTCGAGGTCGAGCCCCTCAATAGATTTGTCACTGTTGAAGTCTGTTGCAGTCTGCTCAAAATACCTCTTACAAGCCGCCTACAATGGCTTCGAGTCATTGGCTCGGGTGGCGGCTGCGTGCATCGGTGCCCGCCACCAGGCATGACTCCAATCCTCGGATTTGGAGCAGTGGGTGCAGGAAAAGCTCCTGGATGTGCCCTGCCTCGGCAAGTAGCTCTTCGGCAAGCCAATGGAGGATAAAACCGTGGAGATAGAGACAGAGTTAGTCACTAGAACCTGTCTCTCACGCAAGACCTCCATTCTGCCCTGGAAGAAGCAACCAGCCAAAAAGCCCTTCTTTCCTCTGAAGGGCCTCCAGTACTGGGGCTACCCGACATGCCCGGCTACCCCCACACCGACCACCCCGGCGCAGAGTAAATCCGGTCAAGGACATTAGAAACATAGAAATATGACGACAGAAAAAGACCACATGGCCTATCTAGTCTATCCTTCCATATCAACAACTACAACAGTCCCCTTTTTTCCTTTAGAGATACTCTGTGTTTGTCCCATGCTTTTTTGAATTCAGATACTACCCTCATCTCTACCACCTCCACTGGGAGACTATTCCACGGATACACCACTCTTTCCGTAAAGAAATATTTCTGCATATCACTCCTGAATCTATCCCCCTTCACCCTTATCCCATGTCCCCTTGTAGCAGAACTTGCTTTCAATCGAAATGGCTCTCCCCATGTGCATTTATGCCACGGAGGTATTTAATCGTCTCAATCATATCACCTCTATCTTGTCTTTCCGCTAAGGTGTACATATTAAGATCCTTAAGTCTGTCCTCATATGCTTTATAATGAAGACCACTAACCATTTTAGTAGCCACCCTCTGTACTGACTTCATCCTGTTTACATCCTTTTGAAGGTGCGTTCTCCAAAATTGCACACTATACTCCAAATGAGGTCGCACCAAAGACTTATACAGAGGCACTATCACCTCCTTTTTTCTGCTAGCCATTCCTCTCCGTATGCACCCAAGCATCCTTCTAGATTTTGCTGTTGCCTTTTCTACCTGTTAAGCTACTTTAAGATCATCAGACACAACCACGCCTAGGTCCCGCTCTTTTTTTAGTGGACAAAAGTACTTCACCACCTATACTATACAGGGTGACCCAAAAAAAGTGAGAACATCTCGTAGCATATAAGTTATTTAAAAATACAATTTAATTAACTATATTTTTTTCATGTGTTTTTTTGCCAAGTATTTAGCTAATCAGAAATTATGTTCAATGTGTCCTCCTTGCTTCTCAACCACTTTTCCTAAGCGTCGACACCACTCATTTATGCTTCTGTCAATAAAGCACTGCCCCAGATTTAAACATAGAAACACCCTATCCCCAGGAGCACTGTTCCCTCTAAGTTGTGCGCGTGTGCGCGCACACACACCTCGCCGAGAGAGCGTACATACTTTACAACAGAGCGCTCAAAAATTACGGCTCTGATTCTGATAGAAAACAACACAGATGTCTAATTTACAGGCCACCATCCCCCATACCAGACAACCATACTTCTAGCCTAGACACAGCATGCACAGCTTCATTAAACAAGCTACAAATTATTTTAGGTGACTTTAACTTACCATCCTTTCACTATATTCACACATCCCACTTCATCAACGCCATGTCAGATATGGGTTACCAACAAGTAGTACAAATGCCATCTCACATAAAAGGAAATACATTAGACCTAATATTTCTTCCCAATATGATATTGCAACACAGCCTCTACTCACCCCCCACCCCCCCAATCCCATCAGGTCCCATGGACAGACTACTTCTTATTAGAACTCACACTACCAGCACTTCCTCCCCCTCGTTCAACTAGCGATGTAGTACCACATAAAAGGAAATTTAAATGCTTCGATAAGGATGCATTCTTGAACTACACTCTCCCACACATTGACACCATCCTGGTAGATCTGGATGACACATTATCGAATTGGAACGCCACAATTTCCAAGTCTGCCATAGCTCCAATGCCACATCACAAAACAAGACATAGGACATCCAAGATATGGTACGCTAATGACCTAAGGAAATTAAAACAAAAGCTGAGAAAAATAGAACACACATGGAGGTATACAAAATCTGCAAACGATAAAAAGCTTTACATGAATACCCTGCTCACTTACAAGGAAGCTACTAACAACAGAAAGAAAGAGAATATCACACCACACTTCTCACCAAATCCCTCAATAGGCCAGGGGAACTATTTTCAATTTCCAAATTCGTAACACAAACTCCAAACCCAGAAGAAAGTCATATAACCGTCAAACCACAGACACTTGCTAATCATTACATGAACAAATTTAAACCCAATCAGATAGGAGATACCACCCCCCCAATGACATGACTTTCCAGTCATCAATAAATGGAATACATTCCACATCATCGACCAAAAACACCTGAAAAACATAATCAGTAACATCAAAACAACTACCTCACCTGTTGACCCTTGTCTGGTCAGTTGGTTAAAAGCAACTAAAGCTGAAATTGCATCATTCATCCTAACAATAGTTAATCAATCCTTAATTCAAGGCCACATGCCTGTTAAACTAAAACAGGCAATCATACACCCATTCTTAAAATCAAACTCGGTCGACAAGGATCACCCAAACTCATACAGAACGATATCTAGTCTCCCGTTCTTGGCAAAGGTTATTGAAAAAATCGTATAGATCCAACTACAGGACTTCATTGAGGCGGTATATAAATGTAGCTAAATAAATAAATGCTCCACGAGATAAACACCACCACGGATTCAGATCCTTCCATAGTATAGAGACCCTTGTTTTAGCTCTCATTAACAAACTTATATGTGGGTTAAATAACCATAGGCAGGCATTTGTATTAATATTCCTTGATATTGCCTTTATCTTTGATAGTATAAGTCATAAAATACTCACTACAAGACTTCAGCAGATTGGTCTAAATGGCACAGTAATACAGTGGTTTCAAGCCTACTTAACTGATCGTACACAACAAGTTCAGATTGGACAAACAATATCTTCTATCTTCAGACAGGAACAAGATATTCCCCAAGGGTCTTCCCTCTTGGCTCTACTATTTAAGCTATACCTCCAACCTATCTGTAACATCTTTAAAAAACACAAGGTGAGTTATCATATCTATGTGGATGACGATATGCTGTATCTCCCCATAGATATATCCCACATATCATCAAGTAACATCCTGCCTTAATGATACAGTAGAATGGCTAACCTTCCACAACGTAAAAATAAACTATAATAAAACTGAAGTGCTTTATGTAACCAGAAACCATAATTATCTCCAGGAACAAGCAGGAATGAGTCTTCGCATATGGGGTACGTCGGTACCGACAGAGCCTGCGCGGAAACGCTCCCCAACGTCCAATCAGAAAGCTTTTGGGAGCATCCCACAGCGCCTGCGTGCTGCCTTCCCGCCTTTCCAACTGTCTCTCCTCAGTTGTTCTTTTTCTGCGGAGCCAGCAGGTCGTGTTCCTGTCACCGCAGAAGAATTTCCTTATTTTTTTTTTATTTCTTTTCTGTACGTGTCTGCCTTCCTCGACGCTATACCGGTACCGCTGGTTCTTATTTCTTTCTTTAAAAAAAAACAAAAAAAACCCCTTCTATTTTTCCTTCAGGTGTACTTCAGTTTTGGGCCTTAGGCCCAAAACCTTTTTCCTTAAATATGGAAAAACCTGCCTCAGGTTTTAAGAAGTGCACAAAATGTGGCGGTACTATATCCGTCACCGACACCCATGACTGGTGTCTCAAATGTTTAGGCCCTGACCATTCCATTAAAGATTGTTTGTCCTGTTCCATGATGTCTAAGAGAGGTCGACAGAACCGAGCTGCCAAGCTCAGTATCCTGTTTCCCTCTGATGTGGCTTTGGTGGCATCGACGTCTTCCAGGGCTGCTTCTTCCTCACATGGATCTCAGGTAACTAAACATAAATCCAGCCGGTCCTCGAAGGGCAAATCTCCTTCTAAGCATCAAGATGCCTCTGGCCTTGCCCTCAAGGATTCTGCACCGGCAAAATTACCACGGCGGGAGGCTTCGGCTTCTAAAGCATCATCATCGGGGTTCCAGGATGATCTAGATAGCGTGGCCTCAACAGATCTCCTGGTGCCATGCTCTGGGGTACCGGTGGCCTCCACCGGTATCGACTTCCAGGCATTGGCAGCATCCATGGATCAGAGGATTCTGTCCATGGAACGCAGTCTAGCGGCTTTCCTTGTGGCATCGACGCCCGTGGTACCGCAACAGACTACTCTGCAGGTACAGGCTCCGGTATCGCCATCGGTACCAATCCCGGTACCGGTGACATCGGCATCGGTGTCAGCCATGCCGGTACCCTGCCCTCTGCAGCCCTTCGGTACCGATACCCCGGTACCTATGATTCCCGATACCGACCTCGGTCGGTACGGGTATCGGGCTTTGCAAGAGCATCCCGACAGACGATACTTCAATTCCTCTGATGACTCTGAGGATTCTGAAGAGTCTGTCGATGCAGTGATGCTTCTTCCACAGGAGGAGTCCTCTCCTAAATGAAGGATGTCTCCTCCAGAAGACTTGACTTTTCAGGACTTTATCAGAGAGGTGGCTCGGGGTCTCTCTATTACAGTAGCCCCAGAGTCAGCGCCTAGAGCTAAGGAGTTAGATATTCTACAATATCCTAAAACTCCTAAAGAGGCAGCTACCTTGCCTATTCATGAGATTTTGTATGATCTCATGTTAAGGATGTGGGAAGCACCTCTAACCACCTCTCCTCGTTCTCGCAGGTTGGACACTATGTATCGTGTCCCTCCTTGTCCTGGTTTCCATAAAACTCAGCTTCCTCACCACTCTATTGTGGTTGAGTCTGCAATGAAAAAGATTAGAAGTGCCAAGAGACATGCCTCTAATCCTCCGGGACGTGAATGTAGAACCCTGGATGCTTTTGGTAGAAGAGTCTTCCAAGCTTCCATGCTTGCTGCGAGAATTAATTCTTATAGTCTCTACATGGGCATGTTCTTAAAAGAAGTCACTGACCATTTGCAAACTTTAAGTCCTTTTATGTCTGACAATAAAAGGCAAGAATTTCTCTCTGGGCTCAAACATGCCCAGGATATCTCCAAATTCTCCAACCGTGCAGATTTCGATTCCTTTGAATGCGTAAGCAGAGCCTCAGCTATAGCTATAGGAGCACGTAGGATTGCTTGGCTTCAAGCATCTGATTTGGAGACCTGGGTCCAGGATGAATTGGGAAATATCCCTTGTACAGGTGAAAATCTGTTTGGTAAGGATTGGCAAGCAAAAGCCAATCAGATGGATGCTGAAAATTCTGCTTTGGATAGACTATCCAAATCTTCAGCTGCTCCTGCTAAGAAAAGGTTGTTCAAGAAAACACCTTTTTCAAAAAAGGGAAGATCCTATCCTGCTTATAGTCAGAGAGCATCTTCTGCAGCTCAGTTCCCTTCCAAACGTCAGCAATCCTCCAAACAGACCAAGGCAAAGGCTGCAAGGCCTGCTCCAGCTCAGCAGTCTCAGCCCCCTCAGGGCCTTTGACTTTCTGCTAGAGAACTTAGCCTTCCTGGCTCTAGAAGGACCAGAGCCCTCCACCATTCCAGGAAGGCTATGTCATTTTGCTCCCAGATGGGGGCAAATCACAGCAGAGCAGTGGACACTCTCCATCATAAGAGAGGGGTACAAACTTCATTTTTCCAGCTTGCCCCCTCTCACAAGAGTGCACCAGTTCAATTCTCCAACCTCCCTCCTCAGCCTATTAGAGCAGGAGGTTGCCACTCTTCTAGCCCAGGGGGCAGTAGAGGAGGTGCCTTCTCAACAACAGGGCACAGGGTTCTACTCCCCCTATTTTCCTATCCCAAAGAAAACAGGGGGCTTCAGACCCATTTTAGATCTCAGAGAATTGAACAGATTCCTAGTCAAAGAAAAATTCAAGATGGTTTCTCTAGGAACTCTGCTGCCATACCTTCAGAGTCAGGATTGGCTTTGTTCTCTAGATCTTAAGGATGCGTACACTCATGTTCTCATCCATCCAACTCACAGAAAGTTCCTTCGGTTCCTTTTCCAGGAGAAGCACTATCAATACAGAGTGCTCCCCTTTGGCCTGGCCTCTGCACCAAGGGTGTTCACGAAATGCATGGCAGTGGTTGCTGCTTTTTTGCGCACCCTGGGAATATTTGTCTTCCCCTACCTGGACGACTGGCTCATTCGAGCTCCCACTCAATCAGAGGCCAGGACTGCTCTAAACCTGCACAGTGCGTATCCTTCAATACTTAGGGCTGGTAATAAACATCCCAAAATCCAATTTGATCCCTACTCAGTCCCTGGAGTTTATAGGGGCACTGCTGGATACCACAAAGGCAAGGGCCTTTCTTCCCCAGGCCCGTTGCCTTCGCTTGATGCAGTTAGCTTCTCAAGCAGAGTTGAAACCCCTACTCACTGCTCGAGAGATGTTACAGTTGCTAGGCCACATGGCTTCCACCGTTCATGTGGTGCCATATGCTCGCCTTTACATGAGAGCAGCTCAGTGGACTTTATCCACCCAGTGGACCCAGGCATTAGGCTGCCTGTCAGACAAAATAGCAAACACAAGTTGCCTCATTTTGTCCCTCCAGTGGTGGAAGTCCCCTCTGAACCTCTTGCTGGGGTGTCCTTTTCAACAGCCTCTACCCCAGGCAACTCTTACAACAGATGCTTCTCCAATGGGCTGGGGAGCTCATCTTCAGGACCTCTCCACCCAGGGCATCTGGTCCCCACAGGAGACTTGTCTCCACATCAATCTCTTGGAGCTCAGAGCAATCTTCCTTGCTCTACGAGTTTTCCACATCCTGCTCAGCCACAAGACAGTCCTTGTCCACACGGACAATCAGGTAGCCATGTTCTACATAAACAAGCAGGGAGGAACTGGCTCTCTGTCGCTTTGCAACGAAGCTCTGCGACTGTGGGCCCTCGCCAGAGAGCATCACATTCATTTTCTGGCATTCTATCTTCCAGGGGTTCAAAACTCTTGAGCAGACAGACTCAGTCGAGTTCTGCTTCCACACGAGTGGTCCCTACATATGGACCAGGTGTCCAAAATTTTTCAAATTTGGGGAACCCCGGACATAGACCTCTTTGCAAGTCCGTGGAATGCCAAACTTCCCCGGTTCTGTTCCAGAACTCTGGCTCAGGGGGCTCAGGCAAGGGATGCTTTCCTCCTTCACTGGGGTCAAGACTTCCTGTATGCCTTTCCACCCATTCCCCTAATTCCCAAAACCCTGTTCAAGCTTCAGAGAGACAGAGGCCACATGATTCTCATAGCTCCACATTGGCCATGGCAAGTGTGGTACCCTCTGCTTCTACATCTCTCTCAAGCTCCCTCCCTAGAGTTAGGGTCTGCTCCAGACCTCATCTCTGAGGAGGACGGAAAGTTGTGGCATCCCAATCCCCAGTCTCTGCATCTCAGGGCTTGGTTGCTGAAGGCCTAGATCTCCAGGATCTTCCTCTTTCTCAGCAAGTGAAAGATGTTCTTCAAGCTTCCAGAAAACCTTCCACTAGACGTTCTTACGCCTTCAAGTGGAAAAGATTTACCATCTGATGTTCTGAAAAGGGTCTTAACCCCCATGCCATACCTCTGGAATCGTTGATGGAGTATCTCCTGCATCTGTCTAATGCAGGCCTTAAGACAAATTCAGTAAGAGTCCATCTGAGTAATATTGCAGCTTCACTCAAGCCTCTAAATGGACAACCTGTTTCCTCTCATCCCCTTGTAGCAAGGTTCATGAGAGGCCTCCTTTTAACAAAGCCTCCCATTAGACCACCACCGGTGGCATGGGACTTAAATTTGGTTCTTGGTCAGCTTATGAAGCCGCCTTTTGAACCTTTAGCTACTACCTCCTTGAAATACCTTTCTTGGAAGGTTATCTTTGTCATTGCAATCACATCAGCACGCCGCATCAGTGAATTGCAAGCACTAGTAGCTAATCCACCTTATACAAAATTCCATCATGACAAGGTGGTCCTTAGGACTAATCCACATTTTATGCCTAAGGTGGTCTTGCCTTTTCACCTCAACCAAGAGGTCTACCTACCTGTCTTTTTTCCAGGACCTTATGCATCACCTGCAGAGAGGAATCTTCATACCCTGGACTGTAAAAGAGCTCTGGCTTTTTACTTGCAGAGGACACAGCAACATAGAAAGTCTTCTCAAATCTTTGTTGCTTTTTATCCTTCTCATTTGGGACACCCAGTCTCCAAGAGAACTCTTTCCAACTGGATTGCCCAATGTATTTCTTTCTCCTATCAGAGCAAAAACATTTCTCTGGAGGGCCATGTCACAGCTCACAATGTGAGAGCCATGGCAGCCTCAATGGCTCATCTGAACTCTGTGTCTTTCGACGACATCTGTCGAGCAGCCACTTGGGCCTCTGTTCATACCTTCACAGCCCATTACTGCTTAGACAAGGACTCCCGCCGGGATGCCTTGTTTGGTCAGGCTGTTCTCAAACACCTGTTCCATACTTAATCAACTCCTACCCATCGTCCCTCAGGGGATGCCAGAGATCCAGGTGCGGAAGTGCAGCCCTGTCCCAGGGCCACACAACTTCTGGGCACTCTCCCTGGCATCAAAAGCTAGGGAGTCCCCATATGTGAAGACTCATTCCTGCCTGTTTCTGGAGATAGCACAGTTACTTACCTGTAACAGGTGATCTCTGGGAACAGCAGGAATAAGTCTTCACAACCCACCCACCTCCCCTAGGAGTTGTCTCTCTCTCTCTATCTCTCTTCCTTTCCCTCTCTCTCCGTCTTTGTCTCAGCTATAAAACTCAACTGAGGAGAGACAGTTGGGAAGGCAGCACGCAGGCGCTGTAGGATGCTCCCAAAAGCTTTCTGATTGGACGCTGGGGAGCGTTCCCACGCAGGCTCCATCGGTACCGACGTACCCCATATGTGAAGACTTATTCCTGCTGTTCCCAGAAACCACCTCTTACAGGTAAGTAACTGTGCTTTACCCCACTGCCAAAATTCCCCATCCAAGGGGACTGAGCTTGATGTCCAAAAAGAGGTGAAATACCTGGGGATTACCCTTGATCAGTCTCTTAACATGCTGACACACACAAAATTAGTCACTAAAACTATCTTCTTCAAACTACGCGTGATTAACACCTCAGACCACTACTAGATAGCTATGACTTTAGATCTGTCCTCCAGGCTTTAATCGTACCACATTTTGATTTTTGTAGCAGTATCCTGCAAGGATTGCCTAAGAAAACAATCATTCAGCTCCAGATGGCGCAGAACCTCGCAGCACATATCATTTATGAAGCTCACCATTCAGACCATATCACCCCACTTCTTCATAATCTTCACTGGTTGCCCATTGCAAGTAGGATAAAATACAAGTACCTTATGGTAGTCTTTAAACTTCTCAACAACATAGCCCCATTATATCTATCCTCCCTTCTCATCACACCCTCCAATACAAGAGTCAGAAGGAGCTGTTCCCAAAATATCATTGAAATACCCCATCACTTCCATAACACTAATCACTCCACAAGTAATAGGGCATTCACATCACCCCTTTACTATGGAATGTACTCCCGGATAAATTAAGAGCCATTAAAGATCTCCAAATGTTCCGCAAGGAGATCAAAACATTCCTGTTCATTGAATATTATGGTAATTCAAATGACAACTCTGAAATACACCCGACATAGAAATATTATTGACTTTGGACTCCTTAGCCCCTTCACTATTAGACTTTCCATCATCCCAGTTCTTCCACATATAACTGTAAACTAACACAACTATCTCATTTATTTTACATAGGACCCCAATCATCATGCCTACCAGGATAATTACTACCCAAGAATGCTAACGGATAATTGACATTGCCATATTATACACATGTTGAAAATAAATATGTTGTTTTGTAAATAGTTAACCAGCTGTTAATATGTTACTTAGTGTTTATAATGTTGTAATGAAACTTTACTGTGTTTTCGTTCAATGCAAACCGTCCTTGATCTTTGGAAGGGGCGGTATAGAAAAGCTATTAAATAAAGAAATAAAATTCTACGTGGGCCCAGGCTACCTCCTTGGCAGAATGCACACAGGTAGCTCCTCTAGATATTTGCAGGGCGGCCACCTGGTCCTCCCTCTCTACCTTTGCACGTCATTATCGCTTGGATGTCCAAGCTCAAGAAGCAGCTTGCTTCCAAACTTGTGTCTTGGCTACAGCTGTTCCTTCCCGCCCTGGAGTGGTTTAGTTAATTAAGGACTGTTTTTACTATCTCGCCTTGTTGTATTTCCTGGTTGTCAGCAAGCTAGTAAGTGTGATTTTGCTGTGGACTGTACCTTACCATGTACATACTTCCTTGGCCTGCGGGTCCTATTTCATATTGTTCAATTTAGCTTGTTATAAGAGTTACTCTTTCATGAACTCATTTTTGGTCTGGTTTTGTGCTGCCTTGGCTGTTTGAATTCCTGCTGCTTGTTATGGTTATACTGAATCTCCGTTTGGGGGATGAGTTTATATACCAGGCCGGTGCAGGGTACTGCAGAGCCGCCTGTTATCGAGGCTAGGATGGCAGCCAAGCTTCGTTCCTCAAGGCACAGAGGGGCCCAACTGCCAGTATCTCCAGGTCATTGATGCCAGCCATGGGGCCGTCTTCATCGAGGACCTTCCTTTAGGATGCCTCACCCATCCTCAAAAGGTTGGCTCAAGCAGTGCTGACTCAGTCAGCGTCTTCTTCAAGGCTCGACGTGGTGTTAGGCGTGGCAGCGCAGGAGCTCCGATGCCGGGGGGAGTTGATGTTGAGTCAGTCTGATGACCACGGGGCTCTTTCCGATTCCTCCAGCTCAAAGTCGGCATGGGAGATAGATGAAGTCTCCCGATACAGTCCTCCACTGGGCCATCCTCTCCGACCCGTCTCTGCCACACCATCAGTGGCGGTTACTTCCGGAGGACCTAACCTTCCTGGAGTTTGTGAGGGAGATGTCCCAGGCCCTTGCCTTTTGTGGCGGTGCCTGAGGACAAGCCATATACCAGTGATATCGAGATCCTCCAATATAATGCTCCTCCTCGGGAGGTGCCTATGCCCCCCCATCCTGGAGTGGCTGCTTTTCAGAATATGGGAGACCCCGAATGTGAACCATCGACTCAGTTCACAGTATCGATTCAGCTGGAGCCACGGCTTCTAGAAGACACAACTGCCACACAACTCCATGGTAGTGGGGTTGGTCATGCGTTGCATTAAAAACTAAAAGACACACTCCTCTGTGCCCCCTGGCAGGGAGGGCTGCACCATGGATGCTTTTGGCAGGAAGTGCTTCCAGGGCTTCATGCTCACAGCCTGGATCCAGGCATACCAGCTGTACATGGGCGTGTACCTGAGAGACCTGGTGAAGGATCTTGCCAGGTTCTTGGCTAGGTTATCAGGAGAACCTCTTGAGCGCTTCAGAACCCTGGTGTCATCGGTCAAGGAGTGCTCCAAGTTTCAAACTCTGGCGGTGTTTGACAGCTTTGAGTCGGTGGCTCAGGTAGCTGCAGTGGGTATTAGTGCCCAGCGCTTTGCCTGGCTACAGCCCTCCAACTTGGAGGGGAGAGAACCTCTTTGGGAAGCCCATGACTGAGAAGGTTGACGAGCTGGAGAAGGAATTCATGACCAGAACCAGTCTGTCCAAGGAAGTGTCTGAACCTTCCTGCAGGAAGACTTTGGTGGAAAAAGTCCTTACACCCAAAGTCCAAGAAGGCTTATGGAAACTATCCCAAGTTTCAGGCCTATCACGCTCCTCCTCCCCCCCCCAGGGGCAGTAGGCCAAGGGCCAGGGGTATGGCCCCCATATGCTAAAGGCCCACAAAACTCAAACAGCGCCTCAGCCACAGCCTGGGGGGAGCTTTTGACTCCTTGGCCATAGCCTCCTTCCCCCAGAAGATAATAGGCTCAAGGTTCACGGGAAGCAGGCTGGTCCACTTTGCTTACCTGTGGCCGACTATCACCACAGATGCTTGGGTGCTGCAAGTGGTCAGAGAGGGGTATCTCCACTTCTCCCAGTTGCCTCCTCCATTCTTCCCAGGGGAATTGCTTAGGGACTGCTTGCATAGGGAGCTCCTGCAAAGGGAACTTGAGGTCTTGCTCGAGGATTAGGTGGTGAAGTTCATCCCCCAGCCTCTACAGGACCAGGGGTCCTACTGCTACTTCCTTGTCCCTAAGAAAACCAGGGGCTTCAGGCCCATTCTGGACCTGTAGGACCTTAACTTCTTCCTGCTCAAGGAAAAGTTCAAAATGGTATCCATTGGAATCTTGCTGCCTTACCTCCTGTAGGGAGATTGGCTATGCTCCTTGGATCTCAAAAATGCCTGCATCCACATCCTGATCCATCCAAGGCACCGTCGGTACCTCTGATTCATCATCAGCGGATGACACTATCAATACAGAGTGCTCCCCTTCGGTCTAGCCTCAGTTTCTCGGATATTCACAAAATGCCTGGCAGTTGTGGCCACATGCCTCCGGCTCCTGGGGTTTTTCGTCTTCCACTACCTGAACAAGGGCTCATACAAGCCAACTCGCCGGAGAAGGTATGCAATGCAGTGCATTGCACCATAGGCCTGCTCCAGCATCTGGGGTCTGTGGTCAACTTCCCGAAGTCTCACCTCCTGCCCACCCAGCACTTGGAGTTCATTGGCACCCTATTGGATAACTCAGGCAAGAGCTTTTCTGCTACTAGACCGTGCGCAATGCCCAGCCGCTCTAGCTCAGGTAGTGCAGGGGGACTCAGCAGTGATAGCCAGACAGAGGCTCCGCCTCCTGGGGCACATGGCATCTACTGTCCACTTCACCCCTTTTGCTTGCCTCTGTATGTGGTAGGCTCAGTGGACGCTCAGTGCCCAGTGGACACAGTTGATGGGCCACCTGGAGGACTGCATCCAGATCGCACTAGCCCTCGCAGTCTCTCTCACCTGGTGGCAGAACTACCCTCAACCTCAGAGCTGGCATGCACTTCCAGGCTCCCCTAATCCAATGTATCCTTACAATGGACACGTCCAAGCTGGGCTGGGGGACCCACTGCAGTCACAAGGGCTATGGTCACCAGAGGAGAGTGCCTCGCAGATCAACCTGCTGGAACTCTGAGCAGTCTATCACGCCTTGAGGGTCTTCCAAGACCATCTGGCAGGACAGGTGGTTCAGGTCCAGACTGACAACCAGGTGGCATTGTGCTACATCAACAAGCAGGGCGGCACAGGCTCATACCACCTCCGCTGGGAGGAGGTGCGCCTCTGGGACTTCGCAGCAGGGAAGAACATCTCCCTCAAAGCGGTGTACTTGCTGGGCCAGGACAATGTACTGGCCGACTGCCTGTGCCGAGTCCTCCAGCCCCATGATTGGCGACTGAAATAGGTGGTGCTGGGAGAGGTCTTCCGATGCTGGGGAACCTTGGAAATAGACCTTTTTGCCACTCTGGAGAACATGAAGCTGCCGCGCTTCTCATGGAAGCGAGCCTAGGGATGGGAGGCAGCAGACGCTTTCCTCCTCCTATGGTCCAGGGGCTTCCTGTATGCATTCCTGCCTATGCCCCTGGTTCCCCGGGCCCTCCTCAAGATCCAAGCCGATGCAGCCTCAGTCATATTCATCATGCCCAAGTGGCCCAGGCAACTCTGGTTCCTCCTATTTCTGCAGCTGTCCCAGAGGGACCTACCACCACTGGGGAGCACCCCAGACCTGCTATCACAGGAGAGCGAGATGCTGCTGCTTCCCCACCTTCCAGTCCCTTGCACTGACAGCCTGTATGCTGAGAGGCTAGCTATAGTGCATCACTACCTCTCCCAAGTGGTAGAAGATGTTCTGTTTGTCTCGCGTAAGGACTCCATACAACAGGCGTATGTCTTTAAGTGGCACATGTTTTCGTTCTGGTGTGCGGACAAAGGTCTTAACCCCTTCTCCTGCACGATGCCGAACATCTTGCGATACCGCCTGCATCTGTTGGGGGGCCGGCCTCAAATCCAACACTGTCAGAATGCACCTTTGTGCCATCTCGTCTCACCACCATGCAGTGGATGGCCAAGCTGTGTCGGTACACCCCTTGGTGGGCTGCTTTGTGTGGCCGCCTCCTCTCCTGACCCCCAGTCCGTCTGCCACCAGTGGCATGGGACCTCAGTGTGGTGTTGGGGAAGCTCATGGCTCCACCCTTTGAACCCCTGGCTACCTGCCATCTCAAGTACCTTTCTTGGAAAGTTGTGTTGCCGGTTGCGCTCCCCTTGGCCAGGCATGTGAGCAAACTGCAGGTACTGGTGGCCCATGCGCCCTATACCAGGTTCCATAGGAACAGGGTCATCCTTTGGACTCACTCCAAGTTCTTGCCAAAGGTCATCTCAGCATTCCATTTGAATCAAGAGATGGTGTTACGCACCTTCTTTCCCAGGTCTCATTCCTCCAGAGCGGAGGCCTCCCTACACACGCTGGACTGCAAGCGTGTCTTGTCATTTACATCCAGAGGGGACAGCCCATCACCGCTCAGTGCATTTCTTTGTCTCTTTTGACCCCTGTTGACTTGGGGTTGCAGTCTCTAAGTGCATCCTCTCATGGTGAGTGGCTGACTGCATTTCCTTTGCCTTCCAACAGGCAGGGCTTTCGTTGGAATGTCATGTGCCCGCACACAATGTGCATGACATGGCAACCTCATTAGCTAGCCCACACTCGGTGCCCTTACTTGACATCTGCCAGGCTTCCACTTGGTCATCTGTGCATACTTTTGCAGCACACTGCTTCTTGGAAGAGACCTACTTCAGCCAGGCAGTATTCCATCACCTCTTCGGGGAATAGGGCAACTCCTTCCCTTCAGCCTGTGGTGTCCAGGCTACCGGAGAGGGAATTACATCTTCAGTGCTGCTGTTGCAATTTCAAACTCCCTCCCTGCCAGCTTTAGATCAATGATCGATATATCCGTCAGCACTGACATCACCCATATTTGATGACTGATCCCTGCTGCCCCCAGGGAACACCGGTTCCAGGTGAGTAACTATGCTTTTTTCTTCTGCTGAGCTATTTGGACAGTTCTTCAGAGCTCGCCATTCAGTGCGGTTTTTATACTCTGTTTTGTATATTTTTGTATAGTTCTATATATATTTTCCTTAGCCTGCCACTACTAATTCCTTCTTACCCAGTTAGTGATCCCTAGTATGTTTTTTGTTGTCTAAGTTTTTTTTATTTCTTTTTTTTTTTTCTTCAGCCCTGCCTAGGCCACATTTAGGTTTGAGGCGCACCTGATCAGAGTCTGAATTTATTTTATTTTATTTTCAAGATTAAGCCATTTGATTTCGCTTCAGCTATTTTTCTGGCCGATATCATAAAAACTCACCAGTGGGTTTAAAAAGTGCATCCTGTGCCGTAGGATCATGTCCGTCACAAAAGTCACAAATGGTGCCTAGAGTATCTTGGGCCCAGTCGTAAGCCCTCTTTTTGTAAATTGTGTTTCCAGATGATAGAAAGAAGGCTGAATGGTTGAGAGGAGAAGTGTACTCTGAATTTTGGCGCTCAGAAGTCTGGCCCATTGGCCTCAGTCACCATGGATCCAGGAGCTGTGCCAGATGCTGGAGTGGTATCTGTATTGAGAGGCCCTTGAGCTCTCTCAAAACCAAGCACCAGTAGGGATGTCAGAGATCAGTTACCTATCGATTCCATCTTGAGGAAGAGGAAGGATTCGCCCTCTACTTCGCTGGCATTGAGGGCCACTGATGTCTGGCAGAAGTTTCCAACTCATTGGCATTGGGATTCATCAGAGCAAAATACCAGGCGCATAGGGGAATCAAGCGATATCCGAACACCACCCCCCCCCCCCCAAAGCAGTCCTGATGTGAGGCATGTTTTCAGAGGGGCTGCACCAGATTTCAAGGGTCTGTGATCAGCCAACTGATTCAACTCTTAAGATTCCAAAACCTGCTGAAGGCCCCAAGTCTTCGTTCATGGCAGCCCTCCAGGAGTGCTTGACAAATAGGTACTTGAGACTCTGCATCTGTCTGCAGGAAATGGATAGTCATCAAGACCTGGGAAGACCTTGACACTGACCGATGCCTAGCCGACCTTGTATTGAGTGTATTGGGGAAGGGCCTGTCCCTCGGGCATCAAAGCCATTCAGGAGGAACCCAGAGCAAAAAATTAGAAATCATCCAGTATCCATATCCCCCCCCCCCCCACGAATCAGTGCAGTGCCCATTCATCACATACTTCAGAGGCTGCAGATGATAGTCAACCTTCTTACTTACAGAAAGCACAGAGAAAAGATCTTCCCACACTATGTATAGAGTTCAGAAGGTTCCCATATTTAGGAGGCTCCAGCTGTCACACCGCTCCATGGTCATCAATCTGCTCTCAAAAGGGCTAGGTGTTCCAAATCACTGTCTTTGGCGCCCCCGGGGAAGGAGGATCAAACCCTTGACTCTTTTGGGAAGACTTTTTAGCAGCATGTCCTGCTTGCATTCCATGTGGTGTCCTACCAGCTCTATATGGGCATACACTTGCGGAATACCATGTGCAGCCTATAGGAATTTGCAGACTGACTTCCTCCAGAGAAGGTCATGTGTAGCCACTCTGTAGTGTGCCAATAGAAAAATACATGGTCTGAATGAGCTACAATAATTTTGATACTGCATCAAGAGCTTCCACATTTAGTATTGACATCCAGAGACTTTCATGGGTCTGGGTCTCAGACTTACAAACTAGTTTGCAGGAGCAACTCACCATGCCATGAAGAGAATCACTTTGGAGATATAAGGTTAAGGAAGTTACTATCATGATCAAGCAGCATAGTGACTCCTTGCAAACCCTTTTCAGGCCCACTATAGACCCAGCCTCCTCTTCCAGGAGGTTCCTGAGCAGAGGGCAAAGGAGGTCCTAATACTCACAAGCCTAGGAATACTCTTTGTTCTCCATGCTCTTCCCATTTGAAAGAGGCCCCTCACTCCAATCCAGGCAGCAGAGGTCTCAGAAGGCCCAACAGACTCCTCAACCAACATTAGGGACGGAGTTTTGACTGGTTTCTTGAGAGCATAGTCAGCCTACCTGTATCTCAGGGGTACGCCTTTCCTGTTGGGGGGAGGCTCACTGTTTTACAGACAAATGGCCCCTGATCCACCTCCATTTGGGTCCTGAAGATAATCATTCATGGGTATCAATTATAGCTATTGGAAATCCCTCCAAATAGGCAGACCAAGACAAAACTTTATAGTCTCTCAATATTAGGAACTGCTTCTACAGGAAATCTTCACCCTTCGCATGGCAGATGCCATCGAACCTGTGCCACCTGGGCAAGCAGATCAAATTAATCTATCCAGCACTTTTTTGTCGGATCACTCAACATGAGGGATTGCTCCCTCTCGAGCGGAGTCCTCCTTTTTATTAAAACTGTGAACCAGTCTTATACGTGGGATACCACCCATCTGGATGTTCCCACAAAATTCAGACCAACTACACCAACTTCCAATGGTAAGAAATCCAAAGTCAAAACGAAATCTCCATCACAGAGTCCTCACACTATTCAGTGTGATTCTGCACTTCTTAACTTGTGAAAATGAATCACAAATTCAGCATGAACCAACCCACTAGACATCCAAGATTCTTCAATCCCCAGAATTGTACTTATTTGAGGTCCATAGGGAATGTATTGGGTCCAAATGCCAATCAAACAGCGTCCCGGAACTGCAACAGGTACTGTGTTTCAAGCTGTGTTACTTCATAGCTCTTTCTCAAGCGATGTTTCCCAAGCAAAGTTCCGGTTATACTCCTTCCAATCAGAGCACTGCCAGCTGAGTAGAATCATTGATCATAAAGCATACCTTAACCTTAAACTATTCTCAAAATGAATGGAGCTAATACCAATCCCTGCTTAATGTAATGTCCACCAATCAGTGTCAGAATTTAACCCCCGCAGAGACATTGAGCGCAATTGGAAAATCCAGCCCTGCTCCTTGAAATGTAACTTCGTTGCTTGATTCCCCCCACGCAAAGAGGGTGGCACTTGATCAGTAATTAACCACTGCAAGTCTTCAAAAGTATGTTGTGCCTGCAGACAATGCGCCACTACTGGAGCTCCCAGCACTCTGGTGTTTACCCTAGATCAGGGGTGGGCAATTCCGGTCCTGGAGGGCCGCAGACCAGTCAGGTTTTCATGATGTCCCTAATGAATATTCATGGACCTATTTCCATACAATGGAAGGCAGTGGATGCAAATAGATCTCATGAATATTCATCAGGGACATCATGAAAACCTGACTGGTCTGCGGCCCTCCAGGACCAGAATTGCCCACCCCTGCCCTAGATCATTGTTCTTGTAACCGCTTCTTCATTGATCTCATTGTCATACACACATTTCAGCCCACAAGGACAAAAAAATCATACACCACTGAAGAACTTAAACAGTTTGATGGCAAAATCTATAATCAACCCCTGTCTGTGGATCATGCCAACTTCCTCCTCCTAATGTGTTGGCACAAAAATCACACGATCCACAAGCATAATGTCACCACCTCTGAGGGTTTGATAGTGTAAGCTCCGGTGCAATAGTACGGACTACTATCTCCAGGAACAAGCAGGAATGTAGTCTTTACATATGGGTATCGTCGGTACCGACGGAGCCTGCACGGGAACACTCCCCAGCGTCCAATAGGAAAGCTTTTGGGAGCATCCCACAGCGCCTGCGTGCTGCCTTCCCGCCTTTCCCAACTGTCCCTCTCCAGTTCTTCGTTTTCCGCGGAGCCGACAGGTTGCACATCCTGTCACCACAGAAAAAAATCCCTTCTATTCTTCTTTTTTGTGGTCGCATCTGCCTTCCCTCGACGTTACACCGGTACCACTGGTTCTCCTTTCTTCTAAAAAAAAAAAAAACCCCAAAAAACCTTTTGGGAGTTTTTCCAGTAATTTTTCTCTTCAGGTGCCACGCGCCATTTTGGGCACTTGGCCCAACGTTTTCTTCAGAATGGAAAAACCCGCTTCGGTTTTTAAAAAGTGTTCTAAGTGTGGGGGTACCATCTCTGTCACCGACACCCATGAGTGGTACCTCAAATGTTTAGGTCCTGACCACTCTATCTCAGAGTGTGTTGCCTGTGGGATGATGTCGAAAAGGGGCCGGCAGAACCGAGCTGCTAAACTTAGCACCCTTTTTCCCTCTGATGCAGCCTCCGTGGCATCGACGTCTTCCAGGGCTTCGTCTTCCTCCCACGGATCTCAGGTAACTAAACATAAATCTAGCCGGTCCTCAAAGGGTAGATCTCCTTCTAGACAGCGAGATGCCTCTGGCATTGCCCTTGAGGGACTTTCACCAGCAAAATTGCCCCGGCGGGAGGCTTCGGCTTCCAAAGCACTAGCGGGGCTCCAGGATGTTCTCGAGGCTTCAACCTTGCCAGAACTACTGGTGCCATACTCTGGGGTACCGGCCGCTTCATCTGGTACCGATACCCAAGCATCGGCAGCGTCGATAGATCAGAGATTCTTGGCTATTGAACACAGTCTAGCGGCTCTTCTCATGGCCTCGATGCCTCTGAAACCGCTTCAGACAATTCAACCGGTACTGGCACCGACTGCATTGACATCGGCAGGTATTTTACCGGGACCGAGTCATGCGTCTCTATCCGGCATCGACAAGTCGGTACCAGTCCACTCCGATGCCGACTTCGATCGGTACCGGTACCGTGCCTTGCACGATCACCCGGATCGGAGATACTTTGAATCCTGGGATGAGTCTGAAGACTCTGAAAGCTCTACCGATACCAGAGTACATCTTCCTGAGGATTCCTCTTCTCCTCAGCGTAGGAAGTCTTCACCAGAGGATATGTCCTTTCGGGATTTTATCCGAGATGTGGCCCGAGGTCTTTCCATCACAGTGGCTCCTGAAAAGGAGCCTAGGGCAAAGGAATTAGAAATCCTGCAATACCCTAAAGCTCCCAAGGAGGCAGCTGCCTTACCTATTCATGAGATCTTGCATGATCTCATATTAAGGATGTGGGAAACACCTCTAACCACATCTCCTCACTCTCGAAGACTCGACACCATGCATCGAGTTCTTCCTTGTCCTGGGTTTCAGAAGACTCAGTTACCACACCATTCCATGGTGGTGGAGTCAGCTATGAGAAGGATAAAGAGTGCAAAAAGGCATGCATCTAATCCTCCAGGATGTGAGTGTAAGACTCTTGACGCCTTTGGACGTCGAACTTTCCAGGCCTCCATGCTTTCTGCTAGGATCAGTTCCTATATATTATATATGGAAATGTTCCTTAAGGAGGTCACAGGAGATTTAGAGCTTATGAGCCCTCTCCTTCCTGATGATAAGAGGAAAGATTACCTTGCCCTTGTCAAACATGCTCAGGATGTTTCCAAGTTTGTGAATCGTGCAACCTTTGACTGCTTTGAGTGCATAAGCAGAACCTCTGCTATTGCCATAGGTGCACGTAGGATTGCCTGGCTTCAGGCGTCTGACTTGTAAATTTGGGTACAGGATAAACTAGGGAATATTCCTTGCACAGGAGAGAATCTCTTTGGCAAGAATTGGCAGGAAAAAGCTAATGAGATAGATGCTGACAATATCACTCTGGATAGATTGTCTAAATCTACAGCTGATCCTGCGAGGAAAAAATCCTCTAAGGAACCATTCTTCAGTAATTAAGAAGACGTTTTATCCCTCCTATACCCAACAGGGGCATCGCTTAGGTCTGTCTGCCCAAAAGGGACAGCAACAACAACCTAGGCAAAGAAAGACAAAAGCAGCTAAGCCTCAACCGGCTCAGCAGATTCAGCCTCCACAGGGGCTTTGACTCCTATCTAGAGAACTTTGCCTTCCTGGCCCTGAATGGCCCAGAACCCTCCACCATCCCAGGAAGGATATGTCATTTTGCCCCCCGATGGGGTCAGATAACAGCAGAAAATTGGACTCTGTCTATTGTAAGAGAGGGGTACAAGCTTCATTTCCTCAGCATGCCCCCTCCTACAATGGTAAGACAGTTCAATTCTCAGACCTCTCTCAAAGACCAGTTAGGTCAAGAGGTCACTCTGCTTCTTGCCCAAGGGGCAATAGAAGAGGTACCCATTCCCCAATGTGGTACAGGGCTTTACTCCCCCTATTTCCTTATTCCAAAGGAAACAGGAGGACACAGACCCATCTTAGACCTCAGAGAATTGAACAAATTCCTGTTCAAAGAGAAGTTCAAAATGATTTCTCTAGGAACTCTGCTGCCATACCTTCAGAGTCAGGATTGGCTTTGTTCTCTAGATCTCAAGGATGCTTACACTCATGTTCTCATCCATCCAACTCACCGAAAGTTCCTTCGCGTTCTGTGTCAAGGGAAGCACTATCAATACAGGGTTCTTCCTTTTGGCCTGGCCTCTGCACCAAGGGTGTTCACAAAATGCATGGCTGTGGTGGCAGCATTTCTCCGCACCCTAGGAATATTCGTCTTCCCTTACTTAGACGACTGGCTCATTTGAGCCCCTTCAGAGTCAGAGGCCAGGGTTGCTCTCTCTCGCACAATGCACATCCTTCAGTATTTGGGACTTGTCATAAACTTCCCAAAATCCAACCTTGCTCCCACTCAGTCCCTAGAGTTTCTAGGAGCTCTGCTGGATACCAGACAGACAAGGGCCTACCTTCCACAGCCCCTCTGCCTTTGCATTGTGCAGTTAACTTCCCAAGCAGTGCTAAAACCTCACCTCACTGCTCAGGAAATGTTACAATTGCTAGGCCACATGGCATCCACCGTGCATGTGGTTCCTTATGCTCGCCTCCATATGAGGGCAGCCCAGTGGACTTTATCCACTCAGTGGACTCGGGAGTCAGTTTGCCTGTCAGACAAAATAGCAAACTCAGATCGCCTTATTTTGTCCCTCCAATGGTGGCAGTCACCCCAAAACCTTTTGGTGGGGTCTCCTTTTCAGCAACCCTCACCCCAAGCCACTCTAACAACAGATGCTTCACAGGTGGGTTGGGGAGCCCACGTGCAAGACCTCTCTACCCAGGGTACCTGGACTCTACAGGAGGCCTATCTACACATCAATCTCCTGGAACTCAGAGCAATCTTCCTTGCTCTTCGAATATTCCACACCCAGCTATAGCTACAAGACAGTCCTAGTTCAAACAGACAATCAAGTAGCCATGTTCTATGTGAACAAGCAGGGCGGAACAGGCTCTCTGTCGCTTTGCGACAAAGCTTTGCGACTATGGGCCCTCGCCCGAGAGCATCAGATTCATCTCCTTGCGGTGTATCTTCCTGGCATTCAAAATTGTTGGACAGACAGATTCAGCTGAGTTCTGCTTCCACACAAATGGTCTCTCCATGCAGACGAGGTGGCCAGAATTTTTCAAATTTGGGGAACCCCGGACATAGCCCTCTTTGCAAGTCTGCTGAATGCCAAACTTCCCCGGTTCTGTTCCAGAATTCCGGCTCAGGGTTATCAGGCCAGGAATGCGTTCCTCCTCCATTGGGGTCAGGACTTCCTGTATGCCTTTCCACCCATTCCCCTAATTCCCAAAATCCTGTTCAAGCTTCAGAGAGACAGAGGTCATATGATTCTCATAGCTCCACGTTGGCCACGGCAAATGTGGTACCCTCTGCTCCTACATCTCTCTCAAGCTCCGCCTCTAGAGTTAGGATCTGTTCCAAATCTCCTTTCTCAAGAGGATGGGATGCTGTGGCATCCCAATCCCCAGTCTCTGCATCTCAGGGCCTGGTTGCTGAAAGCCTAGAACTTCATGGTTTTAACCTTTCCCAGCAGGTAAAGGATATCCTTTATGCTTCCAGGAAGCCTTCCACAAGACGCTCTTATGCATTTAAGTGGAAAAGGTTTACCATATGGTGCTCGCAGAAGGGTCTTAACCCTCTTGCGATACCTCTGGAATCATTACTGGAGTATCTCCTTCATTTATCAAATGCAGGGCTTAAAACCAATTCAGTGAGAGTTCATTTGAGTGCTATTGCAGCTTCTTTCAAGCCTCTAAATGGACAGCCTATTTCCTCTCATCCTCTCATAGCGAGATTTATGAGAGGCCTTCTTTTAACTAAGCCTCCCATTAAATCACCACCGGTGGCATGGGACTTAAATCTGGTTCTTGGGCAGCTCATGAAACCTCCCTTTGAACCATTAGCCACTACCTCTTTGAAATTCTTTTCCTGGAAGGTCATTTTTCTTACGGCAATCACATCAGCACGTTGCATCAGTGAATTGCAAGCGTTGGTGGCTGATCCTCCTTATACAAGATTCCATCATGATAAGGTAGTTCTTAGGACTCATCCACACTTTATGCCAAAGGTTTACCTTCCTGTATTCTTCCCAAGGCCTCACGCCTCAAATGCAGAAAGGAATCTTCATACTTTGGACTTTAAAAGGACTTCTAAAAGGACACAGCAACATAGAAAGTCCTCCCAACTCTTTGCTGCTTTTGATCCTAGTCATTTGGGACTTCCAGTCTCCAAAAGAACACTGTCCAGCTGGATTGCACAGTGTATTTCTTTTGCCTATGAGAATAGAAACCTTCCTCTTAAAGGCCATGTCACAGCTCACAATGTGAGAGCCATGGCAGCCTCTATGGCTCATCTTCACTCTGTGTCTATCGATGACATCTGTCGAGCAGCTACTTGGGCTTCGGTTCATACCTTCACAGCCCATTACTGCTTAGACGACGACTCCCGCCGGGATGCCTTGTTTGGTCAGGCTGTTCTACAACACCTGTTCCATACTTAATCAACTCCTACCCACCATCCCTGGTAGGATGCCAGTGATCCATGGGGGGAAGTGGAACCCTTTCACAGGGGGCACACAACTTCTGTGGCCTTCTCCCTGGCATCTGCAGCGAGGGAGTCCCCATATGTGAAGACTACATTCTGCTTGTTCCTGAAGATAGCATAGTTACTCATCTGTAACAGGTGATCTCCGGGAACAGCAGAAATTTAGTCTTCACAACCCACCCACCTCCCCTAGGAGTTGTATCTCTCTCTCTTTCTTGTCTCAGCTATAAACTCAACTGGAGAGGTACAGTTGGGAAAGGTGGGAAGGCAGCACGCAGGCGCTGTGGGATGCTCCCAAAAGCTTTCCTATTGGACACTGGGGAGCGTTCCCACGCAGGCTCCGTCGGTACCGACGATACCCATATGTGAAGACTAAATTCCTGCTGTTCCCGGAGATCACCTGTTACAGGTGAGTAACTATGCTTTATCCCCAATGTTCTAATACAAAAGATCACTCACTATTTCCCATATGTAATATCAAAACATGTTCTTGACGGTGAAGATCAACCAGAAAATACTATTTTTGTCGGATCGTCTGTCGTGAGGGTGTAACAACACTCTCAAATGACAGACCCTCCTTTTATTCAACTTTTATTTAAGAAGGTCAGTACGACCTAAATATGCTGGAGGCTATAACCAGCCCAAAAGGACCAGCCCCTGCATAAACAAAATGCTGACTTGCATAATATGAAATCGTTCATGTTCAGAAAAGAATCTGTAATCAACAATTGTTCAAAGCATAGAAGCGGTAACACTTAGCTGAGCTCAAAAATATCCAGTGAGCTAGTGACTGCCAATCCGAGGACTCCAGTAGACCTTCTAGCTGGTAAAGCTTCACGGATTCTCCTGAACGGGATATCCTAAAACTGGTCAGTCTCCCTGAGTGGCTCCAAAGAACTCACAGATAAGCCCGCCAACCAATCTTCTGCGAACGAATCGAGCAAAGGTCGGGTTATCTTGCGACACAAACCGTTGTGTTTCAAGCCCGCAGTGATACTGGCTCTTTTTCAAGCAAAACCCTTCCAACTTTCTGTGCCATTCAAACACTTGATGACATCATCACTGCGCATAGGAACCTAAGATGATGTCTGCAACAAAAAGCTTGAAGCTCATTTAATTGACCACCATTCGATCTCCGCATTCATGCCCAAGGGGGTGACTGTATGAAGGACAAAAATCCATCGTTGTTCTCGTTGATGCAATAAAGCGCGACGGTCCCCCCCCTCTCTGGAGCGGGGGCACCATATCCAAAATCGTCCATCGAAGTTGTTCAGAACTGTGAGAATTAGACAAGCAATGGTGGACTATAGGGGCTGTCAACGTATTGGTATTAATACGCGATCTGTGTTCCTGTAGGCGTTTACGGACAGGTCGTGTTGTCATGCCCACATAGAATAACTGGCAAGGACATATGATTAAATATACAACATGATCAGATGTACAATCAGTGATGTGACGCCGAGTGTAACGAATCCGGGTATGGGGATCTTCCCATTCTGTGCCCTCCAAAGTGATAGAGCACATGTCACAAGTTCCACAAGCTTGATGGCTCCCCAAAGGCTTCTCCCCTGCATGAGTATAAGTGGCATGAACCACTCGATCAGCAATATTGGCTCCTCTACGATAAGCCAACCGCAAAGGCTTCTGAAAACAGGCTTGAGCAGATAGAATATGCCAGTGAGAGCGCAAAATCCGTGAAACTTGCGCTGTACAAGGCATATAGGGAAGTACTCCCACATAAGGTTGCGTCCCTTCACAAGGTTGCGTGCGTCCCTCCGCTCGAGAGGAGGGACCTTCCCACCATTCAGGGTGATTATTAAGTGCCCGTTTATAGGCCAGATCTATTAAATTCTTAGGGTATCCCCGTGCCAATAATCGATCTTTCAAATTCTGAGAATGAATTTTATATTCTGTCCTAGTAGAGCACAATCGCCGAAGGCGAAGAAACTGACCTGTAGGGAGGGCCCGCCGGAGAGAACGAGGATGGAAACACGTTACCTTGCACGTCCATATCAAGTTTGAAGCTAAATATCATCTTTCTCAAATAGAATTTCTGGATGTGCTGTTATATAAGGATGGGGGAAAGCTTCAATCTACCCTCTATCGTAAGCCTGTCCAGCGCAATACGTTGTTGCAATATACGAGTTTCCATCCTCTTTCTCTCCGTTCTCTCCGGCGGGCCCTGCATTTTCATCAACTGCCTCCTCCTTACTTCCCAGGGGAGCCCTTGAGGCCTCCCCTGCACACAGACCTTCTCCTTCGAGAGCTCCAAGGTCTGTTGGACAGGGCGGTGGAGCCTGTGCCTCCCCACTTGCAAGGTCACGGATTCTACTCCAGGTATTTCCTGGTACCCAAAAGGACCGGTGGCCTTCGACCCATTCTGGACCTCAGGAACCTCAACAAGTTCCTAGAGAAAGAAAAGTTCAAGATGCTTACTCTTGGAACACGTCTGCCCTACCTCCAGCAGGGAGACTGGCTATGCTCCTTAGATCTAAAGGATGCGTACACTCACATCCTCATTCATCCAGACCACAGAAAGTACCTCAGGTTCATTGTGGGAGGAAACCATTATCAGTACAGAGTACTGCCTTTTGGCCTGACCTCCGCTCCCAGGGTCTTTACCAAGTGCCTGGCAGTGGTTGCGGCCTACCTGAGAAATCAAGGCATCTTTGTCTTTCCCTATCTGGACGACTGGCTCATCAGGGGTCAGACGTCCCTGGAGGCCAGACAAGCCACCCTCAGAACCATTTTTCTGCTTCAAAACGTGGGCTTTGTCATAAACTTCGCAAAGTTTACTTTGCTCCCCTCCCAGAACTTGGAGTTCATAGGGGCAAGGTTGGATTCTCAACTGGCAAAGGCATTCTTGCCAGAAGACAGGGCTCAACGACTGATGGACGTAGCCAAACAGTTTCTAAACAGGTCTCCGCCAGACTCTGCCTCAGACTTCTGGGCCACATGGCTTCGACAGTGCATGTGACTCCCAATGCCAGGCTCCATATGAGGCCTGCACAGTGGTGCCTTCGGACTCAGTGGTCTCAGGCCACAGGCCGCCTAAGAGACAGGATAAGGGTGTCCAGACCCCTTTTGGCCTCCCTCAGCTGGTGGCTACATCCACCCAATCTGCTGAAGGGGATGCCCTTCCAAATGCCGGAATACTTGGTGGTCCTCACCACCGACGCCTCTCTGCGGGGCTGGGGTGCTCATTGTCTGGACAAGTGCACTCAAGGCCTCTGTTCTCTCTGGGAGGCAGCCCAACAGATCAATCTCCTAGAACTTCGAGCTATTCGCTTAGCTCTCAAGGCTTTTTCTCCGTCCCTAGCTCACCGCTCAGTCTTGATTCAAACAGACAACCAGGTAGCCATGTTTTATGTGAACAAACAGGGCGGGACTGGGTCAAAGCTCCTTTGTCGGGAGACTCAAGACCTTTGTTCCTTTGCCCTAAAGCACAACATGCTTCTCAAGGCGGTATACCTTCCAGGCCAGGAGAACTGCCTGGCTGACCGGTTGAGCAGAATTCTGCAGCCCCACGAGTGGCAGCTGCATCCCTTGGTCGTTCAGAAGATCTTCCTAAAGTGGGGTCTCCCTTGGATAGATCTCTTTGCCAGTCTGCTGAACAAGCAACTGCCCAAGTTCTGCTCCAGGCAACCGCATCCTTTGAGGATAGCACCAGATGCTTTTCTGATGTCCTGGTCTCAGGGCCTCTTGTATGCGTTTCCTCCCATGCCCTTGGTGGCCCGAACTCTTTTCAAGACTCTTCAGGACAAGGCCTCGGTCCTGCTGGTAGCTCCCAGGTGGCCGAGGCAGCCTTGGTTTACACTTCTGCTTCAGTTGGCAGTGGATTCCCCACTACCTCTGGGGTTGCAGCTCGACCTTCTCTCACAGGAGCAGGGTTCCCTTCTGCACCCCAATCTCAAAGCTCTCAATTTGATGGCCTGGAGGCTGCAAGGATAGTTTTGGCTCCCTGGGGCCTACCTCAGGAAGTTGAGGAGGTTGTCCTAGCCTCTAGGAAACAGTCCACTAGGAAAACCTATGCCCTCAAATGGAAGAGGTTTTCTGTGTGGTGTCAGCTATGTACAGAAGATCCTTTCTCCTGTACTGTGCCAGTAGTGCTTCAGTACTTACTGCACTTATCAAATCAGGGACTTAAGTCCAATTCTGTTCGGGTCCACCTCTCAGCTCTAGCAGCTCACCAGTCACTGGTGGAGGGACACTCTCTGTCAGGTCACCCTTTGGTGTCCCGCTTTCTCAGGGGCTTGCTTTTGCTCAAGCCCCCCATCCGTCCTCCTACTCCTGAGTGGGAGCTGAATGTGGTCTTGCAGCAACTGACTCGCCCACCCTTTGAGCCGATGGCTACTTGCCCTGTACGCTTCCTTTCCTGGAAGACTCTCTTCCTGATAGCCCTCACCTCGGCTAGGCGAGTGAGTGAGCTTCAGGCCCTGGTCTGTGATAGACCTTACACCAGGATTTATAGGAACAGGGTAGTCCTTAGGACTCATCCAAAGTTCCTCCCCAAGGTTGTCTCCTTTTTCCACCTCAACCAGGAGGTGGTTCTTCCAACATTCTTCCCTAGACCTCATGCTAGCCAGGCTGAAGCAGTCCTGCATAACCTGGACTGTAGGAGGGCCTTATCCTTCTACCTTGACCGTACGCAGGGACATAGAAGGGCTACTCAGCTCTTCGTCTCCTTTGACCCCAATAAGTTGGGGTTGGCTGTGTCCAAGCGTACCTTGTCCATCTGGGTGGCTGACTGTATCACCTGGGCTTACAAGGTGGCTGACCTTCCTTTGCAGGGTAGAGTCACGGCCCATCATGTCAGGGCAATGGCTGCCTCAGTGGCTCATCTCCGCTCTTTGCCCTTGGTAGACATCTGCAGGGCTGCAACTTGGTCTTCAAGCCAGACCTTTGCGGCCCATTACTGTCTTTAGAGGGAGTTCCATAGGGACAGTGCTTTTGGCCAAGCAGTACTCCGGAATCTCTTTGAGGTTTAGGCAACTCCTACCCTCCTGCCCTCTCTTGGGCTACCGGTGGAGGTTGTGTCCTTGAAAAGCCTTTCTTTGATGCTGTGACTAGAGGGAGTTCTCTTGTTCAGCCTGGGTTCCTGGTAGCCCAGAGCTAGGGAGTCACCCATATGTGAGGACTGACTTCCTGCTTGGTCCTGGAGAAAGAGTAGTTACTCACCTGTAACAGGTGTTCTCCAGGAGCAGCAGGAATCAGTCCTCACAACCCTCCCTTCTCCCCTTGGAGTTGCAGTTGTACATAGTTTGTTTACATTTTTGTGTGCTGTTCTTAGCTATGTCATTTGACTGAGGTAAGATGGCACCTTTAGGCGGGAAGGGAACCGCGCATGCATGCCAGCATTCCCAAAGGCTTTCATGGAAAGCTGGGGAAATGCTCCGCTGGGGCTTCATCGGCGCCGATGACACCCATATGTGAGGACTGATTCCTGCTTCTCCTGGAGAACACCTGTTACAGGTGAGTAACTACTCTTTTTGCAAGCATGCTCGTGAATTAACAGTTAGATTGTTACATAGAGGGTATCCTTGAGATTTCCCGAAGGGTGGGAAAATTCGGAGGATTCAGGGCAGTTCACTAGTGGCACAGTAAATTTGTGGGAGTTTTGCCCTATATATCTAATACATCTGCAGTAACATGCATTTTGAATCTCATGGGTCAATTTTGTCCCTTCACGATTGCTTTCAGAGACCTTTAAAGTTGGCTTGTCATAGGGGAGCCAACCTTGGGGATAAAGTAGTTCGTACCATCGCACCGGTCAAACCCTCAGAGGTGGGGACATTATGCTTGTGGATCATGTGATTTTTGTGCCAACACATTAGGAGGAGGAAGTTGGCATGATCCACAGACAGGGTTTGATTATAGATTTTGCCATCAAACTGTTTAAGTTCTTCAGTGGTGTATGATTTTTTTGCCCTTGTGGGCTGAAATGTGTGTTTGACAATGAGATCAATGAAGAAGCGGTTACAAGAACATCGATCTAGGGCAGGGGTGGGCAATTCCGGTCCTGGAGGGCCGCAGACCAGTCAGGTTTTCATGATGTCCCTAATGAATATTCATGAGATCGATTTGCATCCACTGCCTTCCATTGTATGGAAATAGGTCCATGAATATTCATTAGGGACATCGTGAAAACCTGACTGGTCTGCGGCCCTCCAGGACCGGAATTGCCCACCCCTGATCTAGGGTAAACACCAGAGTGCTGGGAGCTCCAGTAGTGGCGCATTGTCTGCAGGTACTTTTGAAGACTTGCAGTGGTTAATTATTGATCAAGTGCCACCCTCTTTGCGTTGGAGAAATCAAGCAACGAAGTTACATTTCAAGGAGCAGCGCTGGACTTTCCAATTGCGCTCGATGTCCCTGCGGGGGTTAAATTCTGATGTTGATTGGTGGACATTAATTAGGCAGGGATTGTTATTAGATCCATTCATTTTGAGAATAGTTTCAGGTTAAGGTATGCTTTATGATCAATGATTCTACTCAGCTGGCAGTGCTCTGATTGAAAGGAGCATAACCGTAACTGGAACTTTGCTCGGGAAACATCGCTTGAGAAAGAGCTATGAAGTAACACAGCTTGAAACACAGTACGTGTTGCGGTTCCTGGGTGCTGCTTATCTCCATATACAAGCAGGAATGTAGTCTTCACATATGGATATCGCCAGTACCGACGGAGCCTGCGCGGGAACGCTGCCCAGCATCCAATTAGAAAGCTTTTGGGAGCATCCCACAGCACCTGCGTGCTGCCTTCCTGCCTTTCCCAACTGCCTCTCTCCAGTTCTTTGTTTTCCGTGGAGCCAGCAGGTCGTTGTTCCTGTCACCGCAGAAATTCTTTCATATTCTCCTTCTTTTTTGTGGTCGTGTCTGCCTACCGCCGATCCTTTCTTTCTTCCTTTTTTAAAAAAAAAATAATAATCTTTTTTTTTTTCTTCAAAACTTTTCTTCCTCAAGTGCACGCGCCTTTTTGGGCCTTAGGCCCAAAATTTCCTCTGTCATGGAAAAACCCGCTTCGGGTTTCAAGAAGTGCACCAGGTGTGGCGGTACCATCTCCGTCACCAACACCCAGGAGTGGTGTCTTAAATGTTTGTCCTGACCACTCCATTTCGGAGTGTATGGCTTGTGCCATGATGTCCAAGAGGTGTCGACAGAACCGAGCTGCTAAGCTCAGCACCCTTTTTCCCTCCGATGCAGCCTCTGTGGCATCGACGTCTTCCAGGGCTTTGTCTTACTCCCATGGATCTCAGGTAACTAAACATAAGTCTAGCCAGTCCTCAAAGGGTAGATCTCCTTCCAAGCATCGAGATGCCTCTGGCATTGCCCTTGAGGGTTCTGTACCGGCAAAATTGCCACGGCGGGAGGCTTCAGCTTCTGAAGCATTATCGGGGCTCCAGAATGTTCTGGAGGCCTCGACCTCGAAAAACTACTGGTGCCATGCTCTGGGGTACAGGCTGCTTTCTCCGGTACCAATACCCAGGTATCGGCAGCGTCGATAGACCAGAGGTTCCTGGCTATTGAATGCAGTCTGGCGGCTCTCCTTGCGGCATCGACACCCTCAGAACCGTGTCAGACAGTTCAACCGGTACCGGCACCGACTCTGGCACCGGTATCGGTACTGGTACCGACAGCATCAGCGTCAACATCGGTGTCTGCATTGCCGGCACCAAGTCATGCTATGCCTTCCGGTACCGATACACCGGTACCGATTTCCCCCAGTACTGACTTTGGTCAGTACATGTATCGGGCTCTACGAGAGCATCCGGACAGAAGGTACGAAGAATCTGAGGATTCTGACAGCTCTGTCGGTACCGGAGTACTTCTCCCAGAGGAGCCTTCCTCTCCTAAACGCAGGATGTCTCCTCCAGAAGATAACGCCTTTCAGGATTTTATCAGGGAGGTGGCTCGAGGTCTGTCCATTACTGTGACTCCTGAAACAGAGCCCAGGGCAAAGGAGTTGGAGATTTTACAATATCCCAAAGCTCCTAAGGAGGCAGCTACTTTGCCTTTCCATGAGATCTTACATGATCTCATGTTGAGAATGTGGGAGACACCTCTTACCGCCTCTCCTCACTCTCGCAGACTGGATACCATGTATCGAGTCCCTCCTTGTCCTGGTTTCCAGAAAACTCAGCTTCCTCACCACTCTATTGTAGTGGAATCAGCTATGAGAAGGATCAGGAGTGCAAAGAGGCATGCCTCTAATCCTCCAGGACGTGAGTGTAGAACTTTGGATGCCTTTGGACATCGTACTTTCCAGGCTTCCATGCTTTCTGCCAGGATCAGTTCCTATATTTTATATATGGGAATGTTCCTTAAAGAAGTCACAGGAGACTTGGAGATTTTAAGCCCTCTCCTTCTTGATGACAAAAGGCAGGATTTTCTCACACTGGTCAAACATGCCCAGGATGTTTCTAAGTTTGTCAACCGTGCAGCTTTTGACTGTTTTGAGTGCATAAGCAGAACCTCTGCCTTTGCCATAGGTGCACGTTGTCAGACGGCTGCCTGGGTGAGAATCTTCACAGTCTTGGCAAGTGCATATATCTATATGATTTGCAAGGGATTGTGGGCAATGTAGTTCATTCACACCAGACACAGCTGCTGACAATAATTTAGTTGTGCTCAAGTGTTAAAGCCAATAAGATATTTATTTATGGGGTTATTTCTCCCAACACAGATATGCTTGGTAGCACATAAATCAGGTTACTTGCTTTCAGTGTTAAACTTGAAAAAACAAAATCAGGAAAACAACCTTTAAACTTGTCAGGCAATTAAAGCAAAAGAAATAAGACCTGGTTGGCAACAAACTGGTCTTTTCTGTAGGCTTAGCTAATATTCTCTTAGCATGTATCAAACAACAAACCAAAAGCTACAAAGAGAGAAAAAAACTGTTCTTCTCAGGTTAACTTCTTATATCTTCCCACATAGATTCAGAAGTGATTCTCTCCTAGCTCACAAGCAATTAGGTAAGGCTCAATTGCTAGCAATTATCCAGCTGAAACCCCTTAGCTGGCTTGCTTTCTACTGCGTGGGTCAAATCCTGCTTCAGGAGCTTTCCTGAGTAGATTAAAGAACAAGTTTGTATTTCTTTGTGATGGTTGCTGTACTTTATAGCAGAAAGTTACCAAAGGAGTTTAGACAGAGAGCAGTCCATGTAAACAGAATCTTCATCTGCTATCATTTCCCCTTCTTCAACAAGCATGGGTTCAATATCATGGATTGGCACAGATGAATCTCTCAATGGAGCACTTTCAGGAGAATACTTGTTTCCCTGCTGTCTTTCAAGGTTATAGCTAGGGCATAGATCAGTGTTCATACCTGAGCTTCCATTGCTGTTAGAGTTCCTCTCTATATATCCTGGCCAGTATGTAGTCCAGTTCTTATGTCCAGCCTTCCAATCCAGATCCCTGGACACTGGATCTCTCTTCACATACCTTCTGGCACGGGTCTTAGGGTCCCTTCCACGTGCAGCTGTTTCCCTCACAGGTACCGTCTGGAGATTCCTAGCTCTGCAGCACCATTCCTCTGGCTTTCCCCAGTCCAATGGTGTATGCTGGCCCTTGGAATGCCTCCCAGTATACGTACTGCTCTGGACTCTTCTAGACCTCTCAAAGGCTTTTCTCCTCTTTATTCCAAAGGGTTTCTTTCCCTCTCTGTCCGTCCGGTTTGGCTTCTGCTTCTGATGATGATGATCCTCAGGATAATTCTCTGTAGAATAAACTCTACCTTTATTCTGCTTAGATGAGTGCTCCTCCCTAACACAGCGCAGCTGTGCTGAATCAGGCCCTGCCCTTTGAGATGAGTGCTTAGGGATTACCTCATAGCCCTCCTGATTGAACACACGTTTCCTCACTTCAGCTCCTCTAATGGCTGTTGGAAACCTGGTGCATTCTGGGACTGGTAGTCTTTTATGGGAAAATTCTGTTTTCTTATTTCTACCAGAACTGACAGGTTGCTTGTTCAGAGTCACTTCACCTTTCCTATAGCTCCTTCCTGAGCTATGATAAGCTTCCTTATCACAACGTACAATTGCCTGGCTCCAGGCATCCGATTTGGAGCTCTGGGTGCAGGACAAACTGGGCAATATCCCTTGTACAGGTGAGAATCTATTCGGCAAAAATTGGCAAGAGAAAGCCAATGAGTAGGATGCTGACAACTCCACTTTGGATAGGTTATCCAAAGCCACAGCTGATCCTGCAAGGAAGAAATCTTTCAAGAAACCATTCTTCTCAAAAAAGAAGAGGTTTTATCCCTCTTATTCCCAGCAGGGACGTTCTGCAGGTCAGCCTGCCCGAAAGAGTCAGCAACCACCTAAACAAAGGAAAGCAAAGACTGCTAAGCCTCAACCGTCTCAGCAGTCTCAGCCTCCACAAGGCCTTTGACTTTCATCTAGAGAACTTAGCCTTCCTGGCTCTCAATGGACCAGAGCCTTCCACCATTCCAGGAAGGTTGTGTCACTTTGCCTCCAGATGGGGGCAGATAACAGCAGAACATTAGACACTCTCCATTATAAAAGAGGGGTACAAGCTTCACTTTCTGTGCATGCCTCCTCCCACAATGGTAAGACAGTTCAATTCTCAGACTTCTCTCATCAATCTGTTAGATCAAGAGGTCACTATGCTTCTTGCCCAAGGGGCAATAGAAGAAGTACCCATTCTTCAACAGGGTACAGGGTTTTACTCCCCCTATTTCCTTATCCCAAAGAAAACAGGGGGACACAGACCTATTTTGGACCTCAGAGAATTGAATAAATTGCTTCTCAAAGAGAAATTCAAGATGATTTCTCTGGGAACTCTGCTGCCATACCTTCAGAGTCAGGATTGGCTTTGTTCTCTAGATCTCAAGGATGCATACACTCATGTTCTCATCCATCTAACTCACAGAAAGTTCCTTCGGTTCCTTTTTCAAGGAAAGCACTACCAGTACAGGGTGCTTCCTTTTGGCCTGTCCTCAGCACCAAGGGTGTTTACGAAATGCATGGCTGTGGTAGCAGCATTTCTTCGCACTCTAGGAATATTTGTCTTCCCCTACTTAGACGACTGGCTCATTCGAGCCCCATCAGAGTCAGAGGCCAGGATTTCTCTAACTTGCACAATGCGTATCCTTCAGTATTTGGATCTGGTCATAAACATCCCAAAATCCAATCTAACTCCCACTCAGTCTCTAGAGTTCATAGGAGCTTTGCTGGATACCAGAAAAGCAAGGGCCTATCTTCCTCAGACCCGTTGCCTTCGCATGGTGCAGTTAGCTTCTCAAGCAGTGCTAAAGCCTCATCTCACTGCCCGAGAAATGTTACAACTACTAGGCCACATGGCATCTACAGTGCATGTGGTTCCTTATGCTCGCCTCCATATGAGAGCAGCCCAGTGGACTTTATCCACTCAGTGGACCCAGGCATCAGTGTGCCTGTCAGACAAAATAGCAAACACAAATCGCCTTATTTTGTCCCTCCAATGGTGGCAGTCCACTCAAAACCTGTTGCTGGGGTCCCCATTTCAACAACCTTTACCCCAGGCAACTCTCACAACAGATGCTTCACCAATGGGTTGGGGAGCTCATCTGCAAGACCTCTCCACCCAAGGCACTTGGACTCCACAGGAGACTCATCTACATATCAATCTCTTAGAGCTCAGAGCAATCTTCCTTGCTCTTCAAGTGTTCCACACCCTGCTCAGCTACAAGACAGTCCTCATTTTTGTCCCATGCTTTTTTGAATTTAGTTTCTGTCCTCATCTCTACCACCTCCACTGGGAGACTATTCCATGGATCCACTACTCTTTCCGTAAAGAAATATTTCCACATATCACTCCTGAATCTATCTCCCTTCACCCTCATCCCATGTCCCAGGAGGGAGATTGCTGTGTGCTCACCAAGGGCTGCACCGCTGGACGTCCCATCGGCTCCCCTGCCCAATTGGGGCAGTGCTCCATTTTTAAAAGAGAAGCGCCGGCTCCGGATCACTCTTTTCGGCCCTGCACAGCTCCCAGGAGGGAGATTGCCGTGTGCTCACCAAGGGCTGCACCGCCGGACGTCCCATCGACTCCCCTGCCCAATCGGGGCAGTGCTCCATTTTTAAAAGAGAAGCGCCAGCTCCGGATCACTCTTTTCGGCCCTGCACAGCTCCCAGGAGGGAGATTGCCATGTGCTCACCAAGGGCTGCACCGCCGGACGTCCCATCGGCTCCCCTGCCCAATCGGGGCAGTGCTCCATTTTTAAAAGAGAAGCGCCAGCTCCGGATCACTCTTTTCGGCCCTGCACAGCTCCCAGGAGGGAGATTGCCGTGTGCTCACCAAGGGCTGCACCACCGGACGTCCCATCGGCTCCCCTGCCCAATCGGGGCAGTGCTCCATTTTTAAAAGAGAAGCGCCAGAGGGCGCGCCCGTGCCTTGCGGGCCCCGCCAGAGGGCCCTTTGGCGTGGCCCTTAGGCAGTGGCCTCCTCTGAAAACACCCATCTACTCATCGCGTCGACTGACCAACTGCTTGAGCTCCCTCAGGGTTGAGCTCGCTATCCTCATCAGCGAGAACTTTCCCGACAGCATTACCGTTCCCAGAGTTGACAGCCGCCTTTCACGGTAACCAGCAGCAGCTTCTTTTGACCACTTAAACTGTAGCCAACAGCTCGAACTCCTCTCTACTGTTGCCAGAACCACAATCTTACAAATCCCGTCGGCTAGCATTAATGACACAGACTGCAATCTATCTTGACCCGTTTGTCTACCTTACAGTATACTGGTATCATCAACTTGTTGCTAATACACTTACTCCCTCTCTATCTTACAGCTACTGTAGCCAATAACTTGTTGCAAAGAACTTTACTGCTTGTCTACCTCATAATTACTGTAGTCAGTAACCTGTTACCAGTGTCTACCTCATAATTACTGCTTATCTACCTCATAATTACTGTAATCTACCTCATAATTGTCTACCTCATAATTACTGCTTCTCTACCTCATAATTACTGTAGTCAGTAAACTGTTACCAGTAGCTTTACTGCTTGTCCACCTCATAATTACTGTAGTCAGTAACCTGTTACCAGTGTCTACCTCATAATTACTGCTTATCTACCTCATAATTGTCTACCTCATAATTACTGCTTCTCTACCTCATAATTACTGTAGTCAGTAACCTGTTATCAGTAGCTTTACTGCTTGTCCACCTCATAATTACTGTAGTCAGTAATCGATTACCAGTAGCTTTACTGCTTGTCCACCTCATAATTACTGTAGTCAGTAACCTGTTATCAGTAGCTTTACTGCTTGCCCACCTCATAATTACTGTAGTCAGTAACTTGCCACCAACCGTCCCTACCAAAGGCTCAACCTGACCCTCTACTATCTACTGACAACACAGCACCTCACGCAATGGCCGCACTATCACACGCATTTATCAGCTGCTACATATTACTCGCCTTAACACAAATCTCCCAATCCCTCACTTCCACCCATAGCTCCATCCCAATCCTTCACAACCCCTGGAAAAGACACCATGACCACACCAACCACCACACAGACAGACCCATACACACGACACACCCCCACCTTATCTACGTAGCCCTTCTCCAGGCTAGTCCCTCCCATCACAACCACGTCACCCCCCCTCACGATCTGAAATGTGCCCTAATAAATGCCCGCTCTATCAGAAAGAAATGGCCTGCCATATCCGACATACTAGCCTCCCCCGACATCGACATACTATGCATCACAGAGACATGGATGTCAGAGGCAGATGCGGCAATCCTCCACCAGTTTGTCCCCCCCAACTTCACCACCCACTCCTGCCCCAGGAATGACAGAAGGGGTGGAGGTGTACTCATACTAAGCAAGACCAATCTACAATTCCAGACAATCGCATCAAGCAGCACTCCCCACCTAGACCACATCGCTATAGCGAACAAAGACCTCACCATCAACCTACTATATCGGGCACCATCACCATCACCGGACGAACTCTCCTCAATTATTGACATCGCCTGCAACCCCATCAAGACACATACCTCAAACTGGATACTAGGAGATTTCAACCTTCCCTCACTCCAAGACGCTCAAGCCAGAGCCTTCCTAGACGCTCTCGAGACAGTGGGATACAACCAGCTTGTCAACTCACCTACCCACATCAAGGGAAACACACTCGACCTCATATTTGCACCACAATCAGCTTTCTGTCCCACATCCAAGATCAACCTCGCACTATGCTCAGTACCGTGGTCGGACCACAGTCTAATCAGATTCACGATGCCCAATCACCCATCACTCCCTAACCCCCATTCCTCAAACAAACCACCAGAACCAGTCTCAAAGCGCTTTCGCCAGTTTAACAGAGAAGAGATCTTAGAAAAGGCACAACCTCTCCATAATACACATGGACTGAATCTTGATGACTTGGTCTCCATGTGGAACTCATGCCTCAACGCTGCAAATGACCCTCCCGCCATCAATGCTTCACATAATAAGAGGAAAAAGGCACCTTGGTACTCGCCCGAACTCAAGACCTCCCTCCGACATCTCCGACAGCTGGAGAAACGCTGGCGCCGCTCCAGATCAACTGAAAACCAAGAAGCTTACTATGCCCAGCTGGGCATCCACCGAACAGCAGTTTCGAGGAGAATGAGGCAACACCATGCTGAGGTCCTACAACGATCCCTAAATAAGCCGCATGAGCTGTTCAACATTGTTAAATCCTTAGCCAAAGAGCCCTCTACTGACCAGGCAAACCAACCAGACCCACAGAAATATGCAGACTACCTGCAAACCAAAGCAAACCAATCCACCCTACCCGCTAGCAAAGGGTCCCCAGACATATGGCTGGCCATTTCCCCCCCACCCTCACCCACACAAATATTAACATTGACCCAGAGCACCATCTCCACCTTTGCTACCCCAACTGACAGAGAAATACAAGACATCATTATGAATATAAACACTACCACAGCACCAGACGACCCATGTCCAGCATTCTGGATAAAAACCCTACGTACTGAGCTCAGTACCTTCCTGGCTAAACTGATTGGAACCTCATTCCAAACAGGCATCTTCCCCCGAAGCCTAAAACAAACCTCAATTAGACCGCTGCTTAAGAACAGTAAACTTGACCCTACAAAGATGGACTCATACAGACCCATCTCTAGCATACCTCTCCTGTCGAAAATCTCAGAGAAAATAGTCCACCGTCAACTAAGCCAACATATCGAGGATAACGCACCCCTCGACCCCTGCCAGCATGGGTTTCGTGAGCAACATGGCGTGGAAACCTTATTAACAATCCTATTCAGCACTCTAATAACAGGACTAGATAACGTCAAACAGGGGTTCGCCCTCATCTTCCTCGACATTGCGGCCGCTTTTGACTCCGTCAACCATGGCCTACTGCTCTCCCGCCTTGCCGAGAAGGGCATCCACGGAACCGCCCTTGCATGGTGTACCTCATACCTAAATGATAGATGGCAACATGTCCGATCCGGTACCTCAACCTCCACCCCATTCCCTCTAACGAAGGGCGTCCCTCAAGGTTCCTCTCTCTCTGCCCTATTCTTCAACATCTATATGCAGCCTATCTGCTCTATCATAAGATCTTTCGGTGTAGACTGCCTAATTTATGCCGATGATGTCCTCATGTTCACCCCAATACATACTGATCACCCAGATGTATCTCGATTATCTTCATGCTTCAACGCAGTCACAGACTGGCTACACTCTCAGATGCTCAAAATCAACCTCAAAAAGACGGAGGTACTTTTCATCTCCAGAGACCAAGCATTCACCCCGCCATCTTCATTGAAAGTACGTGATGCCGAACTCCTCACGAAGACAACGATCCGTTACCTTGGAGTGATGATCGACCAACATCTCAACTTAAACGCCCAGATAGGCAACATCTCTAAAGCAATTTACCACAAAATCCGGATGCTATGTCACATCAGACCGTTACTTGAGCCAGAGGACTTTCGAACTGTCTTTCAGTCCCTGGTGATGCCCCACTTCGACTATGCGAACTCTATCCTCCACAGCCTGCCGAAGTGCACTCTACAACCTCTGCAGCTAGCAACGAATACCGCAGCCCGAACCCTCCACCAAGCATCTAGGAGGCAGCACATCACCCCCATCCTGAAAATACTACATTGGCTCCCAATACGCTACAGAATCACCTTCAAAATTCTAACAATAACATTCAAAGCCATTCATAAATGCACGGCCAGCGCCCTCTCTGAACTTATCCAACTCACCCCCCCCCCCAACAGACTCAGAAGATCTATCGCCACCAACTCCTTAATGCTCCCGAAAACCATCACCAAATGCAACAAAGCCTCTAGAAACTGCGCCTTTGCCTTATCTGCACCGTCATGCTGGAACAACCTACCAACCAACATCCGAGCCATAAACAACCTTCACCAATTCAGAAAAGCTTTGAAACACTACCTTTTCCTTCAATGCTTTCCCAATTCTGAGGACATCACGTAGCCCACCCATACCCTCCTGACCAACCCCGACTTCACTCCCACAGCGACCTTTAAATAGCATGCATAGATATATTGAAGAGTTATGTATATAGTTTTCACCTATTCTCCAAGTTTAAATTCCTTGTTTTACTGTAAGTCCAATGTAAACCCCACACTGGACATTTATGTTACTTGTAAACCGTGCTGATGTTAAATAGTGCGGTATATAAACAATGTTAAATAAATAAATATCCCCTCGTAGCAGAACTTGCTTTCAATTGAAAGAGGCTCTCTCCCTGAACATTTATGCCATGGAGGTATTTAAACATCTCAATCATATCACCTCTATCCCGCCTTTCCTCTAAGGTGTACATATTAAGATCCTTCAGTCTGGCCTCATATGCTTTATAATGAAGACCTCTAATCATTTTAGTAGCCACCCTCTGCACCGACTCCATCCCTTTCACATCCTTTTGAAGGTGCGGTCTCCAGAATTGCACACTATACTCCAAATGAGGTCGCACCAAAGACTTACACAGAGGCATTATCACCTCCTTTTTTCTGCTAGCCATTCCTCTCCGTATGCACCCAAGCATCCTTCTAGCTCTTGCCATCACTTTTTTTCTACCTGTTTAGCTACTTTAAGATCATCAGACACAACCACGCCTAGGTCCCGCTCTTCTTTAGTGGACAAAAGTACTTCACCCCCTATACTATATTGCTCCCTTGGATGGCTGCAGCCCAAATGCATGACCTTACATTTTTTAACATTAAATTCCAGCTGCCAAATTCTAGACCATTCTTCAAGCTTAGCTAGATCCCTCCTCATGTTATGTACACCTTCCTGGGTGTCTACTCTATTGCTGATTTTGGTATCATCCGCAAAGAGGCAAACCTTACCCGACAGCCCTTCCGCTATATCACTAACAAAGATGTTAAAAAGAATCGGACCAAGGACAGATCCTTGGGGCACACCACTGGTAACATCCTTCTCCTCAGAGTGAGCTCCATTTATTTGTACTTTTTGTCGCCTCCCACCCAACCAATTTCTAACCCAAGCAGTAACTTTAGGGTCCATCCCGAGGGTGCTCAGTTTGTTTATAAGTCGCCTGTGAGGAACAGTGTCAAAGGCTTTACTGAAATCTAAATACACCACATCTAGAGCTCTCCCTCGGTCCAACTCCCTGGTCACCCAGTCAAAGAAATCAATCAGATTTGTCTGACAAGACCTGCCTCTGGTGAATCCATGCTGCTTCGGATCCTGTAATCCGCTGGACTCCAGAAACCTCACTATTTTCTCTTTCAGCAGCGTTTCCAATAATTTACTCACCACCGAAGTTAAACTAACCAGTCTGTAGTTTTCAACCACATCCTTACTTCCGCTTTTGTGTAAAGGCACCACATGAGCCTCTCTCCAGTCCTTTGGCACCACTCCCGACTCCAACGAGGCATTGAAAAGGTCAGTCAGTGGAGTTGCTAGAACGTTCCCAAGTTCCCTCAGTATTCTAGGGTGTATCCCATTCGGTCCCATCACTTTGTCTACTTTAAGTTGAGCTAGTTTCTCACGAACACAGTCTTCTGAAAATTTTTCAAGATGTCCCTCGCTTCTCTTCCTATTTGTGGGTATTTTCTGAGGTCCTGCTCCTGGTTCTTCATCTGTGAACACAGAACAAAAATATTTGTTAAGCAATTCCTCTTTATCCTTATCAGCGTCTACATATTCCTCCCCTGCACCCTTGAGTGTGACAGTACCACTTTTGCCCTTCCTCTTCTCACTAATATATCTGAAAAAATGTCTTATCCCCCCATTTTATTGCATTGGCTATTTCCTCTTCCTTTTGAATCTTTGCCTTCTTGACTGCTTTGCTAGCTTCTCTAAGTTTTTCCAAATACATATGCCTGTCTTTCTCTCTCTGTGATCTCTTGTATTTTATGAAGGCCTCCCTCTTTTTCTTCACTTTTTCAGCTACTTCTTTCGAAAACCATAGCGGTCTCCTTTTCCTTTTACCTTTATTTACCATTTTAACAAAAAGGTTGGTTGCCCTTAAAATATCCCCTTTCAGTTTTGCCCACTGTTTTTCTACATCCCCCAGCTGTTCCCATCCCACTAACGACTCCCTGAGGTATTGGCCCATCTTGGCAAAGTTAGTCTTCCTAAAGTCTAAGATCCTCACCTTTGAATGGATTCTAACAGCCCTAGTCCTAATACTGAACCACACCATCTGGTGATCACTGGATGCAAAATGATCTCCCACTACAACATCAGAAACACTTTCACCATTGGTAAGCACCAAGTCCAGTATGGCCCCTTCACGTGTGGGGTCTGTTACCAATTGTCTGAATAGTTCTCCCTGTAGAGAATCCAGGATCTCCTTACTTCTAGATGATACTGCAGCAGGAATGTGCCAATCAACATCTGGCATATTGAAATCTCCTATCAGTAGCACTTCCCCTTTCCTAGCAATGCTGCATATGTCTTCAATTAACTCTCTGTCCACCTCTTCCTCTTGTGAGGGAGGTCTGTATATCACACCATTGCAAATAGATTTCTCTTTCCCTCTTTCTAGTTTAACCCACAATGCCTCCTCTCTCCCTTTTAAGCTCTGTAATTCCAAAGCTTTAATAGTAGTTTTTACATATAGTGCCACTCCTACTCCCCTTCTTCCTACCCTGTCCTTTCTGAATAAAGTATAGCCAGGTATAGTTACATCCCAATCATGGTTTTCTGTGAGCCATGTTTCTGTAACTGCTACTAAATCCAAGTCAGCCACTCCCACCAAAGCTTCAACATCAGGGATCTTATTTCCCATGCTACGGGCATTTATACATACTGCTTTCCATATGTTACCCCTGTTACCCATTTCCATAAAGGCGGTGGCTTATGTTAATCGGCAGGGCAGCAAAAGAAGTGCCAGAGTGGCCCTGGAGATGAAGAACTTCCTAGCCTTGTCGGCATAGCACATTGCTGGAGTGGACAACATGGAAGCAGACTTCCTCAGCTAGCACTCTCTGAATCCCGGCGAGTGGGAATTGTCAAGAAGCGCTTCAGTTGATACTGTGCCATTGGGTTCGCCCTGAAATGGATCTGATGGTGACCCACTCCAGTGCCAAAGTGTGCCACTTCTTTAGTCGCCACATGGAGATACAGTTTGAGGGCACTGATGCCCTGACCCAATCATCAGCTGCTATACATGTTTTCTATGTGGCCCTAGTAGGACGTGTGATTTGGCTTATAGAGTGCTACTTGGGCAGGATTGTTTTGATGGTGCTGGATTGGCCACAGAGAGCATGGTTTGGACACCTGATACAGCTTCTTCAAGTGCCTCCCCTTCAGCTGCCTCCATCTTGGGGGCTGTTGTGGCAGGGACCGATCGTCCTGGAGGACCTGGGCTCCCTTCTTGTTTACAATATAGCTCTTGAAAGAAGACTGCTAGCATGTAAGGGCTACTCTCCAACTGTAATCTCTAGTATATTTGGTGCCCAGAGGAGGTTTACCAAGTTAGCATGTGTACGAATATGATGCCTTTTTGAGTGTTGGTGTGGCGCACGGCACTTGACTCCTGAGTCGGCCAAGGTGTTCTTCCTGTTGGCTTTTCTGCAGGATGGCCTAGAAAAGGGCCTCTCTCTTAGTTCCCTGGAGGTTCAGGTGACAGCTTTGGCCTGTTTCCGGGATCCGGTGGCAGGCAAGTCCTTGGCCTTGTACATTTCCCGTTGTCTCCAAGAGCTTCGACATCTGTGTCCTTTCCATTAGTCTGTGATCCCTTCCTTTCTCTAGTACTCAGGGCACTGATGGCGGCCCCCTTTGAGCTGTTGAAGCATGCTATCTTGATGGATTTTGATGCTCAAGATTGTTTTCTTGGTCGCGTTTTGCTCTTCATGTCTGTTCTCCAAGCTGCAGGCTCTGTCTTGATAAGATCCTTATCTGTCCTTTTCATCTGAGGCTGTTTCCATTTGGCGTGTGCCTTCCTTCTTGACTAAAGTGCTGTCTCCCTATCACGTGAACCAAGGTTTTGGATTAAGGAGGCTATTGCCTCTGCATATCTGTTACGGAACTGACCGGTTCTGGAGGGTTTGTGCATGCATTCTACCTGAACACAGGCATCCTAATGGGCATAGTGGAGCTCTGTTGCCCCTAAAGACATTTGCCTGGCAGCAACATGGGCCTCGCTTTCCACTTTTTTAAAATTTTATTTTATTTTATTTTATTTTATTAGGATTTTCAAATTTATACATCCAGGTTATTAACATGAATGAAAAGATAATGGCTAATATAAACAAAAAAACAATCTAAAGAAATAGCCATATAACCTAGTCCACAAATAAAGGAAATATATGGGGGTACCAAGAAATAAACCAGCAATGGCTAGTTAACCCAGCCAAAGCTGAGAAATAAGAAAAACTACATTAAGCAGGTGGAGACTTATACGTCAGCCATATGGGAAGGAACAGCAACCTGAACTAAACATTCTTCTCTAGTATTTAAGAACTCCAAAAGTTGTCTAGGTTCAAAAAAACAAATAAACTTTATCTTTATAAGAAACACATTTAACAGGAAATTTTAACTGAAAAGTGGCTCCAATGGGGCCAAGACCCTAGGCCAAAGGCCCAGGAACTCCCCCCTCCTCATCTAAGAACCCCGAGACAAATCTGGAAACAGCCTAACCTGAGAACCTAAAAATGGTACATTAAAGTTCTTAAAGCAAGAGCAGAAAATTAAAGCTTTATCTGACTCCAAAGCCAAGGTAACAAGTAGGGTGGACTTATCTGTGATCATCTCCAAAAGAGTTTTCCAAAAACCTCATTAGGTCCCCATCTCCTAGCAAAACTGTCCCAGGAACAGCACCTTGGTCTCCAGCCCCCAGAGACAAGTACTGTACACGAGTCAAGGGTGGGAAATGCTCTGAGGGGAGTTTTAACATTTCTCCAAAGTATTTCCTCAACATCTCCACTGATGACAGAATTGGAGATCTAGGAAAGTTCAACAATCTGATGTTATTCCGATGAACTTGGTTTTCTAAATATTCAGTTTTCCGTATAAATACAGACTTGTCTTTAATCTGGGCCACCACCAGATCCCACAGCTGACCCAGTGCTTGTTCCAGTAGAATAATTTTCCCCACTTGCTGCTCCTGAGTATTGGTGATAGTTAAGCAATTATTCTTAACCTCCATTAGCTCAGTACTTAACAGAATCCACAAGACAATTTAGAGAAGAGTTCACCATTGCAATAGCATCCCACAATGCATCTATCGTGATCACAGTTGGCTTAATCAAACCTTGAACTCCGGAAGCTGGCAGTTCTCCAGACTGCTCTTGCTGATACCTCCACAGCAGGAGATACTGGCTCAACTGCCCCTTCACACTGTGTCTCACTGTCTGGAGAAACTGCTCCCACCAGTGAAGCACCCTCTTCACCTCCCTTCAACAGCATGCTCATTGGAAAGCCGGAGGGGGGCACAGCTCCAACTGGCCAAACACTTCTGGGTCTTGGTGGAGGAGTTCACAGCTCCAGCAAAAGTTGCACTCCCAAAGCGCACAAGGCCCCGCTGAAGACGCTGCTCCAGCCCAGCAGGAAAAGCCACAAATGTCCAAAGTCTTCTGCCCAGGAGGATTCACCGAAGCAGTACCTGAGGGTAGGTTTATCTGCTTGCACATCCAGCGATCCTTCTTCTGATCGCAGGTCAAACTCCAAGGCACAAACACAAGGATCAGAAGCAGCTAACCAGCGACGCTCCTTCCTGCTGCCATCTTACTTCACCCTATTCCAGACATGCCCCCTCCACTTTTGTCAAGCATTACTGCTTGGATTCCATGCTAGGGTGGATACAGCCTTTGTCGCAAGGGTTTTGTGAGCTCCTTGTCTTCTTTCTGCCCAGTGGGGTTGTAGCTTTGTTACATCCCACTTGTCTGGACTGGTCTAGCAGGAGAATATGGAAGGTGACATTTTACTTACAGTTAATGTTCTTTCCTTGAGTCCTGCTAGACCAGTCCAGGGCTCACCCCTGAAACTGTATTTGCTCTGTTCTTCTGCTGCTGTACCCTTGAGTCCACCATGATTTTTTACTTGGTTCTGCAGGCTTTTCTACTGCCAGTGTACTTCTCTACTGTGGTTTATTCATTGTTGCCCACATTGAGGTTGTGTGAGGCTTGCTCTCTATCTCCCATTTGCTTTGGAATGAATACTGAAGGAACCTCTGGTGGCTGAGGTGGATAGAGGCACAGGAGTGATGTCATTGAAACTTGGGGGTTTCGTTGGTTCTTTGTCTCCACCAGTCTGCTGGTAGGGGAACACAATCCACTTATCTGGACTGGTCTAGCAGGATTCAAGGAAAGGACATTTGCTAAGTAAAATATCACCTTACTTAATGGTGTCTATTTGTACTGCTAACTAATACCAGTGGCAGCCTGTGTTTAAACTGTAAGATGTATCCTTTGAAATCTGTTGACAGTTGTTAATGATTTTGATATATCCTCTGGGAACAAGCAGGAAGTCGGTCCTGGGTGACGTCGGCGCCAACGAAGCCTGCATGGAACATCTCTCCAGCTTTCAAAGAAAGCTTTTGGGAGATGCACCACGTATGCGTGGACCCCTTCCTGCCCAAGGATGCCATTTTGCCTCAGTCTCCTTTTTTTCTGCAGAGCCCACCAGACGTCTGTCCTGCTTCCCTGGAAAGAGTGTCTCTTTTTGCCTTAAACGTTTCCTGTCTGGTACACGTACCGGTTCCTCTTCCTGCCCCGAGCCGGCTCGCCCTGACGTCACTCTTCAGGTTCATTATCTTGTTTGTTTGTTTATTTTCTCAAGGTGTCCCTCAACCAGCACTTTGTGCCCTTTTTGGCTAGTAGGCCTCGGACCCTTGCTCGGTTCAAGGACCTGTTTTTCCCCATGGTCTCCAGTGGCTTCAAAAATGTGATCGGTGCTGCCTCCGTTGTCTAGGACTGGACCACGACAACTCAGGCTGCGACCTTTGCAAGTCCATGTCCGCAAAGGCCATCAAGAGCCGCCAGCTGCAGCAGGAATTGTTCCATAAATCCAACTCTGCGCTAGAGTCCCCAGACACACCACGCTCCAGGGCCCCCTCTGGTACTCAGTGCTCCACAATGCCTGGGCTGCCTCGGAGTCTGCGGCCGCGGCTTCTCTGAGAGGAACTCCCCAGAGGTGGAACACAAGAAGAGCTCGAAGAATGCCTCGGAGGACAGTTAAATACCACACCAGGCCCTGCAGTCCCCGGCGTGATTCCTAGAGGTCAAAGCCAGAGTGGCCTCATAAACTGGCCCGGAAGGAGGAGTCAGTGTCGGGTGACATGGCTGACCCGACGCCATCGATGCCCGCTTCAAAGGCTGCAGAGGCATCTGGCATGGAGACCAGAATGGTGACCTTGGAGCAAAGTATCACTGCCCACCTGGCACAGCAGCAGGCCCTGATGTCCGGTTTATCCTCACCAACGACGGGACCCTCAACCTTGAGGGCTTCCCAGGTCGTCGAGCCAATCCTCAAGTTCCACCTGCCTCAGACCTGTTGACATCGGGCGAGGTCCCGGTCTCATTCCTCGGGATACCAGTCTTCTCTGGCGAGTGCACGCAGCTCAGGTGGCATGTCCACCAGGGGGTCGCGGGCCTTCTGGCTTGGGACCCAACCATGGGAGCCACGGAGCCTTGGATTCTTCCTCTGACTTCAAGTCAGACTGAGAGACCGAGGATGAGAAGTCCCTGGACACCCGGCGACACCAAGATGTGCCCTTGGACCCATCTCCACCGATGTCCCGGTGCCCTTCCCCAACCAAGGACATTGCCTTTCTCGACTTAGTGCAGGATATGACAAAGGCACTTGCTTTCAAGACTGAGGTGGAGGAGGACCCCCGCATGGAGGAACTTGAGATCCTCCAGTACAAATCCCTTCTGAAGGAGGCCTTCACGGTGCCCGTCCCCCTGATCCTTGAGTGCCGCCTCTGTATGTGGGAAACACCGGCATCAATGCCCATTGTGAGCAGACAGCTGGACTCTATGTATCAAGTCCGCCAAAGCCCAGGGTTCCAAAAAACCCAGTTCCTTCACCATGCGACAACTCAAGAGCCAAAAGACTGATTCCTCAGTGCCCCCAGGTAGGGAGGCCCGGACCTTGGATGCCCTCAACCGAAAATGCTGCAAGGGCTCGATATTGGTTTGCTGAGTCCTGTCTTATCAGTTATACATCGGCATATACCTAAAGGAACTGGCAAGGGAGCTCGCCTTTTTCCCTGCAGGCCTCAATGGGAAACCTCTTCAATGGTTCAAGTCTCTGGCCTTGGCAGTCAAGGAGTGCTTGAAGTTCCTGTCTTGAGCAGCATATGAGGGCTTAGAATTCTCAGCCAGGGTGGCCGTCGCCGGCATCGGGGCCTGAGTGGCCTAGTGTTTGGGGCAAGTTACCTCAGGCCGGAAGGTCGGAGTCCGGAAGGTCAGGGGTTCAAATCCCACTAGAGGACAGCAACTTTGGGCCAGAAGGACTGGGGTTTCTAGTCCCACAGGTGCTTCTTGTGGTCTTGGACAAGCCACTTACCCCTCCATTGCCCATGTTCCCTGTAAGTATTGGTGTATGTGTCTCATATCCCCTCGTGTTAAATGTATCCCTCAATTGTGTTGTGACCACTTTGATTGAAGGATAAGATGGTATACAAAACTGTCTAAATAAATAAATAAACGGCTGCAGTTGTTTGACCTCGAGCAGTGGGTCCAGGACAAACTCATCAATGTCCCTTGCACTGGAGAGAACCTCTTCGGAAAACCCATGTCAGACAAGGCTGCTGAGATAGAGGCTGAGTTCCTGACCAGGACCAGACTCTTGAAGAAGACCTCAGTGCACCCCCGTAAGAAGGCCCTGGGGAAGAAGCCTTTCTTCCCAAGAAAGAAGGGGGTGTTTGGTAATGCCCCACAGTACCAGACCTCCTCTGCCCCACAGTACCAGACCTTCTCTGCCCCACAGCAGAGATAGCTTGGAGGGAGTTTTTGACTCCTTGGGTATGGCCTTGCGACTAACCCTGTTTGCCCACAGGTGGTCCTACATCACCACAGATTTCTGGGTGCTGCAGGTAGTCATGGAGGAATACCTCCTCCACCTGCAACGGACGCCACTCCCTTTCTTCCCAGGAGAACTTGTAAGGCCTCTCCTTCACCAGACTACTCCTCACTAAGCTCGCAGACCTCCTCATAGACAAGGTGGTGGAGTCAGTGCCCAAACATCTCTGGGGTAAAGGCTTGTACTCCAGATATTTCCTCATTCCCAAGAGAACAGGGGTCCTCGGGCCCATCCTGGACCTACGGGACTTGAACAGATTTCTGGTGAGGGAGAAGTTCAAGATGCTCTCCCTTGGAACACTGCTGCCTTACTTCCAGCAGGGAGACTGGCTATTCTCCTTAGTCCTGAAGGATGCTTATACACACATCCTGATCCATCCCAACCACCGACAATACCTCTGGTTTGTACAGGATGCTACCCTTCGGGCTGGCATCATCGCTAAGGGTCTTCACCAATTGCCTAGCGGTAGTCGCAGCCCACCTTTGTCTCCAAGGGGCCTTCATCTTTCCCTACCTGGACAACTGGCTCATAAGGGGAGGCAAAGCTGCAGAGTTGCACCACGCCACCGAGCACACCATCCACACCCTGCATTATCTGGGGTTCGTCATCAGCTACCCCAAGTCCCATCTATTTCTGGCGCAGTGCCTGGAATTCATAGGGGCTCAGCTAGGCACCCTCCAGACCAAGGCCTTCCTCCCTCCAGAGAGGACAGAACGCCTCAGGGCGCTAGCAGCAGAAGTGCAACACTGCCGGTTGGTGCCCGAGAGGCCAGGTGTACCCGTTCTCCTGCTCAGTGCAGCTGCTGCTCCAGTACCTATTCCACCTGTCACAGGTGGGACTGAAGTCCAACTCGGAGTGCACCTGAGCGCTATTGCAGCGCACCACCACACTGTTGTGGGCAAGCCCCTCTCTGCTCAGCCTCTTATCTATCGTTTCCTGCGGGGCCTTATGTTGTGCACCCTCCAGTCCGCCCACCAATGGTGGCGTGGGATCTCAATGTGATGCTCTTACAGCTCACTAAGCCACCGTTTGAGCCCCTGACTACTTGCCACCTGCGGTACCTCTCCTGGAAGGTTATCTTTCTTGTGGCACTCACGTCAGCTCGCAAGGTCAGCGAACTCCAGGCTATGATGGCAGAGCCGCCCTACACGAGGTTTTACAAGAACAGAGTGGTGCTCCACACACACTCCAGGTTTCTGCCAAAGGTAGTGTTCCCCTTTCACCTCAATCAGGAGGTGGAGCTCCCCATCTTCTTCCCAAGACCTCACGCTGGCAAGGTGGAGACAGTCCTCCATACTCTGGATTGTAAGAGGAACCTGTCCTATCTGTAATGGACTCAGGGCCACCGCAAAGTGCCTCAGCTCTTTGTCTCCTATGATCCCAGTTATCTAGGGCTTCCAGTAAACAAGTGAACTCTCTCCACTTGGGTGGCGGACTGTATTGCCCTTGTCTATGAGCAGGCTGGCATCTCGCTAGACCACAGCACACCGTGTCAGAGTCATGGCAACCTCTGTAGCAAATCTGCATTCTGTACCTGTGACAGAAATCTGCCAGGCTGCCACCTAGTCTTTAATCCATACCTTCGCAGCTCAATACTGCCTGGAGAGAGTCCCGATGGGACAGCACCTTTGGCCAGGTCATGCTCCGAATCTCTTCGGGTTGTAGGCAACTTGTGCCCTTTGACCCTTCTGTGTTCAGGCTACCGGAGTTCTGGTTCCCCGCTGGACACTTGGGTCTTGCAAGAGTCTCTCCATTGGAATTCAACTGCTACAGCTCACGTCTCACCTTCTCTGGTCACCCATGGCGTTTGTAGAGGTATTCTGTAGTCTGTAATTGGGGAGTCCCATATGTGAGAACTGACTTCTTGCTTGTTCCTGGAGAAAGCATAGTTTCTCACCTGTAACAGGTGTTCTCTGGGGACAGCAGGAATTAGTCCTGACAATCCTCCCTCCTCCCCTTAGAGTTGTTTCTTTACAGTATTCTATTTTTGCCATCTTAGCCATGTCATTAGACTGAGGCAAGATGGCACCCTTGGGCAGGAAGGGGGACCATACATGGATGGTTCATCTCCCAAAGGCTTTCTTTGAAAGCTGGGGAGATCCTTCCGCACGGGCTCTGTCGATGCCAACGTCGCCCATATGTGAGGACTGATTCCTGCTGTCTCCGGAGAACACCTGTTACAGGTGAGTAATTACTCTTTATTGCACTTGATTTCATTTTATTCTTTCCAAATAATGGCTCCATTTAAGCCACCCCTTTCTTCCTTCCCTCTTGATTTAACATGCAGGCAATACAAGTACTTGCACACACACGCATTCAAAAGGGTTGAGTAGGATTCTAAGTGTTGCTCAGCATGCTTTCTCCACCTGCTTTTGTTTTATTTCAAGGTAGCTCTTCATGTCTGACTGAATTTAGAAGCTATTTAATTTTGCATGTTTCCTCTTTATGAATCTGGCCTGATTTGATTTTTATTTTAGAGTTGTGTTTTCTTAATCCTCACAGAGTTTCCCTTTATGGTTTGTTCTTTCTCTTGGTTGCAGGTAGTGGTGATTATTATTGCAGTGGAAATGACTTGAACAATTTTACAAACATTTCATCGGATGGAAAAGAAAAGATGGCGGAGGATTCTGCAGTAATGTTGGAGTATGTATACTTTGCTCCTGCCAGGCATTGATGATGTCCTACATTGTAAGATTGTTTCTCCAGGAACAAGCAGGAAGTCAGTCCTCACATATGGATGATGTAGACACCGACGGAGCATGCGCGGAGCATTTCCCCAGCTTTCAAAGAGAGCCTTTGGGAATGCCACCTTGCATATGTGGTCCCCTTCGTGCCCAAGTGTGCCATCTTACTCAGTCTCTCTTTTTCCGCAGAACCCTTCGGACATGCATTTTGTCCCCAGAATAGGTTTCTTTGTTCCAACCGGTTTATGCTCTACCGGCCTTCGCCGGTCCTCTTCCCGCCTCCAGAGCGCTTCTGCTTCGGCCCTGGCCTTGGGGGTTTTTCTTTTTGCCTTTTTTTCTGTTTTACTGTGCTTAACATCTTTTTTAACCGCTGGCCACATCAAGAGTCTTCGACCTCGCAGGGGTTCTTTTTGCCCCAATGGCCTCCGGTTTCAAGAAATGTGATAGATGCTCCAAAAACATGTCGCTCATGGACACCCATGACTGTTGTCTCAGGTGCCTAGGAGCTGACATGACCCAGAGCTATGTTTCCTCTGTAAGAAGATGTCCTCCAAGGCCATCCAGAGTCATAAGCAGAAGCTGAATGATCTCTTCCATAAGGTAGTCCTGGCATCCCCAGTAGCCTCCCGCTCTTCGGCCTCGCAGGCTCTGGAGGCTCCAAAGGCTCCTCCTCGGGCCTTGCGGCACTCTGACCAGGGTTTGCCTGAACGTGAGCGGACGAAGAAGACCTCAAGGACTCTGTCGGGGGCACCAGACATGCGTGAGAGGTCATGCGCCCAGTCTGTCAGTCCCCCTCGGCAGTCTTTGGAGTTCGAGAGGGTGCGGCCCAGTAAGGTATCTTGAACTAATGTAGAGCCTTCTGGCGAAGGCGCCCAGTCTTCCAAGAGTCATCCCGGGGAGGACCCCCTCTCCTCTTTGACACCCGACCCAGTTACCCCAGCGTCGGTGTCGCAGAGCCCCACTCCCAAGTGGGAGGCCCAGATGCTGGCCTTGGAATGCAGCATTTCTGCGTTCCTTGCTGCCCAGCAGGCACTGAATCCCAGCCCCACCAGCACGTGCCTCGAGACCGCAGGGACCTCAATGTCGAGGACTCTCAAGGCTGCCGTTGTGACCCCGGAGAGCCTGAAGCCTCATGAGGTTCCTCGGCGCAGGTCTCAATCTCCATCCTGCTTCTTGGGTGTGAGATCTTCGCAGGTGAGCACTTCCGGTTTAGGGCACGTTTTGGCCTCGGAGACCTGGCATGGGTCACCAACCCGTCTGGAGCCGTTCGACCTCAAGTCTTCTACAGTCTACTCAGACTTGAGTCCGATGGAGAGACCTCCCCAGAGACTCGGTCCCACTGGGACCTCCCCTCCGACCCTTCACCACCTACCCAGAGGTGGCAGTCACCTCCCGAGAACACCTCCTTCCTGTGAAGTTTGTCCGGGATATGGCACGGGCCCTAGCGCTCGCTACTGAGTCGGAGGAGGAACCCCGCACTGAGGAGCTCGATATCTTGCAATACGAAGCTCCTCCGAGGTAGGCTCTCTCGGTGCCGGTTCCTCCCATTCTGAACTGTCTCCTATTCTGCATATGGGAGACCCCAGCCTCTGTCCCAATTGTGAGCAAGCGCCTGGATGCTATGTACAAGGTCCAGCGAGGTTCAGGGTTCCAGAAAGCCCAGATTCCCCACACCTCGATGGTTGTCGAATCGGCTATGCAGAAGCTCATTCGTCTGTCCCACCGGGCAGGGACTCTCGTACCCTTGACGCCCTCGGGCACTAGGCTTATCAGGGCTCCATGCTGTCATGCCGCATCCAAGTTTACCAATTACATATTGGAATGTTCCTTCATGACCTCACTAAAGAACTCAGAGGCTTCGCGGCGGGCCTCAACTGAGATTATCTCCGACGCTTTCAGGTCCTCTCAAAATCCATCGGGGAATCTTGAAGTACCTCTCATGAGCAGCGTATGACAGCTTGGAGTCTTCCACCCGGGTGGCGGCGGCTGGAATTTGAGCCCGCCGCCAGGCTTGGCTCCAGTCCTCAGACTTGAAACAGTGGGTCCAGGAGAAGCTACTAGACATCCCTTGCCTTGGGGAGCAGCTATTGGCAAGCCCTTGGAGGATAAGGCCACGGAGATTGAGACAGAGGACGTGACTCGTACTCGCCTCTCCCGGAAGACTTCTGCCCTCCCCTGGAAGAAGCAGCAGACAAGAAGCCCTTCTTCCAATGAAAGGGGCTCCCATACAGGGGCTACCCGGCCTATCCGCCGGTGTCAACCTCCATTCAGAGCCAAAGCAGGTCCACAGTCCTCACAAACCGAAGGGCCCCAAGCTCTGGCTCAGCCAGCCACAGGGTTTTGATGCTGTCAGCATAGCCTCTCGTCCTCTGGCAGGGTGACTATCCATCGGGGGTGTCTGGTCCATCTCTCCCACAGGTGGGAGTCCATCTCCACCAATGCTTGGGTTCTCCAGGTCGTTTGGGAGGGCTTTTGCCTCCATCTGGACCACGCCCCTCCCCAGTGCTTTGCCGGGGAACCACGTCTGCTTCCCCAGCACCAGACCCTCCTGAGTCAGGAACTCGCAGGCCTCCTCGAGGACGGCGCAGTAGAACCAGTCCCATCGCAACTCCGAGGACGGGGGTTTTACTCCTGATACTTCCTCGTCCCAAAGCGGACAGGGGGCTTTCGGCCCATCATCGACCTGAGGAACCTAACCAAGTTCCTGGTGCGGGAGAAGTTCAAGATGCTCTCCCTTGGAACGTTACTGCAGGGAAACTGGCTATGCTCCCTGGACTTAAAGGATGCTTACGCTCACATTCTCGTCCATCCCAAACACAGGAAGTACCTCCGCTTCATGGTTCAGGGAAACCATTACCAGTACAGGGTACTTCCCTTTGGCCTCACGTCTGCCCCGCAGGTCTTCACAGAGTGCCTGGCCATGGCTGCGGCCCATCTGTGCTGCAGAGCATCTTCATCTACTGTACCTGTACCTAGACAACTGGCTCGTAATGGGGGGCACAACCTCCAAAGCCAGACAGGCCATGGACTGCACCATTTGCCTCCTGAAGCATCTGGGGTTCGTGATCAATTACTCAGTCCCACCTCACTCCATTTCAGTCCCTGGAGTTCATTGGGGCTTGCTTGGACACCCTCCGGGCTTTTCTCCCTCAGGACAGAGTGGACCGCCTCTTGTCCCTGGTGTTCGAGGTGCGGTGTGCTGCTCCGTCCCAGCCCAGACGATGCTTCACCACCTCAGCCACATGGCCTCCATGGTCCATGTTGTGTCCAACGCCCATCTCAACATATGGGCGACGCAGTGGTACCTCAGAGCGCAGTCAGCCAACGGCCTCCGGGACTCTGTCTCGGTCTTTCCCAGCGCGGCAATCTCTGGCTTGGTGGCAGGGGTTTCAGAACCTGCTTCGCAGTATGTCCTTCCAAGTCCTGGCGCATCAAGTGTGGAGCCCACTGCGAGGGCACACTCAGGGGTCCCTGGTCCCTCGAGACATTCTGGCAGCAGATCAACCTGCTGGAAGTCCGGGCAATTCGCCTCGCCCTCCGAGTTTTCAGGGACCGCTTGCAGCATCATGCGGTGCTGGTCCAAATGGACAACCGGGTCATGATGATCTATGTGAACAAACCAGGGGGGCACCGGCTCCTACAGCCTCTGTTTGGAGGCAATAGCCCTATGCTCCTTTGCATTGAGCCAAGGCATGACCATCTGGGCCACCTACCTCCTGGGATAGGACAGTGCATTGGCAGACCGGCTCAATAGGGTTCTCCAGCCGCACGAGTGGCACCTGTGTCCCCGAATGGCACAGCGCCTCTTTCAGCATTGGGGTACTCCGGACCTGGACATCTTTGCCAGCCGTCAAACTCGCAGCTTCCTCGGTTCTGCAGTCCCCTTCTGCATTGGGACAGGGTGGCCCCCAATGCCTTCCTCATCTCGTGGGACACAGGGTTGCTATATGCCTTCCCCCCTGTGGCTTCATTGCCCGGACCCTCCTTAAGATCCAACAGGACAGGGCTTCAATGATTGTCATAACCCTGAGGTGGCCCAGGCAGCCCTGGTTCCCCCCGCTGCTCCGTCTCTTGATGGAGCCCCCTGTCCTGCTCGGGTTCTCACCGGAGCTGCAGACGCAGGAGGAGGGTCTGCTTCTTCATCCTAATCTGAGGTCCCTGTCCCTCACAGCTTGGTGACTGAGCGGGTTGCTCTATCCTCCTACCCATCTCCCTGTGGAGATAGACGACATTCTTCTAGCCTCGTGGAAAGACTCGACCAGACGAGCTTACGTGTTCAAGTGGTGTCGGTTCTCAGCGTGGTGCTCGGAGCTCCGAGAAGACCCAATTTCATGCCCTACTGGCTTAATCTTGCAGTACCTGCTCCACCTCTTGCAATCTAGGCTCAAGTCTAACTCAGTCAGGGTTCACCTGAGCGCCATCTCAGCAAATCACCACCCCATCAAGGGCAAACCTCTTTCGGGGCTACCACTTGTCTCTCGTTTCATGCGAGGCCTGCTTCTTTCCAAGCCCCCCACCCGCCCTCCTCAGGCGGAATGGGACCTCAATGTGGTCCTTACGCAGCTGACCAAGCCTCCCTTTGAGCCCATGGCTACCTGCCTGCTGCGGCATCTATCGTGGAAGGTGACCTTCCTGGTGGCTCTCATCTCCGCCTGGAGAGTCTGTGAACTCCAGGCTCTGATGGTCGAGGCCCCATACATGAGGTTCTATAGGAACCGGATGGTCCTGCATACTCACCCCAAGGTCCTTCCGAAGGTTGTCTCGGATTGTCATCTTAATCAAGAGATTGTGCTGCCTATATTTTTCCCAAAGCCCCACGCCGACCGAGCGTCAGTGATCCTCCACACAATGGATTGTAAGAGGGCTCTCTATAGCTGCAGCGGACTCTGGCCCACCGCAGGTCTGGGCAGCTCTTCGTTTCCTTTGACCCCAGCTGATTGGGGTTGGCGGTCACCAAGCATATCTTGTCCATCTGGGTGGCAGACTGCATCGCCTTTGCCCAGGCCCAGGCCAGGTTTCCCCTGGAACGCCGAATCACGGCTTACAATGTCAAAGCGATGGCGACGTCTGTCGCTAGTCTGCGCTCGGTACCACTGGCAGACATCTGCCGGGCCGCCACCTGGTCTTCCACTCACACCTTCACGGTGCATTACTGCGTGGAGAGGAAGTCCCATCGGGACACCGCTTCTGCCAAGTTGTACTTCGTAATCTCTTTGGGGTTTAAGCAACTCCTGTCCTCTGACCCTTCTTGTTCCGGCTACTGGCAGCGTGGCCATTCATGGACCCGGGGTCTTCGTGCTGCCTTTGGCTTTCACTGGCTACTGCTCACAGCGATGCCATGCCTTTTTCTACAGGTCCTCAGTAGCTTGTAGCTAGGGAGTCCCATATGTGAGGACTGACTTCCTGCTTGTTCCTGGAGAAAGCGTAGTTACTCACTTGTAACAGGTGTTCTCCAGGGACAGCAGAAATCGGTCCTCACAACCCTCCATCCTCCCCTTGGAGTTGCTGTATATTTTTGCCATCTTATTGAAGGGGCTATAGCTATTGGACCTGACTGAATGAGTTGGTACCCTTGAACGGGAAGGGGACCACGCATATGTGATGGCATTCCCAAAGGCTTTCTTTAAAAGCTAGGGAAATGCTCCGGGTGGGCTCCGTTGATGCCAACGCCACCCATATATAAGGACTGATTCCTGCTGTCCCTGGAGAACACCTTACAGATGAGTAGCTATGCTTTTCTGATTCCTTTGGCATGCCTAGAGACTTACTTGAAGAAGTGGAGGGTTACAAGGCAGTGTCTGCTGTCTTTAACAGGAGCTGTCTGTGGATCTGGATAGAGCTCACATTACACTTTCTAGTGGGGACTGAAAATACACTTGAAGATATGAGTACTGTATTTTCGCGCATAAACCGCGCGCGCTATACACTTTTTTACCTACTGCGCAACCCTCTCGCGCGGTATTTGCGAGGGCGCACTATACCGAAACGTTATTACAAGGAACTGATTCCATAAAAGAGCCCTTACAAGAATATAATGGTTTCAAAATATATTTAATTAATTTTCATCATCCGATTCCATAAAACCTTCGAAATCACTCCCCTCATCAACATCATCATTGAAATAATTTAAAACCGTCTGGAGACGCTCTTCCGTAACATATGCACTTTCATCGTCACTCCTTTCGACATTTTCATCATCATCTTCGTCATCACTACGCACCCGATCCTCGTTCTTATAAACAATCCCGGCTTTTCGGAATCCATTTCTTATGGTTTCCGGGGATATTTTGTCCCAAGCAGAACACAACCAATTGCAGATTTCCGTTAATGTAGCCCTCTTTAATCGTCCCGATGGTGTGAATTCATGAATTCCCCGCTGCATCCAATTATCCCACTCTCGTCTGATGAATGTTTTGAACGGGTGATTAACTGCTATATCTAGTGACTGCAGCTTGCAAGTAAGACCACCCGGTATCACTGCGATATGGGCACCAGTCGAATTAATATAATTTTGCACATTTGTTTCTTTATGGGCAGCCATGGAATCAAAGATCAACAAAGACCTTTTAGAAAAGAAACCTCCAGGCCTGGCCCTATAACATTTATCAATCCATATTTTCATGACCTCAGAGTCCATCCATCCCTTTTTGTTACAGTGAACAACAATACCTTGTGGAAATTTTTCGCGGGGCATGGTTACTCGCTTGAAAATAACCATTGGCTTCAATTTAAGCCCACTCGCTGTGCAACCCAGGACTACAGTGAAGCAAGCCCTCTCGTGTCCAGTTGTTATTGCGACCGTTTTTGAACCCGAAGCAGCTACATTCCTGGTTGGTGGAATGTCAAAAGACACAGGAACCTCATCCATGTTAATAACATCCATTGCCGAAATGCCGAACTCCGAAATTTCTTTGCTGACAAATGTGCCGAAATCCGCCATCTTTTGTTCCCAGTCATCCGGAATCCTCTGGCCTACAGTTGTTCTTATTCGCAAGGAAAGACCATTCCTCTTCATAAATTTGCAAATCCAGTTGAAATTAGCGTGGAAACGTGAAATTCCTCTTTCATTGGCCAGCAGTTTTGCTTTGAATTGAATTGCGATAGTTGAGACAGCTTGATTTTGCTCCCTTCTAGACAGAATCCACTTTTTTAAGTCACTCTCTAGCTCTGGCCACTTTTCTTTGGGACCCCGATGCGCACGTTTTCGCGGGTTCATCTCCTCTAGCACCTTTTTCTCCTTTCTCTAGTCGCGAACAGATGACTCACCAACATCAAATTCTCTTGCTGTTGCTCTGTTGCTTGTTTCTTCAGCTTTTGCCACAACTTTCAGCTTGAAGTCCGCAGTATAAGACTTGCGTTTAATTCCGGGCATGATGACTGGATTTTAATAGAAGAGATTGCAAAGTTTTAATGTAAGGTATAATAGAACCGAGGGCCTTTTATACACCTCACAGTGCACTCGACACATGTGCGATATACGCGCGTGCGCATAATGTGAGAAATTCTCTGCAGAACAGGCCGAAAATTGCACTTTATATGTGGGTGCGTGTTTTATGTGGGTGCGCGTTACATGCGCGAAAATACGGTAATCTCCAGGAACAAGCAGGAATGTAGTCCTCACATATGGGGTATCGTCGGTACCGACGGAGCCTGCACGGGAATGCTCTCCAGCGTCCAATAAGAACGCTTTTGGGAGCATCCCTCAGCACATGTGCGCTGCCTTTCCAGCTGTCCCTCTTCAGTTCTTTTCTGCGGAGCCGACAGGACCTATTTCCTGTCACCACAGAAAATTACATCTTTAAACTTCTTTCTGTGGTCACGTTTGCCTACCGCATGACGCCTATCGGTACCGCCGGTTCTTTTCTTTGCTTTCTTTAAAAAAAAAAACAACTTTCAGTGTTTCTTTCAGAATCTTTCCTTTTTGGTGCTAGGCGCCATTTTGGGCACTAGGCCCCCATTTTTTCCTAAATCATGGAAAAGCCAACTAGTGGTTTTAAAAAAAATGTACTAAGTGTGGTGGTACCATTTCCGTCACTGACACCCATGATTGGTGTCTAAATTGTTTAGGACCTGATCATTCTCCAACTGAATGTCTCTCCTGTATGGGGATGACCAAAAGAGGAAGACAGAACCGGGCCGCAAAGCTCGATACCCTTTTTTCTTCAGATGCCAGATCCATTGCATCGACATCGTAGAGGGCCTCTTCTTCCTCCCATGGATCTCAAGTAACTAAACATAAGAGCCGGTCCTCAAAGGGTAGCTCTCCTGCTAAGCATCGAGAGGCCGTTGGCATTGCCCTTGAGGGAACCACACCAGCAAAACAGTCCTGGCGGGAGGCTTCGGCTTTCAAATCATCGATGGGGCTTCAGGATGTTCTTGAGGCCTCAACCTCACAAGAACTACCTGTGCCATGCTCAGGGGTTCCGGCCGTCCTTACCGGTACCGACACCCAGGCATCGGCAGCGTCGATAGACCAGAGGTTCTTCGCTATCGAACGCAGTATCGCAGCTCTTCCCTCGACTGCGGTACCGGTGGTCCCAAAAGCACCGGTGCCGACATCGACACCGATGCCGGTACAGACACCGGTACCGACGGGAACTCTTCCTATGCCATCTCTGGCTGGAGGGGACAAAGCGCTTTTTTCGGGGTCAGGAATACTTTGATTCCTCCGATTCCGAAGACTCTGACAATTCTGCTGGCACTAGAGGGCTTCTCCTAGAAGATCCCTCTTCTCCCCAATGCAGAATGTCACCTTCAGAGGACATGTCTTTTCAGGATTTCATCCGTGATATGGCCAAAGGTCTTTCAATCACAGTAGCTCCTGAAGAAGAACCCAGAGCAAAGGAATTGGAAATCCTCCAATATCCTAAAGCTCCCAAGGAAGGCAGCTACTCTGCCTATCCATGAAATTCTGCATAGCTTGATGCTCAGAATGTGGGAGACACCTCTGACCACTTCTTCTCACTCTAGGAGGCTTGATACTATGTATCGAGTCCCACCATGTCCTGGTTTTCAAAAAAACCCAGCTGCCACACCATTCAGTGGTAGTGGAATCAGCAATGCGTAGGATGAAAAGTGCAAAGAGACATGCATCCAATCCTCCAGGTCGTGAATGCAGGACTCTGGATGCTTTTGGACGCAGAACCTTTCAAGCTTCCATGCTTTCCGCTAGAATCAGTTCATACATCCTATATATGGGAATGTTCCTTAAGGAAGTCACAGGAGACTTGGAACTTATGAGCCCTTTTCTCCCAGATGAGACAAGATTTTCTTGCTCTAGTTAAGCATGCTTAAAATGTTTCCAAGTTTGTCAATCGTGCAGCTTTTGACTGCTTTGAATGCATCAGCAGAACTTCTGCTATAGCCATTGCTGCACGAAGGATTGCCTGGCTGCAGGCATCAGACTTGGAGACTTGGGTACAGGACAAATTAGGCAACATTCCTTGCACGGGGGAGAATCTCCGGCAAGAACTGGCAGGAAAAGGCTAATGAGTTAGATGCTGACAATTCTACCTTAGATAGATTGTCAAAGTCTACAGCCACTCCAGCCAAAAGGAAGCCTTATAAAAACCCCTCTTTTAGCAAAAAGAGGAAGTTTTATCCTTCCTATACCCAGCAGACTTCAGGTCAGGTTGCCCAAAAGGGACAACCTAGTCAGCAAAAGAAACCAAAAGGACTGAGAGCCCAACCAGCTCTCCAGGTTCAGCCCCCTCAAGGGCTTTGACTCCTTCCCAGAGAGCTTTGCCTTCCTGCCTCTGAGGGGTCCGCAACCCCCCAATATTCCGGGCAGGCTATGCCACTTTATCAACAGATGGCATCAAATAACAGCAGAAGATTGGACTTTGTCCATTGTAGGAGAGGGGTACAAACTTCATTTTCACGGCATACCCCCTCCTACAATTCTAAAGCAGTTCAGTTCACAAACCTCTGCAGACAGTCTGCTAGATTACGAGGTCTCCACACTTCTTGCCCAAGGGGCAATAGAAGAAGTACCCATTTTTCAACAGGGAACAGGGTTCTACTCTCCCTATTTTCTTATCCCAAAGACAACAGGGGGACACAGACCCATTCTAGACCTCAGAGAATTGAACAAATATCTGTTTCGAGAGAAATTCAAAATGATTTCTCTAGGAACTCTTCTGCCATACCTTCCAGGCCAGGACTGGCTTTGCTCTCTAGACTTAAAGGATGCATACACACACATTCTCATCCATCCAGATCACAGGAAATTCTTACGTTTCCTTTTCAGGGGAAGACATTTCCAGTACAGGGCTCTTCCTTTTGGTCTGGCTTCAGCACCAAGGATGTTCACGAAATGCATGGCAGTAGTAGCAGCATTCCTACGAACCCTGGGAATTTTTGTCTTCCCCTACTTAGACGACTGGCTCATTCGAGCCTCCACAGTTGCAGAGACCAGCACTGCACTGTCTCGTACAATGTGAATCCTCCAATACTTGTGATTGGAAATCAACTTCCCGAAGTCTCAACTAGTTCCTTCCCAATGCTTAGAATTCATAGGAGCCTGTCTGGATACCAGGCGGGCAAGGGCTTTCCTTCCACAAGCCCGGTGTCTTCGCATTATGCAGCTAGCTTCCCAAGCAGCAGGAAAATTCTGCCTCACGGCTCGGGAACTGCTGCAGTTACTGGGACACATGGCATCCACAGTTCATGTAGTCCCATATGCTCGCCTCCACATGCGAGCAGCTCAGTGGACCCTCTCCACACAGTGGACACAGGCCACGGGCAGTTTGTCGGATAAAATAACAGTCTCTCAAAGACTAATTTTGTCCCTCCAATGGTGGCAATCACTAGAAAATCTGACAGTGGGGTCTTCTTTCCATCAATCCCTCTTTCAGGCCACCCTAACAACAGATGCATCACAGGTGGGTTGGGGAGCACACCTGGATCATCTCTCTACCCAGGGCACCTGGACTCCACAGGAGGAAGGGTTACACATAAACCTCCTGGAAATAAGAGCAATTTACTTAGCTCTTCGAGTGTTCCACACCCAGCTCAGGTACAAGACAGTCCTGGTCCAGAAGGACAATCGGGTAGCCATGTTCTATGTGAACAAGCAGGGCGGAACTGGCTCTCTGTCATTATGCAATGAAGCTTTATGACTATGGGCCCTTTCCAGAGAGCACCAAATTCACCTTCTAGTGGTATATCTTCCAGGCATTCAAAACCTTTGGGCAGACAAACTCAGTCGAGTACTGCTACCTCACGAGTGGTCACTCCACCTAGACCAGGTGGCAAAGATATTTCATCTCTGGGGCACTCAAGACATAGACCTCTTTGCAAGTCCACTGAATGCCAAACTTCCCCGGTTCTGTTCCAGGATACCGGCACACCACTGTCAGGCAAGGGATGCCTTCCTCCTTCACTGGGGTCAGGACTTCCTTTATGCCTTCCCACCCATTCCCCTCATTCCCAAAACACTCTTCAAGCTTCAGAGAGACAGGGGTCGCATGATTCTCATCACACCACGATGGCCATGCCAGGCGTGGTATTCCCTGCTTCTGCATCTCTCTCAAACGGCACCTCTGGAGTTAGGACATGCTCCAGATCTCCTTTCCCAGGAGAACGGGACGCTATGGCACCTGAATCCTCAGTCCCTGCACCTCACGGCCTGGTTGCTGAAGGCTTAGACCTCCAGGATCTCAACCTGTCTCAGCAGGTAAAAGATATCCTTCGACCTTCTAGGAAACTTTCCACAAGAAAATCTTATGCCTTCAAGTGGAAGCTTTTTACTATATGGTGCTCCAGAAGGGGATTAAACCTCCTGGTCGTACACTTAGAATCGATACTAGAGTATCTCCATCACTTATCCAACTCTGGGTTAATGACCAATTCGGTAAGAGTCCATCTTAGTGCAATTGCAGCTTCTTATAAGCCTCTGAATGGACAACCAATTTCCTCTCATCCACTCATATCAAGATTTATGAGAGGCCTTCTATTAACCAAACCTCCCATCAAGCCACCATCGGTGGCATGGGATCTAAATCTAGTTCTCGGGCAGCTCATGAAGCCGCCTTTAGCCACTGCAGCCCTTACGTTTTTGACCTGGATGGTCATCTTCCTAATTGCAATCACCTCTGCCCGCCGCATCAGTTATTTGCAAGCTTTAATGGCTGATCCTCCTTATACTAGGTTTCATCATGATAAGGTTGTTCTTCGAACTCACCCACATTTTATGCCAAAGGTGGTTTCGCCTTTTCATTTAAATCAATCAATTTACCTTCCTGTATTTTTTCCCAGGCCTCACGCCTCTAATGCAGAAAGGAACCTTCATACTTTGGATTGTAAAAGGGCCTTGGCCTTTTACATACAAAGAACACAGCAACATAGAAAGTCTTCACAACTTTTTATAGCTTTTGACCCTAGTCATTTGGGACTTCCAGTCTCCAAAAAAACTGGATTGCCCAATGTATATCCTTTTCTTATGAGAGTAAGGGTCTTCCTCTTCAGGACCATGTCACAGCTCATAATGTCAGGACCATGGCAGCTTCTATGGCTAATCTCCACTCTGTGTCTATCGATGACATTTGTCGAGCAGCCACTTGGGCTTCAGTACGCACCTTCACAGCACACTACTGCCTAGATAAAGCCTCCCGTAGGGATGCCTTCTGTGGCCAAGCTGTTCTTCAAAACCTTTTTCAAACGTAAACCAACTCCTACCCACCAACCCTGGTGGGATGCCAGAGATCCATGGGAGGAAGGATCCTCACCCTTGACGGTGGCACCTTCCTGGGGCTATCTCCCTGGCATCTTCAGCTAGGGAGTGCCCATATGTGAGGACTACATTCCTGCTTGTTCCTGGAGATAGCGTAGTTACTCACCTGTAACAGGTGATCTCCGGGAACAGCAGGAATTTAGTCCTCACAACCCACCCACCTCCCCTAGAAGTTGTCTCTCTTCCTCTTTGTCTCTTTCCACTCTCCCTCTATCCTTTCACTCAGCTACAAACTTAACTGAAGAGGGCCAGTTGGAAAGGCGGGAAGGCAGGGCGCATGTGCTGAGGGATGCTCCCAAAAGTGTTCTTATTGGACGCTAGGGAGCGTTCCCGCGCAGGCTCCATCGGTACCGACGATACCCCATATGTGAGGACTAAATTCCTGCTGTTCCCGGAGATCACCTGTTCTCCAGGACCAAGCAGGAAGTCAGTCCTTATATATGGGTGTCATCGGCGCCGATGAAGCCCCAGCGGAGCATTTCCCCAGCTTTCTATGAAAGCCTTTGGGAATGCAGGCACGCATGCGTGGTTCCCTTCCCGCCTAAAGGTGCCATCTTACCTCGATCTCTTTTTTTCCGTGAAGTCCACCGGACGTGTGTCCTGTTTTCCCGGTTAAAATTAGATTTTTTCGGCGATTTTTGCTATTTTTTCTCCCGGTTCGACGCCGGTTCCCCTCCCGCCAGGTTCGGTACACCGGTATCGAGCCCGATTCTTCTTTTTCGTTTTTTGCCCTTCGTGGCTGGCGTTCGCGCCCTTTTTTCCATTTTTCCCTGGAAGGCCGGTCTTTTGACCTCGCGGGGACTCTTTTTTTCCCCCGATGGCTTCCAGCGGTTTTAAAAAGTGTGATCGGTGTAAGAAATTAATGTCTCTCACCGACACACACGACTGCTGCCTTCGGTGCCTCGGTCCCGATCACGACCCTAAGCTGTGCGGGCCATGTGGAAAGATGTCTTCCAAGGCACTCCGAAGTCGACAGCAGCAAAAAGAGGCCTCGACATCTCGGGATTCTGATCCCGAGCGCCGTCGAAGCTCCTCGGACAGGGGGTCCCCCGACCGGGAACGCAAGAGGAAGAAGCGGCTCGCGAGGGCGTCGTCGTCGGAGGTCCCTGGTTCCTCGAGGGCCAGGTCTAAGACCCCCGACCGTCGCCCCGGGCCCATGGAACACGAGAAGCCTGCTAAAGTTCCTTGCGTGGAGCCGGAGTCTGCTGGACACGTAAGCCCCGTAGTCCACGAGGACTCTCCTCCCAGGGAGCCGACGTCAGGCCTGGCGCCGCCGGGGCCCGAGTCTGTGGCTGCTGCGTCTCCCGAGCTGAGTCTCAGGATGACAGCCTTGAAGAGCAGATTGTCTGCCTTCATGGAGCGGCAGCGGGCACTGATGGCCAGCCTGTCTGGCGCATATGCCCCGACCACCGGGATATCGACTTTGAAGTCGACCCCGGAGACCAAGCCAATACTCGAGTCCATTGTGGCTCGGAGTCGACCTCGGTCGCGGTCTCCCTCGACCTCCTGTTCGGGACCGAGGGTGTCGACGCCGGTGCCTTCGGTGTCGGGGCGGGTGCTCCAGGGCCCCACGGGGTCGGACCCTGATTCTTCCTCGGACGAGTCAGCTTGGGAGACAGAGGACGAGGAGTCTCCTGACACCTTCAAGACTTGGTGCGTCCCGTCGGACTCACCGCAGTCTGAGCCCCGGAGTAGGTCCCCCCCCCCGGAGGATACTCGGTTCTCGGAGTTCGTCCGGGATATGGCCGCTGCCTTGACTATCCCGGCGGACCCCGAGGAGGAGCCTTGAGCTGAAGAGCTCGAGGCCCTACAGTATGACTCTCTCCCGAAGGAGGCCTTTACTGTCCCGGTTCCTCCGATACTGGAACGGCTCCTCTTCCGGATGTGGGAGGCACCGGCCTCGGCGCCGGTTTTAAGCAAGCGAGTCGACTCGATCTATCGACTCAGGAAGAGCCCTGGCTTTCAAAAGGCACAGCTACCACACCATTCCATGGTTGTGGAATCGGCCATGCATCGTCTGAAGAGTCAGATGATGCACTCCGAGGTGCCCCCCGGCAGGGAGGCCCGGAACCTCGATGGCGTCGGTAGAAAGTGCTTCCAGGGCTCGATGCTTGCTTGCCGTGTCCAGCCTTACCAGCTGTACATGGGCATGTACTTGCGGGACCTGACCAGGGAGTTGGTCGGGTTCTCTGCTGGTCTCTCCGGGGAACCCTTGCAGAGATTTAAGTCCTTGTCCTCGGGGATTCGGGACTGCTCGAAGTTCATGTCCCGCGCCGCCTACGATGGCTTCGAGGCTTTGGCCCGAGTTGCGGCAGCCGGCATCGCGGCTCGACGCCAGGCATGGCTGCAGTCATCGGACCTCGAGCCATGGGTTCAGGATAAGTTGGTCGATGTCCCTTGCCGAGGTGAAAACCTTTTTGGCAAGCCCATGACCGAGAAGGCCGCTCAGCTCGAAACTGAGCACCTCACACGGTCAAGGCTGTCTAGGAAGACCTCTGCCACTTCTCATAAAAAGAAGGGCTCGGGTAAAAAGCCCTTTTACCCGAGGAAGGGCACTGCCTACAAACAGTACCCGCAATATCAGGCTGCCCAAGCTGCCCCCCAGGGTCAGCAAGCCAAGGGGCAGGGTAATGGGCCCCGTAGGCAGAGGTCCCCCAAGCCTCCGGCCCCTGCTACCACTCAGCAGGATGGGGGTTTTTGACTCCTTGAGCGTAGCCTCTCCTCCACTGCTCTCCCAACCCTGCACAGGAGGTCGCCTCGCCCTCTTTGCCCACCAGTGGCCCCTTATCACCGGGGACAGTTGGGTGTTGGACATAGTCCACAAGGTTTATGCCCTGCATTTTCACCAACTGCCTCCACCATATTTTCCAGGGAAGCCTCCAAGGCCTCCCCTGCACACAGACCTTCTCCTGCAAGAGCTTCAAGGTCTGTTGGTGGACAGGGCGGTGGAGCCTGTGCCTCCCCACTTACAGGGTCACGGTTTCTACTCCAGGTATTTCCTGGTGCCCAAAAGAACCGGTGGCCTTCGACCATTCTGGACCTCAGGAACCTCAACAAGTTCCTAGTGAAGGAGAAGTTCAAGATGCTTACTCTTGGGACACTTCTGCCCTACCTCCAGCAGGGAGATTGGCTATGCTCTTTAGATCTAAAGGATGCGTACACTCACATCCTCATTCATCCAGACCACAGAAAGTACCTCAGGTTCATTGTGGGAGGAAACCATTATCAATACAGAGTGCTTCCTTTTGGCCTCACCTCCGCCCCAGAGTCTTCACAAAGTGCCCAGCAGTGGTGGCGGCCTACCTGAGAAACCAGGGCATCTTTGTCTTCCCCTATCTGGACGACTGGCTCATCAGGGGTCAGATGTGCCAGGAGGCCAAACAAGCCACCCTCAGCACTATTGCTCTTCTCCAAAGACTGGGGTTTGTCATAAACTATGCAAAGTCCACTTTGCTCCCCTCCCAGAACTTGGAGTTCATAGGAGCAAGGCTGGACTCTCTGCTGGCAAAGGCTTTCTTGCCAGCAGACAGGGCCCAAAGGTTGATGGCCTTGGCAAATCAGTTTCTCAGCCGGTCACTGGTCTCTGCCTGAGGCTTCTGGGCCACATGGCTTCGACAGTACATGTGACCCCCAATGCCAGGCTCCATATGAGGCCTGCACAGTGGTCCCTTTGGACTCAGTGGTCACAGGCCACAGGCAGCGTCAGAGACAGAATAAGGGTGTCCAGACCATTTCTGCACTCCCTCAACTGGTGGCTGCACCCTCCCAATCTACTGAAGGGGGTGCCTTTTCAGGTTCCAGGGTACACAGTAGTGCTGACCACGGACGCCTCCCTGCAAGGCTGGGGAGCTCATTGTCTGGGCAAGTGCACCCAGGGCCTGTGGTCTCCTTGGGAAGCTGCACAGCAGATCAGTCTCCTCGAGCTCAGAGCTATTCGATTGGCACTCAAAGCTTTCTCTCCTACCCTGGCTCACCAATCTGTCCTGATTCAGACAGACAACCAGGTAGCCATGTTTTATGTGAACAAACAGGGCGGGACTGGGTCCAGGATCCTTTGTCGGGAGGCTCAGGACCTTTGTTCATTTGCCCTCAAGCACAACATGCTCCTCAAGGCTGTGTACCTTCCAGGCCAGGACAACTACCTGGCAGACAGGTTAAGCAGAATACTGCAGCCCCACGAGTGGCAGCTGCATCCTTCAGTAGTTCAGAGAATCTTTCTAAAATGGGGTCTCCCTTTGATAGATCTCTTTGCCAGCCCATTGAACAAGCAACTGCCAAAGTTCTGCTCCAGGCAACCGCATCCTCTGCGGATAGCAGCGGATGCTTTTCTGATATCCTGGTCTCAGGGCCTCCTGTATGCGTTTCCTCCCACGCCCTTGGTGGCCCGAACTCTCTTCAAGATTCTTCAGGACAAGGCCTCGGTCCTGCTGGTGGCTCCCAGGTGGCCGAGACAGCCTTGGTTTCCTCTTCTGCTTCAACTGGCGGTGGATCCTCCACTACCTCTGGGGTTGCAACTCGACCTTCTCTCACAGGAGCAGAGTTCCCTTCTGCACTCCAATCTCAAAGCTCTCAATTTGATGGCCTGGAGGCTGCAAGGGTAGTTTTGGCTCCCTGGGGCCTACCTCAGGAAGTTGAGGAGGTTGTCCTGGCCTCTAGGAAACAGTCCACTAGGAAAACCTATGCTCTCAAATGGAAACGGTTTTCTGTGTGGTGTCAGCTACGTACAGAGGACCCTTTCTCTTGTACGGTGCCAGTAGTGCTTCAGTACTTACTGCACTTATCGAATCAGGAACTTAAGTCCAATTCTGTTCGGGTCCACCTCTCAGCTCTAGCAGCTCACCACTCTCTGGTGGAGGGACATTCTCTGGCTGGTCACCCCTTAGTGTCCCGCTTTCTCAGGGGCTTGCTTTTGCTCAAGCCTTCAATCCGTCCTCCTGCCCCTGAGTGGGAGCTGAATGTGGTCTTGCAGCAACTGACTCGCCCACCTTTTGAGCCGATGGCTACTTGTCCCCTACGCTTCCTCTCCTGGAAGACACTCTTCCTGATAGCCCTTACCTCGGCTAGGCGAGTAAGTGAGCTTCAGGCCCTGGTCTGTGATAGGCCTTACACCAGGATTTATAGGAACAGGGTAGTCCTTAGGACTCATCCAAAGTTCCTCCCTAAGGTTGTCTCCTCTTTCCATCTCAACCAGGAGGTGGTTCTTCCAACATTCTTCTCTAGGCCTCATGCTAGCCAGGCTGAAGCAGTCCTGCATACCCTGGACTGTAGGAGGGCCTTATCCTTCTACCTTGACCGTGCGCAGGGGCATAGAAGTGCTACTCAGCTTTTCGTATCCTTTGACCCCAATAAGTTGGGGTTAGCTGTGTCCAAGCATACCTTGTCCATCTGGGTAGCTGACTGTATCACCTGGGCTTATAAGGCGGCTGACCTTCCTTTGCAGGGTAGAGTCACGGCCCATCGTGTTCGGGCAATGGCTGCCTCAGTGGCTCATCTCCGCTTGGTAGACATCTGCAGGGCTGCAACTTGGTCTTCAAGCCAGACGTTCGCGGCCCATTACTGCCTGGAGAGGGAGTCCCGTAGGGACAGTGCTTTTGGCCAAGCAGTACTCCGGAATCTCTTTGAGGTGTAGGCAACTCCTGCCCTCCTGCCCTCTGGTGGGCTACCGGTGGAGGTTGTGTCCTTGAAAAGCCTTTTCTTTGCTGCTGGGACTAGAGGGAGTTCTCTTGTTCAGCCTGGGTTCCTCGGTAGCCCAGAGCTTGGGAGTCACCCATATGTGAGGACTGACTTCCTGCTTGGTCCTGGAGAAAGAGTAGTTACTCACCTGTAACAGATGTTCTCAAGGAGCAGCAGGAATCAGTCCTCACAACCCTCCCTCCTCCCCTTGGAGTTGCAGTTGTACATAGTTTATATTTCCTTTTTGTGTGCTTTTCTTAGCTATGTCATTTGACTGAGGTAAGATGGCACCTTTAGGCGGGAAGGGAACTGTGCATGCGTGCCTGCATTCCCGAAGGCTTTCATAGAAAGCTGGGAAAATGCTCCGCTGGGGCTTCATCGGCGCCGATGACACCCATATGTGAGGACTGATTCCTGCTGCTCCTGGAGAACACCTGTTACAGGTGAGTAACTACTCTTTACAGGTGAGTAACTACGCTATCTGTAGCACAGTTATGTTTAAAAGAGATAGGCTATTTCTTACAGTTTCAAGAAATGAATGAGTGAAGGAAAAGGGATGTCCCACAAACCCTTCACAATGAAGTTTTAATTTGTTTGAAAATCATAGCTAGAATTTGAAAGCATATAAGCAGTGTTTATTCAGCATACCACATACCATGGCATATCATTGCCTACCATGTTTCCATCTGTAGAATGCAAGAGATTCTACATGCCACTATTCCAGCTTTCAAGTTCAATCAGATTCAGTTTGATATAGCATTTACTTAAGGGGTGAGTTCTACGGATTGGCAAAACTATTTCTGCTTTTCTGGGTGTGGTCTGGGGGCTTTATTGCCGGAGCTGCAGAGCTTGGAGGGCCAAGGTGGGGGAGCCTTCTGTGGTCTGTTGTTCCTGTCTGTTCCACGTTTCATTCTCCCCGGGACACAGGAATGATTTTTCTTAGGAAAAAGCTCTTGGCAGTAGACTGGGTACCTTTCTCTTTCATTTCTCTGAAGCATTGTTTGAACTGGGGAAGGGGCCAAGTAAGCCGCTTTCCATGAGGCAGAGCTCCTGACATCGGTACAAGGCATTGCTTCGTTGCTTCCTGCCTCAGTCACTCGGCTGCCCAAACTCTGTGGTGGCTAGGTCACAAGGCCTGCATGCATGCCAGGCCATGGGTGATGCTGCCTTGCTTTGTGGCAAGCTGCTGCCTTGCTTGTCTTTGTTAATGAAGAAGATATGTGAGACATACATGGCAGGCATACAAGGAGTCCTTGGGGAAGCAGCCCATGCTGATCCTTTTGTCGCTGTCAACCATTGGCACAACTGGTATCTCTGTACCTATTTCCAGAGACAGGGCCTATAGGCAGGGGGGCACTCACCAGGGAACTCTTTCTCACTGCATGTGTGGGGCTGGTGTCAAATGAATTTTTATAACTTTTTCACTAAGCTTGGTGCTTTTGGCAGAGTGCCCCAGGTGTGTCTCAGGGGCCCTCAAGATATTGGCCAAGTTGCTGTTGGTCTCTTTAGTCAATAAGGACCCTTTGGAGCTGCGGTTCCTCTGCAGAAGCACTCCCATCTGGGGGACGTGGAGGAGACTCCCACAGAGGTCATTCTCCAAGGATTTAGGATACCATATTTTGACTCTTCTGGCGGAAGGCTTTGACTGAGGAATGCTCTGGAGGCGCTAAGAGCCTAGAAGAGGGGCAACTATCCTCACTGGAGAAAGAGGAGGATAACTCTGGTTATACATCTTTTTGGCACCTTGATTGCTGAGTTCTTATTTTCGCTCATGATAGCAAAAGCATCCATGGAGGAGTAGAAAAGGCAGACAAAGATCTGATCTTGGAGGGTCTCCGCAGGCCTTCCAGAGTCTTTCCATTTCTAAAAGCTGTACGGCACATGGTTTGGCTGGAATGGGACTCTGACACCCCCTTGCAGGTGGATTTAGACAGCTGGCTGCACTTTCCCAAGATGGATGCGTTGGTGATGGCAGTCAGTAAATGCACCACCATCCTGGTGGAGGTCAGCACAGCACTCGGGGATCCGCAAGATCATAAGATGGAGGCACTCTTAATGGCCTTCTTACTCAGACTGCAAGCAGCCATCTTTGTAGACCTAACAGCACATATGCGTCTATGTGTCCAGCTGCTGCTGGAGGACCTTTCCACCGCCTAACTGGAATCTGTGGCTGCATTTCTGGCTGATACCTTGTATGATCTCGTTTGTCTTTTGACGAAGGAGATACAGTCACAACAGTGGCCCGACGCTGGCTATGGGTTTGACACTACGTTGCAGACACGCCCCCAAGATCTGATTATCTAAGCTTCCCTTCGAGAGTTGACTCCTATTCAGAGAGGTTTGTAAAGGACTTAGGGGGACCAAGCCCCAGCATCTTCTGAAGGATAAGCTGAAGACTTAGAAACATAGAAATATGACGACAGAAAAAGACCACATGGCCTATCTAGTCTGTCCTTCCATATCAACAACTACAACAGTCCCCTTTTTTCCTTTAGAGATCCTCTGTGTTTGTCCCATGCTTTTTTGAAAACAGTTACTGTCCTCATTTCCACCACCTCCACCGGGAGACTATTCCATGGATCCACCACTCTTTCCATAAAGAAATATTTCCGCATATCACTCCTGAATCTATCCCCCTTCACTCTCATCCCATGTCCCCTCATAGCAGAACTTGCTTTCAGTTGAAAGAGGCTCTCCCCCTGAACATTTATGCCACGGAGGTATTTAAATATCTCAATCATATCACCTCTATCCCGCCTTGCCTCTAAGGTGTACATATTAAGATCCTTAAGTCTATCCTCATATGCTTTATAATGAAGACCACTAACCATTTTAGTAGCCACCCTCTGCACCGACTCCATCCTGTTCACATCCTTTTGAAGGTGCAGCTCCAGAATTGCACACTATACTCCAAATGAGGTTGCACCAAAGACTTATACAGAGGCACTATCACCTCTTCCTTTTTTTTGCTAGCCATTCCTCTCCGTATGCACCCAAGCATCGTTCTAGGTTTTGCCGTCGCCTTTTCTACCTGTTTAGCCACTTTAAGATCATCAGACACAAACGCGCCTAGGTCCCCCTCTTCTTTAGTGGACAAAAGTACTTCACCCCCTATACCATATTGCTCCCTTGGATTGCTGCAGGCCAAATGCATGACCTTACATTTTTTAACATTAAATCCCAGCTGCCAAATTCTAGACCATTCTTCAAGCTTAGCTAGATCCTTCCTGGGTGTCTAAGCTATTGCAGATTTTGGTATCATCCGCAAAGAGGCAAACCTTACCTAACATCCCTTCCGGTCTGTCACAAACAAAGATGTTAAAAAGAATCGGACCAAGGACAAATCCCTGGGGCACACCATTGGTAGCATCCTTCTCCTCAGAGTGAGCTCCATTTACCTGTACTCTTTGTCGCCTCCCATCCAACCAATTTCTAACCCAAGCAGTAACTTTAGGGTCCATCCCTAGGGTGCTCAGTTTGTTTATAAGTCGCCTGTGAGGAACAGTGTCAAAGGCTTTAGCTAAGTGCTCCTTGTCTCGCTCTTGGTTCAGAGATTCCTGGCATTACCATCCAGGCAGTCAATCTGTTTCTTTTCCAAATAATAGTGTTACTCTGTATTACAACATGAGAAGTGTACTACATATCAGACACAGACTCGTGGCTAAAGAGGTCTCAGAAACCATAGGCTGCCACTGCTTGCTGAACAGCCTGCTGTGGACTAATGCCTAAAATGTACATCAATGACCCTTGTCTTTTAACCATTAGCCACTTTTATGTTTTTTCAAAATTTTCTGTTTTTCATAAACAATAATGCTTCCTTTGACAAGCCTTGTATTTGTGCTTCAAAAATATCATTTAAACAAAAAAACAGTGCTTAGCTTTGTGATGAAATCCCGACGCTTGTTCATGCGCTATGGGTTGCGATTCACCAAGTTGGTTTCATCAGGGGAATCTTTCTATAAAGCACTGTAAAAAGAAATGAGTTCTTAATATGCACTTTGCTACTTTTTTGCACTTTAATTCATCTTCTATCGTGTGTTAGAAACCTCCTACCTTCGGTATCACTGGTTTGACTCCGTTAGGCTCTGTCCGGTGAAATCTTTTAGTGAACTGAAACGCCGCGCATGCGGAGTAATTTAATGAGATTGAACACTTAGCTCCTCCTATGAAACTATAAATCCCCGAACATGAGACAAGCAGCTCATTATTACTAATTAAGCCTTTTAAAGACATACTTCCCACTCAATTCTAGAATTGAGTCCCCGAGGTGATATAGAGGCCAATGTGTAGATCCAACGTTGTTCCCGATATAACAAGGTTTGATCGAGTGTCCTCCCCCGATCCGGGAAAATTACCTGTTCAATACAGAAACACCGAAGCTCCTGGAAAGCGTGCTGAAACTGCAGACAATGATCAACAATCGGGGCTTCTCGTCTTTGACAGTTTAGTTTACTTTTATGCTCATTGATTCTCACTTGAAGAGATCTAGTGGTTTTCCCCACATATAGCAAACCGCACGGGCAGCGGATCGCATAAATGACTTGTGTAGACGTGCATGTGGTTTTACTCCGTAAATGGTAGCAGATGTCATGATAATAGAAATCAGTTAACTCTTGAGTAATTGAACAGATATTGCAATTGCCACAACGAGTGTGGCCTCCCTGTATAGGTGATTTTGAAGCGGAAGGGGAACGTAAAACCGCTGGGCTGAGAAGCTCCTTAAAATTCTTCTGTTGCTGCCAAACGCAGCGAACTGTAAAATCTTGCAGCCCCGGAATGCTCTGCAAGACATTAGCATGTCGTTTTATACTGCGCTGTAAGGAAGAACTAAAAGGTGAGAAGGACGTTACTAAATTAACATGTGTTGGAGGGGTGCCGGTCACAGTTGTCGGAGATTTGATTAGATGGTCTCTATTCAAAAAAGTCGCCCTCTTATATGCTTGATTGACAACCCGAGAAGGATACCCACGTTGCAAAAAATTATTTCTCAGTTTTATTGATTGCTCCTTAAACTCCTTCAAATCAGAACAATTGCGCCGGTAACGGATGAATTGAGACGGGTAAACTATTTTTCAATTGTATAGGATGGGCACTATCGTAGTGCAAAAAAGTATTTCTATCTGTTTGTTTACGATATGTGGACGTGTGCCATCCATGTGAAGTTTTAGTACGAGAACATCCAAAAATGTGATACAATTAGCATGAAAATTGAGAGTAAATTTAATATTAACTTCCCTAGAGTTCAGCCAATCAAAAAATTGTAGCAAATCGGAGGTTGTTCCTTGCCAGATGATGAAAACGTCATCTATATACCTCTTCCAGACTTTCAAAAAATTAGCAAACGGAGAAGCATTAATCCAATCCCTTTCAAATTGTAGCATATACAGATTAGCGATAGAGGGGGCGCAGGTGGCCCCCATCGCTACTCCAGATACCTGATGATAAATAATTCCATCGAAAATGAAATAGTTGTGGAATAACGCCAGCTTGGTCACCTCTGACAAAAAAACTAATTGAAATTCTGAAAGGTCACCCCTACCTCTAAGTGTCTGCATAACAACTTCATAGGCTTTATTCTGTGGAATGACGGTGTACAATGATGTGACATCTAAGGTCACTAATATGGCATCCTGCTCTCCAGCTAAATCAGAATGTTCAAGTAACAATTGCAAAAAATGGGTGGTATCCTTTAAATATGAAGGAATAGATGACATAAGCGGTCTCAAAAAGGAATCAAGAAAAACTGATAGTGGCTCCAATAACGATCCTCTGGTAGAGACAATTGGTCGGACCAGGGGGGTTGTTGAGATCCTTATGGATTTTAGGGACTAAATAAAATTTAGATATGGTATAATCAATCGGGTTAAGGTAATGCCATTCCTTTTTGGAAATAACATGGGCTTCTAGGGCTTCTGTAGTGAGTACCTTGATTCTATTTTGCAGATCCATCGAGGGATCACTCTGTGCTGTCATATACGTTGTACAGTCTGACAAATGTTTAGAAGCTTCTGCTTGATATTGGGCTCTACTGAGAATAACAATTCCTCCACCTTTATCAGCTCGGCGAATAACGATGTCTGTTCTGGCCTGCAGGGCCCGCAATGCTTGTCTCTCGCTAGAACTGATTTTGGACTGAAAACTGCGTTTCGTCTCAGTGAACTGTTGAGCATCCTTATCTATCAGATCACGATAAATTAATAAAGCAGGAGGAAGAGGTCCCGGTGAAGACCAAGTCGATTTAAGCGGTAGCTTAATACGATTGGCGTCAGGAACGTCAGTAGTGCCTTCGGTTTGTGAACCAAAATAGATCCTTAAATGAAGCTTTCTAATAAGGTGCTCCAAATCAACACGAAACTGGAAGGCATCAAAATGAAGATCGGGGACAAATGATAAACCCTTGTTTAAAAGTATCAGTTGTTCTGGTGGCAAAGATATTCCTGAAACATTAATTACCAACGGAACTAAGTCCGTCGTTTGGGCATTTCCTTGTGTTGGAATTTCTCTCGTGGAGGAGGTTTCTTTTTCTTTTTGTCTTCCCCCTCCGTTTCGTCTAAAAAAGCTCCCTTGCGTGAATGTCCCCCAGAGTCTCCTGAGTCAGTTTCATCGGAGGTAGTATCAAAACTAACTTGTTTTCTCTTAACTTTTTCTTTACGTTTAAGGTTCATCCAGGGATATACATATCCCTTAGTATAATCGTCATAATCCCGACGCAACTTCTTCATCTTGACCTTTTTCACTTGTTCTCTTAAGATGTTAACTTCTGAAGTTATATTCTCCAGCTTAGTAGTTACTACTTCAGCCGTGGCAGTAGCCTTAAATTGTGTAAGTGACTCATCTATCTCAGTGGTTAACAAATCATTGTCCTTTTTCGTGGTTTGTATTATCAGAACCATAAGATCAATGGAACATTTGTTGAGAATTTGGTTCCATTTGTCTAAAAAAGATGTATCCGACGTGAAAGACTGGTAAGGGGGACTGTTGCTTCTGGAGGGAGATCTGCAACTGTGAGTATTTACTTCTGGTAATTTTCTAAAAGGAATTCTTTGTATTAAAGCTAATTAATCTGTGATCCACTATTTTTGTTAAATCAGTCAGGGCCTAGTAGCAGCAGTTTAAGTTTACATTTAAAACACAGAGGAGAACTCTCTGGTTACATTTCATACCCAGCAGAGAGCTTGTACTTTAAATTTAATAGTCACTCAGGGCCTAGTAACAGCAAAGTACTTTTAGTTTAAATTTAAAACACAGAAGAGAGCTTTCTGGTTACATTTGGAACCCAGCAGAGAGCTTGTAGTTTACATTTAATAGTCACTCAGGGCCTAGCATCAGCAAAGTTCTTTTAGCTTAAATTTACAACACAGAAAAGAGCTTTCTGGTTAAATTTAGAACCCAGCAGAGAGCTTGTACTTTAAATTTCATAAGAAGTTAGAGCCTAGCAGCACCTAAGAGCTATAATTTAAATCAAATCAGAATATAGCTTACCTCAGCAACACAAGACAGGGTACTGTGTAGCAGCCCTCTTTTAATAAGTGTTATTTCCCTCCCTCCCTCTCTCCCCACACCCACCCTCCCCTGGGATAATCGTAGCTTTATAGGTACTTACACATCTTAAAAGACAGGAGGTGCTCTCAGGTGAAGCTCATTACCCAAATCAGTCATACACTAAGGACCTGAGATTAGTTAAGCTTCAGGTGAACAAGGTATATTACACGTATTAGGTTCAGTTTTATTAGTATAAATATCCATAGCAACCCTTAGTAAGTAAAGAACTTAGATCTAAACACAAACTTAAAACTAAGATGCAGACAGCAGTCCAGCAGCAGGATGGGGGCTTTCCAGTCTTTTGCATTGAGTGTCACATGTATGATTTTCTCCCAGTTGGTGAGAGGTCTTACGTGTGCACTAGGTGCAAGGAGCTCTTTGCTCTCAGGGAACGAGTCCGTTCTCTAGAGGCTAAAGTAGCAGACTTGGAAAGCATAAGACAGACAGAGAGGTACATAGACGAGACCTACAGGGATATAGTCCTGAGGTCCCACCTCCAGTCTGGCAGCATCCCTGTTGCCATGGAGGAGAGAGGTCACGTGACAGGAGAGCATCACCCTGGTGTGGCAGGAAGTGATCCTGTAACTAGGACCTGTCCTCCAGGTGATGTAAAACCCTCTCGCACCGAGGAAGTTTCTCCAGGGCCATGTGCCCATGAGGGAAGGGTTAGGACAGCCGTTATAGTTGGTGATTCGATCATTAGGCATGTAGATAGCTGGGTGGCTGGTGGACGTGAGGATCGCCTGGTAACATGCCTGCCTGGTGCGAAGGTAGCGGACCTCACGCGCCACCTAGATAAGGTCTTAGATAGTGCTGGGGAGGAGTCTGCTGTCTTGGTACATGTTGGTACCAATGACATAGGAAAATGTGGTAGGGAGGTTCTGGAGGCTAAATTTAGGCTTTTAGGTAGGAAGTTGAAATCCAGAACTTCCAGGGTAGCATTCTCCGAAATGCTTCCTGTTCCACGCGCAGGACCCAAAAGGCAGACAGAGCTCCGGAGTCTCAATGCGTGGATGAGACAATGGTGCAGAGATGAGGGGTTTGGATTTGTTAGGAACTGGGGAACATTCTGGGTAAAGGAGGGGCTCTTCCGAAGGGATGGGCTTCACCTTAACCGGGATGGAACCAGGCTGCTGGCATTAACCTTTAAAAAGGAGATAGAGCAGCTTTTAAACTAGATATTAGGGGAAAGCCGACAGTCGCCCAAGAGCAGATGGTTCGGAAGAATGTATCTTTGAAGGATACTACCAAAAGCAGAGAGGTTCCACAAAAGAGTAAAGTAGCCCAAATGCCCTCAAGTATGGAGCAGACAGAGCTTAAAGATCCCAAATTACTCATGTCTAACAGACAAATTAATATGGATAAAATACATTCTCTAAAATGCTTGTATGCAAATGCTAGAAGTCTAAAAAATAAGATGGGAGAGTTAGAATATATAGCACTAAATGAAAGGTTAGATATGATTGGAATATCAGAGACATAGTGGAAGGACGACAACCAGTGGGACACTGTGATACCTGGGTACAAACTATATCGTAATGATAGAGCTGATCAAATTGGTGGAGGGGTTGCTCTCTATGTTAGAGAGGGCATTGAGTCAGAAAGGATTAAAGTTTTGCAGGAAACAAAATCTGCTGTAGAATCTATATGGATTGAAATTCCATGTAAAAGGGGGAAGGCAATGGCAGTGGGGTTGTACTATCGAGCGCCTGGCCAGAATGACCAAATGGATGATGAAATGCTCAAAGAAATCAAGGAAGCTAACAAAAGTTACAGCACAGTAATAATAATGGGTGATTTCAACTACCCCGGTATCGACTGGGTCAGTGTCACGTCAGGACATGCTAGGGAGATAAAGTTCCTAGATGAAATAAATGACTGCTTCTTGGAGCAGCTGGTTCATGAACCGACCAGAGGGGAAGCCATATTAGACCTAATCCTTAGTGGAACACCAGATCTAGTGCAAGAGATAAGGTTGTTGGGGCCACTTGGCAATAGTGATCATAGCATGATCGCCTTTGATTTAATTAGTGGAGGAGGGATAGTAAGGAAATCCACAGTACTACCTTTTAACTTTCGAAAGGGAGGAAAACAGTCAAGAAAAAACTAAAAGGAGCAGTTGCAAAGGTTAAAGACGTACATCAGGCTTGGCTGTTGTTGAAAAATACTATCTTGGAAGCCCAGACCAGCTGTATTCCACGCTTTAAGAAAAGTCACCACTGTCTAAAACCATACAAACACATGATCATCCTACAAATTGTATATATTGTATATATTGTGGTTGTACATAGTTACCCTGTTAGCCAAGTTGAATATCCTGTTCATATGTAAACACAAAGTACTTTTGGAAATGTGTATGTTCACTGTTTATTGTAAACCGCGCTGAAGCTGAATAGCGCGGTATAAAAGAGACTTTAAATAAAATAAATAAATAAATAAAAGTCCAAAAAACTGCCAGCATGGTTTAAAGTTGAGGTCAGAGAGGCTGTTGTTGCCAAAAAAGCATCTTTCAGGAAATGGAAAAAAGAGCCAAACGACGAAACCTGGAAACAGCACAAGCACTGGCAAGTCAAATGCAAGGCATTGATAAGGCAGGCAAAGGGAGAATTTGAGAAGAAGCTTGCTGCAGAAGCAAAAACGCGAAGTAAAGACCTTTTCAAGTACATTCGTAGCAAAAAACCTGTGAGAGAGTCAGTTGGTCCATTAGATGATAAAGGGGTTAAAGGAGCACTAAGAGGAGACAAGGCGATAGCAGAGAGACTGAACGAACTCTTTGCTTCAGTCTTTACTGAGGAAGATGTAGGGATGTTACCCATGACTGAAGTGGTATTTAAAGGTGCAGAAGAATTGAAGGAAATATCGATACATCGAGAAGATGTATTACAACTATTAGATAAGCTGAAGAGTAGCAAATCACCTGGGCCGGATGGTATACATCCAAGGGTATTGAAAGAACTGAAATATGAGATTGCAGACCTGCTATTAGTAATCTGTGAACTATCATTAAAATCATCTCTAATACCTGAAGATTGGAGGATCGCCAATGTAACACCAATTTTTAAAAAGGGTTCCAGGGGTGATCCGGGAAACTACAGACCGGTGAGCCTGACGTCAATACCGGGAAAAATGATAGAAACCATCATAAAGAATAAAATTACTCAGCATGTAGATAGTCATGAACTAATGAGAGACAGCCAACATGGCTTTAGACAAGGAAGATCTTGTCTTACTAATCTGTTATGTTTTTTTGAAGGAGTGAATAATCAGGTTGACAAAGGTGAGTCGGTTGATATTGTGTATCTGGACTTTCAGAAAGCCTTTGACAAGGTCCCTCATGAGAGACTTTTGGCAAAACTAAAGAGTCATGGGATAGGAGGCAGTGTACTATTGTGGATCAGGAACTGGTTAAAAGATAGAAAGCAGAGGGTAGGGCTAAATGGCCAATTTTCCCAATGGAGAAAGGTGAATAGTGGTGTACCCCAGGGATCTGTGCTGGGTCCGCTGCTTTTTGACATATTCATAAATGACCTGGAAAGTGGAATAACGAGTGAGGTTATCAAATTTGCAGATGACACAGAACTATTTAAAGTTGTTAAAACCCAAGAGGATTGTGGAAAATTGCAAGAGGATCTTGATAAATTGGAAGACTGGGCATCAAAATGGCAGATGAAATTTAATGTGGACAAGTGCAAGGTTATGTACCTAGGGAAGAACAACCCAAACTATGGTTACACGATGCAAGGTTCCACATTAGGAACCACCACCCAGGAAAAAGATTTAGGCGTCATTGTGGATACCATGTTAAAACCCTCGGCCCAGTGTGCAGCGGCGGCCAAGAGAGCAAATAGAATGCTAGGTATGATAAGGAAAGGAATGGAAAATAAAACAAAGGATATTATAATGCCTCTATATCGTTCCATGGTGAGACCGCACCTTGAATATTGTGTGCAATTCTGGTCGCCGTATCTTAAAAAGGATATAGAGTTATTAGAAAAGGTTCAGAGAAGAGCCACCAAAATGGTAAAGGGGATGGAAGGATACTCCTATGAAGAAAGGCTAAAAAGGTTAGGGCTCTTTAACCTGGAAAAGAGACGGCTGAGGGGAGATATGATAGAAGTCTATAAATTAATGAGCGGAGTGGAACGGGTAAACGTAGATCGATTGTTTACCTTATCAGAATATAGAAAGACTAGGGGACATGCAATGAAGCTACAGGGTAAACTATTTAAGACTAATAAAAGAAAATATTTTTTCACTCAACGTGTAATCAAACTCTGGAATTTGTTACCGGAGGATGTAGTAAAGGCTGTTAGTGTAGCTGGGTTTAAAAAAGGTTTGGACAAGTTCCTGGAGGAAAGGTCCATAAGCCATTATTAAGAAGGGACCCAGGATATCAATGCTTGAACCAATACAAGCATTGTGGAACCTGTGTCCCTTGCGGAAACTGCTAGGTACATATGACCTAGATTGGCCACTGTTGGAAACAGAATACTGGGCTTGATGGACCTTGGTCTGACCCAGTATGGCATATCTTATGTTCTTATGAATATTCTGGGCTCTTTATAAACACGCAAGCCTCGGGGTATATGTCGACGCTGAACATATTCTGTAAGGGACAATCTATGTAGTTCCATCCTCACCCTCCTTTTTTGTACTTTCAAAAAATCGTCCCAGTCTAGATGACTAGCAGTGCCTGCTTGATCTTCTGTGAATGCAAAAGGTGTGGGTTCTCTACACACGGAGGAAATAAATTCTTCAGTAAAACTGAATGTTTCCATCGTTGCCAATTGACCAACTGTCGGTGTACTTAACAAATGCAAGTGTGGCCACTTTTTACAGTTCGCTGCGTTTGGCAGCGACAGAAGAATTTTAAGGAGCTTCTCAGCCCAGCGGTTTTCTGTTCCCCTTCCGCTTCACAATCACCTATACAGGGAGGCCACACTCATTGTGGCAGTTGCAATATCTGTTCAATTACTCAAGAGTTAACTGATTTCTATTATCATGACATCTGCTACCATTTACGGAGTAAAACCACATGCACGTCTACACAAGTCATTTATGCGATCCGCTGCCCGTGCGGTTTGCTATATGTGGGGAAAACCACTAGATCTCTTCAAGTGAGAATCAATGAGCATAAAAGTAAACGAAACTGTCAAAGACGAGAAGCCCCGATTGTTGATCATTGTCTGCAGTTTCAGCACGCTTTCCAGGAGCTTCGGTGTTTCTGTATTGAACAGGTAATTTTCCCGGATCGGGGGAGGACACTCGATCAAACCTTGTTATATCGGGAACAACGTTGGATCTACACATTGGCCTCTATATCACCTCGGGGACTCAATTCTAGAATTGAGTGGGAAGTATGTCTTTAAAAGGCTTAATTAGTAATAATGAGCCGCTTGTCTCATGTTCGGGGATTTATAGTTTCATAGGAGGAGCTAAGTGTTCAATCTCATTAAATTACTCCGCATGCGCGGCGTTTCAGTTCACTAAAAGATTTCACCGGACAGAGCCTACCGGAGTCAAACCAGTGATACCGAAGGTAGGAGGTTTCTAACACACGATAGAAGATGAATTAAATTGCAAAAAAGTAGCGAAGTGCATATCTTAAGAACTCATTTCTTTTTACAGTGCTTTATAGAAAGATTCCCTTGATGAAACCAACTTGGTGAAACGCAACCCATAGCGCATGAACAAGCGTCGGGATTTCATCACAAAGCTAAGCACTGGTTTTTGTTTAAATGATATTTTTGAAGCACAAATACAAGGCTTGTCAAGGGAAGCATTATTGTTTATGAAAAACAGAAAATTTTGAAAAAACATAAAAGTGGCTAATGGTTAAAAGACAGGGGTCATTGATGTACATTTTAGGCATTAGTCCACAGCAGGCTGTTCAGCAAGCAGTGGCAGCCTATGGTTTCTGAGACCTCTTTAGCCACGAGTCTGTGTCTGATATGTAGTACACTTCTCATGTTGTGATACAGACTAACACTATTATTTCGATTTATACTCTGGGAAAAGTGACCGAAGATATCAATGCTTGACCCAGTACAAGCATTGTGGAACTTGTGTCTCTTGGGGAAACTGCTAGGTACATATGACCTAGATTGGCCACTGTTGGAAACAGAATACTGGGCTTGATGGAGCTTGGTCTGACCCAGTATGGCATATCTTATGTTCTTATGTTATGTTCTTATGGCCACACTTGAATCTGTTTCTTTTGCCAAGGCTTGGGACAAATCTCCAGCGAAAGGAAGCGCACACACTCGCTCAATATCAGGAAAATGCATAAGAAGCGAGATAGAAAAGACATAAAATACTGTAGATGCAGTGTAACAGGTCTTTATTGAAGCATCTGTGTTTCAGAACCCACCATCACCCAGAGCCTGGGACTATTTGCAGCTATTGGACATGAGAGCAGCCACAACAGAGCTGGTTCCCTGGGTGCAGGCCCACATACATCCATTCCAGGGAGTATTGCTGTCTGTGGTCCCTGCTCTTCCAGAACTGCAACATCTACCTTCCCCTGCTTCCTTCTGTGGTAAAGGAGCCTGTTGCGGTTGGCCTGTCCTTCCAGTGTGATGAAAAGCATACTCCTGGAGAGCCCACACTGGCTAGCGATGACATCGATGCAAGCCTGTTGGGTTCAGGAGCTTACTGCTTGGCCACTTGATCATGCATGAGGTGCTCTGGCCAATCAGTCACCTGGAGGTGCTGGCCATTCGCCTGCATACTGCAGTTTCATCACCTGGTTTGGAAGTGGGAGGGCCGGGTCTTCTCAGTCAATGCTACAGCATATGTCAACAGGTAGGGGGGCTGTTTCGCTAGGCAGAGAGCAGTCTGCAAGTGCTCTCAGCTCAGCGCAGACATGGAAAATATCAAAGTGGATTTTCTCAGTTGGAATACACATGTGGCCCTAGATCTGATGGTGACACATCAGTGCCAAGGTGCAGAGCTGCATCATCTGTCAGAGGGAGGGCTTTGGTGCAGCCTTGGCCTTGGAAGCCCTTTCTCTACATCTTTCTGCCATGGCCTCTGATTGGGCATGTTATTCACAGGATAGAGGATCATTCAAGATTAGTGATTCTGGTAGCTCCGGACTGGCTGCAGAGGCCCCGGTAGGCTGACCTGGTGAGGCAGCCCCTTCTATTATTCAAGGGAGGGGGCTGCTTTATCAAGGGTCTGTCAGGATGGATGACTTGGCCCTTGATAAAGCAGCCCTAGTTTATGGCTTGGCCCTTGAAAGGCACCACCTAAGGTGGAAGGTTTACTCTGCTGTGGTGATCTCCATGAAAGCAAAGTGCAGATCTACCCGTGTGGCCTACATCTAGGTCTGGTGCCTCTTTGAGGTATGGTATTAGCAACAGGACTTGTCGCCTTGATGGGCACACATGCCCTGCTTGTTGGCATTTCTTCAAGCTGAATTGACAAGGGTGTCTCTTTAAGTTCCCTTAGGGTTCATGTCACAATATTGGCAAGTTTTCATGGACCAGTGATTGTCATGCCTTGGCTTCTCACCCAGACATGGGCTGCTTCCTCCAGAGAGGAATGTATCATTTACATTGTCTTGTGCAGCCTATGATCTCACCTGCAATCTTGGGCTGGTTCTTCAGGCTTTGATGAAGCTCCCTTTGAGCCATTGAAACAAGCCACACGCAAGGATCTGTACCTCAAGAGAGTGTTTTTGGTGGACATTAGCTCAGCATGCTGCATTACGGAGTTGCAGGCTCTGTCCTATAGAGATTCTTAATTGATCTTTTCTATGGAAATTGCCTTGCTCTGCCCTGTTCCTTCCTTGTTTCCAAGGTGTTTTCTACATTTCATGTCAACCAGGTGGTTTCTCTTCCGTCATTTTCCGTGGATTAGCATTGCGGTAAGTATAAGGACCTCCATTTGGTGGATGTTTGCAGGGTGTTATGCCATTACTTGAAAGTAACCAACCTTTTCAGGCTATTTATGTTTGCAGGATCATGCAAGGGAGAGGTGGCCTCCAAATCCACCCTGGAGTAATGGGTTAAGGAGGCAGTGTCCTCTGCCTACATCTTGGGAAATTAACTGGTGCCGGCAGGTTTGAGAGCTCACTCTGCCCAAGCACAGTCTTCTTCCTGGGCGGAAACTAGCATTGTCACTCTCGGCATATGTCGGGCAGTGACATGATCTTTCCTCTTTATCTTTGTCAAACATTAACTGTTGGACCTGCAAGCAAGAGTGAACCTGGCCTTTGGTTCCAAGCTGCTTCAGGCAGCCATGTTGTCTTCCTGCCCTGTTGAGTTGTAGCTTTGGTACTTCCAGCTGGTCTGGACTTGTCTAGCAAGAGGATCTGGAAGGCTATTGCATGAAATTCTAGAGGTATCTGATAAATCTCCATCTTTTCTTCAACCACAAATAGTAGGCCTTACATATAGGGGAATAACTTTGAAAGGAGCTTTCAGCACTTCCAAAAGATACTTGTCGCCAGGTGCCCCCAGTGACCAGTGGCTATAAGGGCATCCGGCACATTTATTATTTTTATGAAAATACTTTTTATTAGTATTATTAGCACTAATCAGAACCACAACAGACAGGTCTGCAGCAAAGATGCAACCAACATCATGATGTTACATTGTGTCCACCATACAATGAGCTTTAATACAGTACGTATAAATTACAGGCTAGCATGCAGGCGTACCATTCATCCACCCTCTCGTCGAAGTAAAGGACGAGGCATTCTGTAACGTACCATAACATGCGTGAAAAGACATTCAGTAAAGAAGATAACAGCAACAATAATCCCAACATTTCACCACATCCCCAAAAACAGTTGTGACCGAGAATAACAAGGGTGTCTATTGGAAAGTTATCTATAACAACAGCCATTTAACTACTATGGCACTCACCCTCAATATAAAACTGTGTTCGGGGACTGCCCGTTTTCTATGAATAGGGAGAGTGGGTTCCTCCCCCTCCATGCCAGACTGCTAAGGTGTATGTCCAGTCCTCCGCCGCACTGCTCTTCTCTACCCCACCCCCCACCCCCCCTCCCCCACATCCCCTTTCCCCGCCCCCCCCCCCCCCTACGACCAGCTTACCCTCTACTCTGGACTCTTAGCTTACCCACCAAGACTCTGGATGAGAGCTCATAACCAGGGATCAATCCAGCATCCTAGTCTCCAGGGAGGCCTACCCAAACCAGTTATCCAGGGAAGATCCCCTCCCAAATCTGTGCAACCACCTCAACCCGCTTCGGCCCCAGCATATTAGCTGTTTTCAACTCCATAGAGTACAAATCTCGCATTTGGGTCTCCCATTCGGGAAGTCCCGGGGGATGCTCTTCTAGCCAATGCCGCAGAATACAGAGTTTCGCTATGATGAAGCCCTTTTCATACAGCTGTCTAGCCGACTTCCCCACCACCCCCTCCCCGGCAGGGACCCCAAACAGACACCACTGAATGGAAAAAGCACTACTCACAGACCGCCAACCCATCAGCTTGCGCTCCACTTCATGCCAAAAATTCCGAATCTTTGAGCAGTGCCAAAAGCGATGGAGCAAGGTCCCACGCTCTACTGCGCAGAGTGTACATAGGTCAGTGGAGACCAGTCCCATCTTAGCAGCCCAAACATTGGGAATATATGCTCTCCATAGAAATTTATAATGCAGTTCTTGGAGGCGTACCGACTCCGAGATACTCTCGACTTTGGAGAATGCCTCGTACAGTAAAGGCCCCGACATCTGCGGTACCCCATCCGCAACCCAACGCTGCACCAGCCTCTCTAGGGCCGCTTCATCTCCTCCCGGCCATAGCTCCTGTCGGACAGCCCGTGTGGAAACTCCCCCTTCCATCGATACAAAATACTCCCACATAGCCCCCTTGCCGATTCTCAATCCCCATCGCTGCTGAAGGCCCCTCACATAATGACGCACTTGCAAATAAAAGAAAAAGGAGTTAGGTTCCAAATGATAGCGCCTTGTCAGTGATTGAAAAGAGTCCAATTCGCTACCATCTGCCATGAGTAAGTGACCAATACAGCCAATTCCTCTGTTCCCCCACCTAATAGAAGTCAGGCCCTGCAAGCCCGGAGCAAAATCCTTATTTCTCGCTAAGGGGAGACAATCCGTGCATTTCCAATTTACACCTTTCTGTTGACACAATACCCTCCAAGTTTGCCTCATTGCTCTTAGGTATACCGCAGCTTTCCCAGCCTCCGGTAAAAGCCCTCCGGGTGCGTGCAATAAATACACCGGATGATATGGCGCCGACAGCCCATCGAGTAAGGTCAATGGAAGAATATTTCCAGTGTTCCCTATTAAATCGACCAGAGGCCGGAGCAAACAGGCCAAGTTGTATTGGCATAAGGATGGTAGACCTATTCCCCCCTCCCCCTTAGTTCTCATAAGTACCGAAAACGCTATGCGAGGTCGCCTACCTCTCCAGAGAAACAGGCCAATGTGCTTCCGCAGCAACTGCAGGTCTTTCCTCGCCAACCAGATTGGGAGGTGACGTAACACATATATCCACCTAGGGAGCTCCACCATTTTCAGTAGAGCCACACGCCCCATAAGCGACAGCGGGAGATCTCGCCATTTCTGCAACCGAGCAATAGTTTTATCAAGCAAGATTTTAACATTTATGTCATACAATCGTGCCGTATGCTCCGGTATATGAACACCTAGGTATTTCAAACTACTCCGTGCCCACACCAAAGGAAAGGTGCCCTGCCAATTGGCTTTGACTCGTCCCCCCACATCTAAAGCCAGAGATTTATCTTGATTAATACGCAGCCCCGAAAAAGATCCGAACAACCCCATGAGCTGCAAGGCCGTTGGAAGGGATTCCCTCGGGTTGCACAAACACAACAGCATGTCATCTGCAAAAGCACTGAGCTTAATATCTCCTCCCTCCCACTCTATCCCTTCTACCTGCTGCTCCTGGATGAGTCTCCGAAGCAGAGGCTCTAGTTGCAGCACAAATAATAAAGGGGACAGGGGACAGCCCTGTCTCGTGCCTCGTCGCAGAGAAAAGGGCTGAGAGACCCTACCGCCACTAACGACACAAGCCAGCGGATCCATATATAACGCTGTCACCCACGCCAAAAAAGCGCCCGTAAATCCAAACTGAGCTAACACCTCAAACATATAATCCCAGGATACTCTATCGAACGCCTTTTCGGCATCCAGACTGACCAGTAGTAAAGGGGTAGCTCGTAGCAAGCATCGTTCCATTCCCAGCAAGACTCTCGTGATGTTCGTAAAGGCATCCCTGCCTCGGACAAATCCTGATTGATGGCTCTCTACAAGCCCAGGCAAAACGTTTTGCAGTCTTCCTGCCAGGATCGAAGCCAGAAGTTTCATATCGTAGTTAATTAATGAGATGGGCCTATAGGAGGCTGGATTCTCCGGATCCCTTCCCGGTTTTGGGATGATGGTTATCGCCGCCGTCCGCATATCCCTCGGGAAAAATCCCACTTCTCTCGCCTCCTCATAGAGAGCCATCAATGTAGGAGTAATCGAAGCCGATAAGATTTTGTAGAATTCCGCGCTATATCCATCAGGCCCAGGGGCCTTATACGGTTTCCCCTGTGCAATGACCCTCTGCACTTCTTCCCCGGTAATATGTGCATTCAATTCAAGCAAAGCCTCTTCCGTAAGTTTGGGGAGCTGAACAGCCCGCAAGAAATCCCGCTGCTGGTCCTTATCTGCGTCCTCAGGGGTATATAGACTTTGATAATACTGCCCAAACACTCGCAAAATTTTTTCTGGAATCTCTGATAATCGTTACATTTATTATTTTTAAGGAGCGCTGTGACTTTTAGGGTCTAGTGCATTTTGGTTCTTGTAGTGCTAGCTCCTTGAGAGCACAAATGATCCAAGCCAAGAGTGTAGGGTAACAAGGCTTTATTTCCCCTGTAACGCAATGATTCACTAAGACAAGTAGAAAATAAAGACAGTCCTTTCTTTATCAAAAGGGGTTCCACCAATATTCAAGCAGATAACTGTTATAGGCTTCACAGTTGAATGCAAGTCCTAGCTGAGGCTTCTTTTAGTTCAAAACAATTTAAACAATTCAGCAAACAAACGGTTATAAGGTTCACCATCTGTTGCACAGTTCTTTTCTATCTATAATTCTATCAAGGATTCAATACTATTTGCTGAACAGAAATTACAGTCCATGGATTCCTCCTGAGGCATGGGAATAATATTCTCACATTCAATTTCCATAGACTCTGCGTCACTGGCTTCTTCCTTTGAATAGCAGTTTTCACTCCCTGTTACAAACTTACAGGGTCTATCTTGCTTCCAGTAAAACTTTCCTGTTAAGCTGTGAGGTATTGTCTTAAAAAGCTCTGCTTTGCTTCCCCTCCCCTTATAGGGAATAGCTGCTTTAACAGGGTTTCTATTAGCAAGACTTTCCTTTAGAATTAAAGATTCAGCATACCTTGGCTTCCTGGAATTGCCACACCTAGAGCTCTCCTTCTGACGTACTCTTTTGGGAGATAGGCTTTTCTATGCAGTGCTTTGCTTCCAGGGAATTCAGAAAAACCTGGTAAGGATTCCCAATCACTGTGGTTTTCTGAAAAGGTATCTTTATAAAAGGAACCTCTCTTCCTTGTTCCTTGTAATCCTGATCCAGCAAGGTTACTTGGGCTGGGAGAGTCACTCCTACCAGACAAACTGTTTCTTCTGGCAGCTTTTCTCTGGACTCCGACCCTCTGTGCTCTGCTCCTCTGGACTCTATCCATCTGAGTAAATTTCTTCTGGATTCTGTCCCTCTGGGCTGGCTCTGTGTGGAATCTCTCCTGTTCCACGTTCCTCTTGTCCTGCAGGTTCTCCATCTTCCTTTCCTTCTCCTCCCTCTTCTTTTTCTGTCTTGCTGCTCTCTGTTTCTCCTTATAAAGGGAGTTTTGGTTTGAACGTCCCGGGCTTGGCCTCAGGTGCAACTGATTACCACTTATACAATTAGTGTCTGAGCACGTTGCTTCAACCTCTGTGGGATTACTCTTGCCCCCTCTGGCTGTACTGCGATGCAACTGCACTCTCTGCACATTCTCAGCTCTCTGCAAAACAGGGTTTTTTTCTAAGGCTGCATCTTCCATGGCTCCAGCCTCATGACATACTTCATAAACATGTCAGATTTTGGACAGTTATCAATCTTAAATTTCTCCATCTAATATTTTCCAAATATTCCAGTTTTTAATTAATCATGGTGTTATCCTTCACAAGCAAATCTACATAATTCTTCAAACCCATAACTGTATTCTCTGCTAATGTTAATTTAACATTTAATTCCAGAATCTACTTATCTTGATCATCCACTCTTTAGGCCATTAGTCTGTTGAGATAGCAATAGAACTGTCCCGATAGGGATTGTCCCACCCCTTGAAAGCAAGCCAAATCGCTACCAACAAATTAAAGAGGGTTTCTTCAAGCGAAAGGAACTTTCCTGCAGAGATCCTAGAAGATTGGCTCCCTAAGGTGTCAACTGCTGGGGGGGGGGGGGGTGTAAGGATAGGGTTGGGCTGTTAGCTGTCCCCTTCTCAGTGGCACTGGCCATTGAGGGAGTTACTCTCTGATGTACTTCAAGTTGAATGTCTTCATCAGCCTGTGCTGTCTCCTCTGTAAGCCTCTGCTCCTTGGCCAGATCTGTGGGGACTCTCCAAACCTCTGTGCTAAGAGATGTTTCGAGGTCCGAGGGTTTAGTTTCATGCCTCAAGTCAGATTCTTCAGTCTTTGATGCTGACACACTGTGCAAGTCCCTTCAGAAAGACCTTTCTGCATATAAAGCCTCTCAAATTTTGTAGAAAGTGCTTTTCAAAACTTGGCAATTGTATACATGCATTTAAGTAATGCACAGGGCCAGCCCAAGGGTATCTGACACTCTAGGTGAATCTTTAGTAGCTAGATTTTCCCCTCACGAGTGGCTCAAGGCCTTACCCCCAGTGCTTAATTTCTTCCTTTCTATAGCTTCCTCCCTCCCCCCCCCCAAATCTGGTCCAGCATTTCTCCTTCCCTTTTCTACCTCACCATAGTATAGCATTTCCCCTTCTTGCCTTCCTTTTGCCAGGTCTGCCTCCACATCTCTCTGTACTGTTGGTAGTGCTGCAGCCACCACTGTCTCCCACAATGTCTCTTCCTGGGTTGCATTAAAACAGTGTGATGTGGGCCCTTGAGCACATGTGTGCACTCAAGGCCCTCTACAGCCTGGCCCCTTCCAGCATTCTGTTATGGAGAGGTAGGACATGGCAGTTTTGAGCATGCACATGTGCTGAGAGGCCCTCTTCTGTGCTTGCTGCATTTGTGTCACTGTTCTGCCGCACAAGTGCCTCCCCCAGGATTTTTCTACCCTAGGAGGCCACTTAGTGGAAGGGGGAGCCCTGTGAATTTGCCAAAAATGTGCATACTTTTGCATCTTGTGCATAGATATTCCTGGAGTTGGAGTTGCAGAGTGTGTGTGGGTACACATAGAGTATCCATGCACATTTATGCCTGCTCTTGAGCAGATGTAAATGTGTGCACATGCATTCTGGGTGCTTATTTTATAAAGGTATATAGGTGCCTATTTTGTGTTTGTACATTAAACATAAAATAGGCGCATTGTTAACATTTTTTAGGCATCCTGTTATAAAATCCCCTCTGTGTGGTGATTGCTGATGTACCCTTTTGTAAAAGGTTGGGCAATATGAAGTCTTTTTGCACAAATTCCGGATGTACCACTGTTACTTTATCTCAATCCTTCAAGTGGGAAGTTGAGTCTACATAGATATGCTAGTTCTCCGGGAACAAGCAGGAAGTCAGTCCTCACATATGGGTGACGTCGGTACCGATGGAGCCCTCGCGGAAGCATCCCCCCAGCTTTCAAAGAAAGCCTTTGGGAGATGCCACCACGCATGCACGGTCCCCTTCCCGCCCAATGGTGCCATCTTGCTCAGTCTCCTTTTTTCTGCGGAGCCCTTCAGACGTTGTCTGACTTTCCCCCGGAAAAAGTTGATTTTCTTTTAGAGCTTTCAACTCGACTCCGGTCTTGTACCGGTACTCTTCCCGCTTTGTTCTTTTTATTATCTGGCGCCTTTGTGCCTTTTTTCCCCGCTGGCAGCCCAGAGAGCTTTCGACCTCGCAGGGGTATTTTTTTTCCCCCCCATGACTACCAGTGGCTTTAAGAAGTGTGATTGGTGCTCTAAAATAATGTCCTTAACCAACACAAATGACTGTTGCCTCGGGCCAGACCATGACCCGGCGGCCTGCAGTCTCTGCAAAAGAATGTCCAGCAAGGCCCTGAAGAGCCGCCAGCAGCAGCATGATAAGTTCTTCCCCGATGCCTCCGAAGGCCAGGGCCTTGTCTGAGGCCCTGACATCTTGTGAGGTGCTCTCCGAACCCGCGCATCATCATGGGTCCTCGGAGAGGGGGGTCTCCCTTGAGAGAACACAGGAAGAAGAAGAAATCCTCGAAGGCGGCATCCTTGGATGGTTCCGAACAGCCGGGAACCACCTGGGCCCAGTTCCATAGTCCAAGGTGCTCGTCCGAGGTGTCGGAAAAGGAGAGACCTGCCAAGGTCCCCTGAAAGGACCCGGCCGCAGACTGGTCTTGGTCCGCAGACACTATCCTGGTCAAGGATTCCCCTTCGGAGGAGCCGGCATCGGGACCGAGTCCCTCGGTGCCAGCATCGAAGGCTGAGGAACCTTTTGGCCTGGAGTCCAGAATGGTGGACCTGGAGCGCAGTTTGTCTGCCTTTATTGTCCAGCAGTGGGCACTGTTGTCTGGCACATCCGGTTCAACCGCTCCAAGACATCCCCGGAGGCCGAGCCGAGGTCACGCTTGATGTCCCGCTTGACGGGAGCTCTGTCATCCCCGGCCAGTCTATCGTGTGTTGATTGCAGGGCTTTGAGGGCCTCATGTCCACAGAGCAGCTCGCCTACGAGTCATCCTCGGAGTATTCCAAATGGGAGATGGAGGATGAGGAGTCTCCTGATACCTGTCGCCACCGCAATGTCCCTTCCGATTTCCCAGTCTCAGAACCTCGGGGCGGTCCCCGCCGGAGGACATGGGCTTCTTGGACTTTGTCAAGGACATGTCTAAGGCCCTGGCATTCCCGACCGAGTCAGAGGAGGACCCTCGGGTGGATGAGCTGGAGATCCTCCAGTACGAGGTCCCTCCTTGGGAATCGCTCATGGTGCCCATTCCTCCCATCCTGGATCGGCTCATGCTCTGCATGTGGGAGACACCAGCGTCGGTGCCGGTGGTGAGCAAATGGCTCGACTTGATGTATCGGGTCCGCCGGAGCCCGGGCTTCCAGAAGTCACAACTGCCGCACAACTCCATGGTGGTTGAGTTGGTCATGCGTCGGCTGAAAAGCCAGAAGACGCACTCCTCGGTGCCCCCAGGCAGGGAGGTCCGCACCTTGGATGCCCTCAGTAGGAAGTGCTACTAAGGCTCGATGCTCATCTGCCAGGTCCAGGCCTACTAACTTTACATGGGCATGTACTTAAGAGACTGGGCGAAGGAACTTGCCGGGTTCTCGGCTGGTCTCTCTGAGGAACCTTTGCAGCGGTTCAAGAGCCTGTCCAAGGCCATCCATGAGTGCTCCAAATTTATGTTTCGAGCAGCCTATGACGGGTTCGAGTCGGTGGCCTGGGTAGCCATGACAGGCATCAGTGCACGCCTCCAGGTGTGGCATCAGTCATCCGACCTCGAGCAGTGGGTTCAGGACAAATTGGTCAATATCCCATGCCAAGGGGAGAACCTCTTCGGCAAACCCATGACCGACAAAGCTGCCGAGCTGGAGACCAAATTCATGACGAGGACCAGGCTCTCCAAGAAGACCACTGCCTCTCCCTGATGGAATGGCTTGGGTAAAAAGCCCTTTTACCAAGGAAGGGAGCTACTTACTGAAACTACCCACCATATCTGGCCTCCCCGGCTCACCAACAGGGTTAGCAGGACATGTGCATGGCCTACGTAAGCAGGAGGCTCCAAAACCCCAGGCACCTGCCCCGGCCCAGCCAAGGGGGAGCTTTTGACTCCTTCAGCATAGCCTCTCTACCCCAAGGAGATCAGCAGCCCACAGGGAGACGTCTGGCCTTCTATGCCCAGAGGTGGGTGAACATCACCACCGATTCCTGGGCATTGCGGGTAGTCAAGGAAGATTACCTCCTCCACATGGCTCAGACACCTCCCTCTTATTGTCTGGGAGAGCCCCTCAGGTCTCCCCTCCACTGGGACCTTCTCCTGAAAGAGTTGGCAGATCTTCTTGAGGACAAAGCGATGGAACTGGTGCCCCACCACCTCAAGGGCAAAGGATTCTACTCCAAATACTTCCTCGTCCCAAAGAGGACAGGGGGCCTAAGGCCCATCCTTGACCTGTGCAACCTCAACAAATTCCTGATGAGGGAGAAGTTCAAGATGCTCTCCCTTGGAACATTGCTGCCATATCTCCAGCAGGGAGATTGGCTATGCTCCTTAGACCTCAAAGATGCTTATACCCACATCCTTATCCACCCCAACCACAGGCAATACCTGCAGTTTATGGTAGGGGGCAAACATTTTCAATACCGGGTGCTTTCCTTCGGCCTATCCTCTGCCCCGAGGGTCTTCACAAAATGCCTGGCGGTTGTGGCCGCTTTCCTTAGGCTCCAAGGGGTCTTTGTGTTTCCCTACCTGGACAACTGGCTCATAAGGGGAGGCACAGCCAGCCACTGCACGCACCATCCAGGTTCTGCAACACTTGGGCTTTGTCATAAATTAACCCAATTCTCACATCCTCCCGGTACAATGCCTGGAGTTCATTGTGGCAAAGCTCGACACCCTCCAGGCCAAGGCCTTCTTGCCCATGGACCAGGCCGATCATCTCGGATCTTTGGCTCGAGACATACAACACCGTCTGTCGCTGCCTGCCTGGCACCACCTCAGGCACATGGTCTCCACAGTCCACATCACTCCAGACGCTCCCCTCCACATGAGAGTGGCACAGCGGTGTCTCTGAGACCAGTGGTCTCAGGCCACAGGTCGCCTCCAAGACAGGGTTGTGGTGACCCGCCAGTTGGCGGATTCCCTAGTGTGGTGGCAGTTGCCCCAAAACCAAGAAGCAGACATGCCCTTCCAGATTCCCAGACACTCAAGGGTCCTCACCACAGATGCTTCCATGCTCGGCTGGTGAGCCCACTGCGGAGCCATCTGTACTCAAGACACCTTGTCACCAGACAGGAGCACCCAACAGATCAAACACCTGGTGCTCCGAGTGATACACCTTGCTCTGAGGTTTTTCTGTCACCACCTGTGCCACCAGCCAGTCCTGGTCCAGACGAACAACCAGGTGGCAGTGTTCTGCGTGAACAAACAAGGGGACACGGGGTCCCATGTCCTTTGCCAGGAAGCACTGGGTCTCTGTTCATATGCTATCCAACAGGTATCCTCCTGAGGGCAGTGTACCTGCCAGGCCAGGACAACCTGCTGGCCGACAGGCTCAGCAGGGTTCTCCAGCCGCACGAGTGGCAGCTGGACCCCAGGATAGCCTGTTAGCTTTTCCGGCTCTGGGGGAAACCTGTGATGGACTTGTTTGCCCATCTGGACAACTTTCAGTTGCCCCGCTTCTGCTCCTGGCAGGCCCACCCATCCAGGATGGCAGCAGATACGTTTCTAGTCTCATGGTTGGAAGGCCTCCTGTATGCCTTCCCTCCGATGCCGCTGATCACCAAGACCTTGTTCAGGACCCTCCGCGACAGTGTTTCGCTCATCATGATATCTCCCAGGTTGTCCAGGCAGCCATGGTTCCCATGTCTTCTGCAGTTGGCAGTGGAGGCCCCCATCCCCTTGGGGCGCCGCCCCTGGGCTCCTTTCTCAGGAGGGGGGGCTGTCTTCTGCACCCCAACCTGGGGTTCCTCCTGTTGGCAGCATGGCTGCTGAGAGGGTGACTTTTTCCCCCCTCGATCTTCTGGTTGAGGTTGAAGACATTTTGCTGGCCTCTCACAAGGCCTCTACTAGGAAGGCATATGCCCTCAAATGGCACAGGTTCTCTGTTTGGTGCGCTGATCATGGGACTGATCCCCTCTCCTGCCCAGTGGCATTGGTGTTGCAGTACCTTCTCCACCTCTCCTAATCTGGGCTCAAGTCTAACTCTGTCCGAGTGCACCTTAGAGCCCTGGCGGCGCGCCACCACCTGGTGGATGGTAAGCCCCTCTTGGTCCAACCCTTGATGACCCGTTTCCTTCGGGGCTTGCTCCTGTCAAAACCCCCGGTTCGCCCTCCAGCGACCGAATGGGACCTCAACGTGGTGTTGCGGCATCTCATTCACCTGCCCTTTGAGCCTCTGGTGACTTGCTACCTTCGCTACCTCTGTTGAAAGGTGGTTTTCCTTGTTGCGCTCACCTCCGCTCGCAGAGTCAGCGAGCTCCAGGCCCTTGTGGCAGAGGCGCCCTATAACAGGTTCTACAAGAACAGGGTGGTGCTTCGCACGCACCCCAGGTTCCTGCCGAAGGTAGTGTCGCCCTTCCACCTTAATCAGGAAGTGGTGCTTCCTACCTTCTTCCCAAGACCTCACTCCAGTCGAGCGGAGATGGTCCTTCACTCATTGGACTGTAAGAGGGCCTTATCCTTCTACATCCAACGCACCCAAGGCCACCACAAAGCTACTCAGCTTTTCATCTCCTATGACCCCAGTAGGCTGGGGGAGATGGTGACCAAGCGTACGCTGTCCACTTATGGGCAGGCGAGGCTCCCACTGGAAGGTCGCATCATGGTGCACCGTGTCCGGGCTATGGCGGCTTTGGTGGCAAATTTGTGCTCAGTCCCAATGGTGGACATCTGCCAGGCCGCCACCTGGTCTTTAGTCCATACTTTTGCAGCTCATTACTGCCTGAAGAGAGAGTCCCAACAGGCCAGTGTCTTCAGCCAGGCTGTGCTCTGTAACCTTTTCGGGGTCTAGGCAACTCCCACCTTCCAACCCTTCTGTGTTCAGGCTACTGGAGTGCTGGTTTCATCGGACATGGGTCCTACTGCGGTCTGTGTGCACGGATTCAAATTCCTGCTGCTTGCGGCTCCCCTAGTGGGAGCTCTGTTTTTGCTATGGGTTTTTGATAGCCTGTAGCTGGGGAGCCGCATATGTGAGGACTGACTTCCTGCTTGTTCCCGGAGAAAGAGTAGTTACTCACATGTAAAAGGTGTTCTCCGGGGACAGCAGGAATCAGTTCTCACAACCCTCTCTCCTCCCCTTGGAGTTGCTCCTTTACCATCTTTTATTTTTGCTGTCTTTTAGCTATTTCATCTGACTGAGCAAGATGGCACCCTTGGGTGGGAAGGGGACCGTGCATGCGTGGTGGCATCTCCCGAAGGCTTTTTCTGAAGGCTGGGGGGATGCTTCCACGAGGGCTCCATCGGTGCTGACGTCATCCATATGAGGACTGATTCCTGCTGTCCCTGGAGAACAACTGTTACAGTTGAGTAACTACACTTTCAATCCAATTAATAGAGAAGCTGCTAAAATACTCACAAATAATAACATGGTGTTTTGTGTGTGTGTGTTTTTTTTTAATTCCAGGAGGTTTGTGAACCATTTTATTGATTTTCCTAAGCCACTTATTGCAGTGGTGAATGGCCCTGCTGTCGGGATCTCTGTGACTTTGCTGGGGCTATTTGACATTGTCTATGCCTCAGAGCGGGTAAGTCACCAAAATTCTGCATTTCAGTGTCTGTTTACACCAAAAACACCCATGCTCTTTAAACTGTACTTTTTTTCTCTGGCATTTTCATAATAGTTGAAGTCTGAGAGAGGATATCATTTTAGGTCATCCCCTTATGCGGTTTGTATACAGTTGTGGTCAGCATTTTTGGCACCCTTGCATTTGAGGTATGTTGTGTACAATATCTTGAGAAATAATTGTAAATATTCAAACAGTATGTCGTCATAATATTTTAATGGTATGTGCAAAGGTATAGAACAAAAAAAATGTCTGTGCAACTTAAACACAGTAATTTCTGAGAAAAAAACAAAATATGACCTTGACAGGATTAATGACACCCTTCACTAATATTTAGTTTGCACAACCCTTGGCAGTAATGACAGCCTCCAAACGTTTCTTGTAGCCATCTATAAGTTTTGTACATCTGTCTGCTAGTAGTTTCTCCCACTATTCAAATGCGATTTGTTCAATCTCTTGAATATTTCCAGGATTCCTTTTACCAATTACAGATTTCAGCTCTTTCCAGAGGTTCTCAATTGGATTGAGCTCAGGACTCATTGCTGACCAGTTTAAAACAGTCCATTTGTTCTTTTTTAACCATTCTTTTGTACTTTTGGATGTTTGTTTTTGGTCATTGTCCTGCTGGAGGACCCATGACCTTCAACCCAGACCTACTGCAGCTTTCTGATACTAGGTAGCACATTTCACTCCAAAATACCTTGGTAGTCCTCTGACTTCATGATTCCTTTAATTCATTCTAGGCCTCCAGTTCCTGAGGCAGCAAAACAGCCCTACAACATTATGGAACCTCCACTATATTTAACTGTAGAAAGGATGTTTTCTTTCCTTATAAGCTTCATTTCTTCACCTCTAATTGTATCACTGGTCTGCATTGCCAAAGAGCTCAAGTTTGGTTTCATCTGTCCACAGAACATTTTCCCAGAAGGATTGTGGTTTCTCAAGGTGGGTTTGGGCAAAGATCAGGCATGTATTTTTATGTCTATCTTCTAGTGGGGTCCTCCTTGGCCTTTGCCCATGAAGTTCTTCTTTGTTTAATATGTGGTGTATGCTGCGGGTTGAAACCACCACTCCAGATTGCTCCAGTCTTTGGATGTTGTACATGGTTTTTCCAACAGTTTGCACTACTCTTCAAAGACTAATAATATAGTATTCATTTTCTTCTTCCCACCAGAACTTGAGAGGTTCTTGACAGTTCCATGAGCAGAAAACTTCTTAATAACAATGCAAACTGTAGACACAGGAATCCCAACGTCTTTGGTGATGTCCATGTACCCCTTTGAAGTTTGAGGTTTGGTGATAATAGCTTTTCTGAAGGTTTCAGGCCTTTTTTAAACATTAGAACTTTCATTCATTGGTTGATTCAAGTCATGTGAGTACTGACTATTGATAGATGCGTCTAATTTTATTGCAGTGGGAATGTGGTGGTTCTGTTCAATCAGCTTTGAATGGTTCATAAGGGTGCCAATAATCATGTCCTCCAAAACTACAAGTAAAGCCAGACCCCTACATTACAAATGGCCTAAAATATTCAAGCTCAAACATTTGGTAAACTTATTTTTTGTCAGTCTATTTGCCATGAAAGGGAACCCCTCTCTCGCAGCAAACCTTCCTTTTGTCTTTATTAAGAGCAAATACTGCTCAACACTCTGGGCTAAAATCCGAGGGATATCGTACTAAGCAAACCCACAGTCACAGTTATCTTTCGTAAATGATTTCTGTTGGAAAAGATCTTTTCCTGAAGATGAAGCTTTTCAAAACACAGCTACAGCTGTTTCTTTTGCCAGTATCATCCTGTAATCTCACAGCATTCGACTGATGCAAAGGGCCTTGCCAGCCTCATACAGCTGTAGTTGCTGATTGGTTTAAATTTTCACTCCGAATATTGCGTCAGTACTGTTAAGTCCAGGCATACTCCTATCGACACCAAATGCGACACAGCATCATGTTTCCAGCCCCTGTAAGTTCTCGACTCTTCCTCAAGCGATTTCGCTGTTCCCAATGAACTTCATAAACCCATTAAGTCAAATCCTGGGAGGGGTTAATCTTATAGCGTCAGATGCTGTCCATCAAGACCAATTTGCCATTAAGCAATTCGTTAGTCAATTAAGACAAACCCGCATCAGATTATTCATCACTGCCATATATTACAAATCAATTCCACCATTAAGAACATAAGATATGCCATACTGGGTCAGACCAAGGTCCATCAAGCCCAGTATCCTGTTTCCAACAGTGGCCAATCTAGATCATACGTACCTAGCAGTTTCCCCAAAAGACACAGGTTCCACAGTGCTTGTACTGGGTCAAGCATTGATATCCTGGGTCCCTTCTTAATAATGGTTTATGGACCTTTCCTCCAGGAACTTGTCCAAACCTTTTTTAAACCCAGCTACACTAACAGCCTTTACCACATCCTCCGGTAACAAATTCCAGAGTTTGATTACACATTGAGTGAAAAAATATTTTCTTTTATTAGTCTTAAATAGTTTACCCTGTAGCTTCATTGCATGTCCCCTAGTCTTTCTATATTCTGATAACGTAAACAATTGATCTACGTTTACCCGTTCCACTCCGTTCATTAATTTATAGACTAATATCATATCTCCCCTCAGCCATCTCTTTTCCAGGTTAAAGAGCCCTAATCCTTTTAGCCTACAGTCATTAGTTAAAGGATGTTATAATAGGCTCCACCATACTAAAGGAAGGTTTGCTGCAAGAAAGGGGTTCCCTTTCAGGGCAAGCAGTCCGACAAAAAATAAGTTTACCAAGTGTTTGAGCTTGAATATTTTAGGTCATTTGTAATGTAGGGGTCTGTCTTTACTTGTAGTTTTGGAATGTTCTTGTAGTGAGCCATTAGAATCTTTTTTTTGTAGTAGTAAATAATCATGTCCCGGCAATCTCCCAGGTTTTTTTTACTATTTCCTTTTTTATTTGGTCTTGTTTTATTTGATTCTTTTATGTGTCAAATATGTGTGCATATATAGTCCAAAGCCATTTTGTTGGCCATTTTTTAAAGGAGATATTGGACAATAAGGGGTTAAATGGCAAGGGTGCCAATAATGTTGACCACTACTTCACCTGGGAGCAATGTTCCCTCTAAGCTGCGCTGGGTCCGCCACCAACATTCCTGCTGGCGGGGGGAGGGGGTGTGCAGTGCAATCGATAAGCAGTGGCTTCCCCAAGTCTATCTTAATAAGGGTTTATGAATTTTTCCTCTAGGAACGCGGTCTTTATTACATCCAGTTATGCTAACTGCTTTTACCACATCCTCCAGCAATGAATTCCAGTACATCTTGTTACAACACTGCGTATGTCTTGTAACGCTATACAAATGTTCAGTAGTAGTAGTAGTAAACGCTGACAGAAAAAATATTTATTCTCTTTGCTTTAAATCTATTATTTGGAATAGTCTTTATACTTTTTGAAAGAGTAAACAATAAATTTGCATTTATCCATTCCGCTCCAGCCAGGATTTTATATGCCTGTATCATATCTCTCCTCAGTTGTCTCTTCTGCAAACTGAAGAGACCTAATCTTAGCCCTTCCTCACATGAGTCGTTCTATCCCTTTTTTAAATTTTGGTCACCCTTTTCTGTACCTTTTCTAATTCCGTTAGATCTTTATTGAGATGTCAACTTTCACCATGGAGTAATACAGAGGCATTATGATATTCTTTGTTTTATTCTCTATTTCTTTTCTAATAATTCCTAACCTTATTTATTTTTATGGGCACTGCCACATGCTGAGCAGAAGATTGTCCACGATGACGCCTAGATCCTTCTCCTGGGTTGTGAGTCCTGTAATGTGGAATCTAATATCATATATCTATGATTCTTTGTTTCCTACATGTATTAGTTTGTACTTACATTGAATTTCATTTACCATTTGGATGCCTAATCTTCTAGTGAATGGAGCTCTCTCTGAGAAGAAGGATATTAATTGGTGTGCTGTAGGGGTCTGTCCTTGGTCTGATTCTTTTTAACATTTTTGTTAGTGATATTGTGGGCGGGCTGTTGGGTAAAGTTTGCTTCTTTTGCAGGTGATGATAAAATCTGCAATAGAGTAGACACCTAGGAAGGAGTAGATAACATGTGAAGGGATATAGCGAAGAAGTTTGAAGAATCATCAAATTTGGCAGCTGAGATTTAATGGTAAAAACTGCAGTGTCATGCATTTGGGCTGCAAACTCCAAGGGAGCAGTACAGTATAGTGTGAAGTTCTGTCCATGAAAGAAGTGCGAGACCTTGGCATGATTATTTCTGATGATCTTAAGGTGTCTAAACAGGTAGAAAAGGGGACAGCAAAAGCTAGAAGGATGCTTGGGTGCATTGGGAGATGAATGGCTAGCAGGAAGGAGGTGATAGTGCTTCTGTATAAATCTTTGGTGAGACCTCATTTGGAGTTTTGTGTGCAAGTCTAGAGACCACACTTTCAAACGGATATAACAGGATGGAGTCTGTGCAGAGGGTGGCTACCAAAATTGTCCGTGGGTTTTGTAGTAAGGAATACAGGGATGGACTAAAAGCAGGAGAGGGGCGATATGATAGACGTTTTAAATACCTCTGTGGCATAAATGCACAAGAGGAGAGCCTCTTTCAATTGAAAGAGAGCTCTGCAATGATGGGGCATAGGATGAAGGTGAAAGGGGAAGATTCAGGAGCAATATGCAGAAATATTTCTTTACGGAAAGAGTGGTAGATGCACAAAAGAGTCTCCCAGTGGAGGAAGTAGAGACAAGGACAGTATCTGAATTCAAGAAAGCATAGGACAAACACAGAAGTTCTCTAAAGGAATTGTAGCAGTTGGTATGGAAGGGCAGACTTGATAGGCTATATGTGTTTTTTTTTTACATGTTGTCATGTTTCTGTGTTTAGCCTTGCAAGGTCCTCCTGCTGTTTCTCAAAACTTATATGTGAATTAACAACTTTGAGTAATTTTCTGTCATCAGCAAATTTGATCACCTCACTCATTTTAATTTCCAGATCATTTATAAATATATTAAAAGGCACTGTACAGATCTCTGTGGTACTATGTTTATTTTCCTCCATTGAGAAAATTGGCAATTTAAGCTTACTTTCCTTTTTCTAACTTTTAACCACTTCCCAGGCCGCAACAAGACATTCCTGTTCGGTAATCCAGTTTAGTCCTCCAACATCGGGTAGTGCCCCTCCTCCTGCAGCCTGGAGACTGGACCAATCAAGTCTTCTGTAGTATATATGCAGACGGAGCTCCCAGAAGCCCCCAGTGTGTCCAGTCTCCTTGCAGCTTGCAGACTTCTGTGCCCTTTCTGGGCACACTGACACTTGAAGGAGCAACAGTAGTTAGTTAGTTCTTTTGGGGTTTTATTTTGGGTCCTTTATTTACCATTTCTTTGCTAGGTAGCTGTATCTTTAAAAAAAAAAAAAAAAAAGGAGCACTGCCACAGGGGAGCACATCCTGGGGGAAGCCAGACCTGCTTTGGGCTCCTGCCTTCCTGCCTGGGAATATCTGAAACCTGGGTTGAGCTCTCCCCAAGACTGTTCGGGGAAGAGCCATACCTGCTACAGCATTGCCTGTCACTTGGAGAAGTTGGCTGAGTTCCTTGCTGTTCACTGAGCTGGTAGGAATTTTCCTTGCTTTATCTTTTCAGCTCTGTTGTTTTTTGCATTGTCAGAGGCTCTGTCGGCTCCCCTGGCTTCCGAATTGCATTTTTTCCTGATTTTTTTCGCTTGCCCTGTATTAGAGGGTCGTTTTCTTTCTTTTCCATATTATTTGGTTACCTTTGTATTCTCGCGCCTTTTTTTATTGTGGGTGGAAAGGTGCGGCGGCCATTTTGGATTTCTAAAGTGTGCTTTTTAAGGGCACTTTTTAACACTTTTTAACACTTGTGCACGGGTTCCCCTGGCATTTTTGGGGTTTCTTTTGCTGGCGATTTTGCTCAGGTCACCCCTAGGATTCTGGGGAGTATTTTGTTTTCTGTAAAAAAAAAAAAAAAAAGAAAAGTTTTAAATTTAAAGCTGTACTGATTTGAATATGGTTAGTCCCTTTGCTGTGGGCTTCCCTGTTCCTGTTTCCTTCTTTCCCCCTGGAAGCAGGTTGCCTTAGCATGGCTGCCAAACCTCAATGTGTGATTTGTGGGTCCCGCAGAGGTACAATGACTGACTCTGGCATCTGCAACAGCTGTGCTGCAGTTTCTTCAGAACTAGAATGTCTTCTCCCTCTGCTGTTTGCAGCTCTGTGGTAACTCGATTGATTTTTCTTGATTTTTCAGCGATTTTAGGCATTTCTCTCATGCCTGCAAACCCTCCCACCTTCTTCTTTGACTTTTTAAGTTAATTCCTTAGCTTTTGGGGGTTTTAATTCACTCTTTTGGTGTTTTATTTTTGCTGGTGGCCATTTTGAATAGCTAATGAGCCTCGGTTTTAGGCGGGAAGCCAGATTACTTCTCTGATGGCTTCTAAAAGCTATATTGTTGTTTCAGTTTTTTTCTTCTTTCCACAACACTTGCTAGATGTCAGTTGTGCAGAGGTTACTTTTTTCTCTGCCTCTGTATGAACATAATGGATAAAAAGTACAGAAGGCATGGATAGAGAACAGTATGCAATTCAGAGCCACAGTACAATGCTGAGTCACTGACGAAGGGTGCAGGGCTCATGGCTTCCATTCCCCACTGTGCCCAACAAAGAAGGCTGGCTGAGGCATTACCTATTATGGGGAATATTGTTAAATGCCTGTTCCGGCGGGACGCAGTTATTTCTTTTTAGTTCTCCCTGTGCCTTATTCAGGTTTACGCTGCATAGGCTGTCAGAAGAAACACAGGGACCTCAGGCATCAGCTCTGCTATTCCCCCAGCATCTTGCTTCCCCTGAGGAACTTGGGAACTCCGGAGCTTGGCTTCGGGGGAGCTCTCCATTGGCTTTACGCTGCACTGAGTCTTTACCACGAGAGTTTGAATACCTCCAGGAAGTTCAGGTATCATTTTCTGTAAGAAAACTGTGCGTACTCTGTTTTTGTTTTTTGTTTTCTTCCTTGCCTCAGCTGCTCTGGGATGCTTTCAGCTGTATCCGGACCGGCTGCCCCTGAGTTTGGAAGTGCCTACTTTGACTTTTTAGTCCACAAACTGCAGCCGGGTTACTTTGTACGTCCTACTGATTATTGTACCTGTCTTATTCAATATACCATTTGGTTGAGGTTTTAAGTCAGTGTTTTGGATCCTGACTGTTTTGGGCTCGGCCTAATTAAGCATGCTCACTGTAATTTTCCTATGGCTGGATTGAGCTTCTACATCCCTCCCCAGAAACACCTTTCAGCCCCTACCATGGAGGTCTGAATGGCTGCGGAGGGATCCCACTCTAATTTCCCTACTTTCAGTCACTGTAATTGCCTTACCCTGACCTTGAAAGTTTCTCTATGCCAGCACAGTGAATGACTGACAGTTCCCTTCTCAGTTCTGCGAATACCTGACAGTTTTTCGGTGCCAGCGGCTGTTTTGTTTTTCTCTTCAGTGTTTCTTTTTAGAGGAAACAGCTCTAAACAGCAGTTTCCACACACTTAATCATGCTGTGGAGGCACGTGCAGTTTCAAAATCCCTTTCTTAAACAGTCTTGGGTTTCCCTGAGCCTTCCTTGCTTTTTGTTTTAAATGCAAAAAAATAAATAAATAAATGAAACCCCACACAAGAAGAGGAAAGGTGGTTTAAGTCTCTACAATGCTTTTTTCTATGGCTGTATTATATGTGAAATGTAATCAGCCGAAGGGTACATTAATAGCTTGCTTGTGTTACACCTGCACGCTGCATCCCGGAGGCTTTCCCCATACCCACTGCGTTGCTAGCTGGGTCCCCCAGCACCTTATCTCCCCCTCCTCAGAGCCCCTGCTGCAGGATCTTCCACAGCCGCTGCAGACCACATTACACATTCCCATCCGGCCGTCTCATCAACGGTTTCTCCACTTCGCTCTTCCGTGGGGCCACTTCCAATTTCCGGCCATGCCGTTTGGTCTCGCCACGGCCCCCCCCGCACCTTCACAAACGTGATGGTAGTGGTCGCGGCGGCCTTGGGCACAGAGGGCATCCTGGTCCATCCGTATCTCGACGACTGGTGGATTCGGGCAAAGTCCAGTCGGGAGTGTGTGCACGTCACGAGCAGGGTGGTGGCTCTGCTGCGGTCCCTCGGCTGGGTGGTGAAAGAATGCAAGAGTTGTCTGTGCCCGACTCAGGATCTCGAGTATCTGGGAGTGAGCCTCGACACAGCACGGGGCTTGGTGTGCTGGCCGGAGCGCTGCATTCGGTCTCTTGTCCGACTCTTCAGGGGGATGCCCGCTCCGTCTGCATGGTGATAGCTACAGCTCCTCGGTACGATGGCAGCAACCTTGGAGGTGGTGCCCTGGGCACGCTTCCACATGCGCCCGGCTGCAGAGTGCTCTGCTGCGCCGTTGGTCCAACCAATTCGACTCGTTGAACAGGAGATTGACTTGCCCAAGGGCGGTTCGCCGATCACTCCGGTGGTGGCTCTCCTCCGAGAACCTGGCGCGGGGGATTCCCTGGAGCCTCCACTTTGGGTTCCGTTCACAACGGATGCCAGCTTAACCGGCTGGGGGGCTCACTGCGAGACCCGCTTCGCTCAAGGGGAATGGTCTCCCCTGCAGACTTCTTGGTCGATCAACCTCCCCGAATTGCGGGCGGTGCGGCTAGCCCTCTTGGCCTCAAAGCCCTAGTTCTCGACCGGCCGGTGCGAGTCCTCTCGGACATTGCGATCCCCGTAGCTTACATCAATTGCCAAGGGGGCACCGGCAGCATGGCCCTGGAATCAGAAGCGATGGCCTTGGTCAATTGGGTGCAGTCTCGTCTTCCGGCCATCTCGGCAGCGCCTATTGCAGGCGCAGACAATGTTCAGGCCGATTTTCTCTGCAGAGTGCGGGTGGACCCCGGAGAGTGGGAGCTAAACCTGCAAGTTTACGCGCAAATAGTTCGTCGGGGGGGGGGCCGCCCTTCATGGATCTCATGGCGACATTTCAATCGGCCGAGACAGGAAGCTTCTTCAGCAGGCATAGGGAGCGTATGTCCGAGGGGCTCGACGCTCTCATTCAGCCGTGGCCAACGTCCAGCCTTCTTTATGTCTTTCCTCCGTGGGTTCTGATTGGCCGGGTCGTTCAGCGCATCGAGGGCCATCGGGGTCGAGTGTTACTGGTGGACCCGGACTGGCCTGGGTGGCCCTGGTATGCCGATCTGGTCCGGCTGAGCGACGGCATTCCTTGGCTCCTATCCACGCTGCCGAATCTTCTTTTTCAGGGACCCTTGCGGATGCCCCAAGTGGGTCAATTCTCGCTTACGGTTTGGCCATGGAGAGGGCTCGGCTGAAAAAGAAGGGTTACTCCCCCCGCAGTGATTTCTACCCTACTGCGGGCGGGGAAAACGTCCACTTCTCTTACTTACGTTCGGATTTGGGGGATCTTTGAAGACTGGTGCTCCCAGCGTGGAGTCCGGGCGGCGACGGTTTTCGTTCCCGTCGTTTTAAGTTTCTTCAGGTTGCTTTTGATAAGGGCCTTGCGGCTAGTTCTCTGAAAGTCCGGTTGGCGGCTATCTCTTGTTATCGAGGCAAAGTTTTAGGCCGTCTCTGCGGTTCTTATCCGGACGTACGTCGTTTTCTTACGACTGTTTTTCATTTGCGGCCCTCCCGCAGGATTTTCGTTCCTCCGGGGGACTTGAATCTAGTGATGCGGGCCCTGGTTCGTGAACCTTTTGAACCCCTGAGTAGGGCGTTTCTGAAGGATTTTACGCTGAAGACGGTTTTTTCTTGTAGCCATCTGTTCGGCACGGCGTATTTCAGATCTACATGCGTTGTCCTGCCGAGAACCTTTTTTGTCTTTTTCCCCGGTCCCTTCCTTTTTGCCGAAGGTGGTTTCCCCTATTCATGTGAATCAGGCAGTGTTTCTTCCAGTTCTTTCTTCCAGTTATTTCTTCCCACTCTGTCGGGTCGGCGGACAAAAGTCTTCACCGTCTCGATGTGGGTCGTGCACTTCGTCGTTCTTTGAAGGCTACCGAATCTTTTCGGAAGACTGACCGGTTATTCGTGCTCTTCGGGGGTGCACGTAAAGGGGAAGCGGCGGCTAAGGCCTCCGTTGCAAGATGGCTCAAGGAAGCGTTCGCGTCTGCGTATCTGTTGCAGCAGCGGTCTGATCCGGAGGGGCTACTGGATCATTCCACTAGGGCTCGGGCTACCGCTTGGGCAGAGTATAGCCTAGTTCCGCCAGCAGATATCTGTAAGGCGGCCACCTGGTCGTCTCTGCATGCTTTCAGTACACACTATCGTTTAGATGTGTCAGCGGCTCGGGATTCCTCTTTTGTTCGGCGGTTCTGCGCGCCGGATGGCAAGGTCCCGCCCGGTCTTAACTGCTCTGTTACATCCCGATGTTGGAGGACTAAACTGGATTACCGAACAGGAAATGGAAATTACACTAACTTGGTAATTGTAGTTCCTGGAGGGTCCAGTTTAGTCCTCCTTCCCTCCCGACTATCTGTTATAAAAATGCGGCGCGCTTTCCGAACGGTGGATCCTAAGACGGTTCCTCTTGCCGTTCGAACCTTTTTTGCAACCGCGTTTTTGGCTATGGCTCTTCCTTTCTCAGGTGTTCAGTCAGCTCCTGAGATTTCTGATACGGAGCTGTATTTTGATTTCTGGGGCGTTGGTTCCAGTGCAATACAGTGTTCTGACTTCCTCGTTTGGAGAGAAAGTTGGATATTTTTGTGGGGGGGAAACAAATTGTTCTTTAATTATGTCATTTTCATTATGTCATTTTGTATATTAATCTAATGTGTTGCTTCGTTAAGTATGCTTTGTTACTAGTACACTGGGGGCTTCTGGGAGCTCCGTCTGCATATATACTACAGAAGACTTGATTGGTCCAGTCTCCAGGCTGCAGGAGGAGGGGCACTACCCGATGTTGGAGGACTAAACTGGACCCTCCAGGAACTACAATTACCAGGTTAGTGTAATTTCCATTTGTCTTCTAACCTATGGCTTTTAAATTTCCTCAGGGGGCTATCATGAGGGACTTTGTTGAATGATTTATGAAAATGCAGATACACTCTGTCAACTGGATCTCTTTTATTTACATATTTAATGCCTTCAAAATAGGTAACAGATGAGGCAAGACTTCCTTGGGTAAATCGATGTTGACTCTGTCTCATTAAACCATGTCTATCTGTGTTTACTAATTTTGTTCCTTATAATAGTTTCTACCATTTTGCTCAGCTCTGATGTTGGGCTGATTGGTCTGTAGTTGCCCGAATCACCTCTGGAAAACTTTTTAAAAAGTGGTGTTACGTTGACCGCCTTCCAATCTTCAGTTATCATATGACGTTAATGGTAGGTTGCAGATTATTAATTGTAGACATGCAATTCCATTTTTGAGTTCTTTCAGTATTCTGGAGTGTAATCATCCAGTCCAGGTGATTTGCTGCTCCTTAGTTTTGGCCTATTACATCTTCCAAGTTCAATGAGCTGTTTCATTTCTTCTGAACCATCACCATTAAGTACTGTTTCCTCTTCGTCTCTCCGGGCCAGTCCAGGTCACTGTAGGGTTGTCAATCTCCTCTAGCAGCTAAGGACTGTAATTCAAAAAATCTTGCTGATAGGCTAACCGGCTCCCCCTGGTGTACCAGCCCCAGTCTTGCAGTCCTTAGCAGCTAGATAGGACGTGGCTAACTGGCTCCGGTGTGCTGAAGAGGAAATTACTGCCTAAAGTGTGTTTTTTTCTGACAGGGTGGTCCTAGCTGGGCTGCCAGAGTCAGCATTACTGGGTATTGACTGGTTAAATTAAATATACTAATACTTATATCGGTAATTGGAGCTGGAGGTAGAGCCTGCCTCGTTCAGCTTTCAGTTATACCCAGAGGGGGAGGGCGGACAGCGGATCTGGGAGCCCCAGATGGCAGCCTTCTATCCCCAAAGCCAGATCTCAGCCTCCCGCGAGCAGCGGGTGCTCGATCGGTGAATTCGCGAAAGTGAGAGACTCAGGTAGGCAGATAGCGCGCCACCGCGGTTACAGTCCGGCAGGGCAGGATCGCTGGTTTTGAAGGCGGTTGTTATTTCCCAGCGCATGTTAGCCGCGCCGGCAGTTTGTGTTCAGTGCGGCAGTCTGCGGGGGCTCTCGTGTTCGGGAATCTGCAGGACTTGCTTTAGGGCAGGTAGCTTCGTTGAGAGGCTTGTCGAGAGACCGATGGAGCGTAGATCGCCGGCAACAGAGCTGCCTGAGGTGATTTCAGGTGGGGATTTAAAGGCGGGAACGGCAGCCATCTTGGTCCCGGCTCCTGAGGTTCCCGCGGTTTCTGACAAGCCAGTTAAGCGGAAACAAAAATCTAAAAGGCTTTCCCCGCAGACAGTAGAAGTGCAAGGGGCTTCTCCTGTTGCTCAGGGGGACTTGCAGTCGGTGTTCTCTGCCGATTTCATCCTGTCATTGCACAAAGCTTATCTATTAAAGCTGGAGCAAAGCTTAGGCAAGCTTTCTCCACCAGCCAGGGAGAGCATGCCAAAGGCAGATTCTGCTGCTTTGGACCCGGGAGAAGGGCCTTCCACTAAGAGGCCTAGAACAGACCTCGAATTATTCGGAGAACAGGTCGCAGAGCCCCAGGAGACGGAGGAGGAAGAACTCCTTTCAGATGGTTTTCTGGAGTCCTGGGCGTTAGGAGATGTTGAGGAAGGTGAATTGCTCCTGGGGGAGGACCATAATATTTTTCGAGTTTTTCGCAAAGAGGAACTCGGGGTGCTGATTGCGCAGTCCCTGGCGGCGCTCAACATTTCCTTACCAGCAGTACAAGAGGAACCGTTGGAAGATCCGCTGCTACAGGGTTTTAAACCGGAGCAGTGCTGTTTCCCCATTCATAGAGTTATTCGGCAAATGATAGATTCGGAATGGGAATGTCCAGAAGCTTCTCTGAGGGGGGAGCCGGGCGATGGGCCGCTTATACCCGATCCCGCAGGATGACAAGGATCTGTTGTGTATGCCTAAGGTCGATGCACTCGTGGCTGCAGTGACGAAGAAGACGACCATCCCAGTTGAGGGTGGAGCGGCCTTAAAGGACCTGCAGGACCGCAAGTTGGAGGCGCTATTGAAGCAAGCGTTCGACTCCAGTGCCTTAGCGCTCCAGGCTTCTATTTGCGGAGCTTATGTCTCTCGTGCGTCGATCAGATGGCTGCAGAGTGACTCGGGGGGCCGACAAGTAGGCTAGCACCGCTGTAGAGGGAGCTAGACTTGAGTTGGCTGCGGCTTATCTAGCGGACGCTTTTTATGATCTGGTGCGGATTTCTGCAAAGTCCATGGCCTCGGTTATCGCGGCGAGGAGGTTCCTCTGGCTGCGCAATTGGGCGTCTTCTAAGACGCGACTTAGCAAGCTCCCTTACAAGGGTAAGCTGCTCTTTGGGGAGGCGCTCGAGAAGATCGTCAAGGATTTGGGAGATTCCAAGGGGGGATGCCTCCCGGAGGATCGCCCGAAGGGGTCTCAGCCCGGACTCCTCGCGAGGGGGCAGGGTAGAGATTTGCGTAGGTTCTGGGGTTCCCGGTTTGTGCCTTATCAGAGGGGGCATTGTCAGGCCCGTGGGCAGTCCTTTCGAGGAGCGAGGGGGTTCGGCAGAGGCTACTTCTCTTCCCCGCAAAACGCCCCCAAAAAGCCCCAATGAAGGGCGGCCGGCTCAGGCGGAAACCCCGGTGGGGGGACGCCTGCAGAGTTTTCGTTCTGTCTGGGCCAACATTACCACAGACCAATGGGTTTTGGAGATCATCAGCAAAGGGTACGCGCTAGAGTTTGCTCAACCTCTGAGAGATGCATTCCTCCGTTCACCCTGCGGATACTTGGGGAAACGGGCGGTGGTGAACGAAACGCTACAACGGTTGCTACGTCTGCAGGCAGTGGTCCCCGTTCCCGCAGACCAATATGGGTTAGGTCGATACTCGATTTATTTTGTTGTTCCCAAAAAAGAGGGGTCCTTCTGACCCATCTTGGATCTCAAGCACGTCAATCGCTGTTTGCGGGTTCCGCACTTCCGTATGGAAACCTTACGCTCGGTTATCTACGCAGTGCGGCCCGTGGAATTCTTGACCTCCATAGATTTAACGGAGGCGTATCTTCATATCCCAATAAGACCAGATCACTGGCGGTTCCTGAGGTTTGCCGTGCCCATGGGTCATTTTCAGTTCCGGGTGCTGCCGTTTGGGCTGGCTACGGCGCCACGAACATTCACCAAGGTGACAGTGGTTGTAGCGGCAGCCTTGAGAAAAGAGGGAATTCAAGTCCATCCCTACCTCGACGATTGGTTGATCCGTGCGGGGTCTCGGTCGGTTACGGCGACCAGCCGAGTAGTTCAGCTCCTAGAACAGCTTGGGTGGGTGATAAATCAGTCCAAGAGTCACCTAACTCCGCAGACGCACCTCACTTACCTGGGTGCCTTGTTCGATACCGAGCGAGAGTCGGTTTTTCTGCCCGAAGAAAGGGTGCAGAAGCTTTGGCGGCAAGTGCGGGCCTTTCTCAGGGCCCGCACTCCCACAGCCTGGCGATACCTGCAGTTACTCGGTACTATGGCAGCGGCCTTAGATTTGGTGCCATGGGCTCGCACTCACATGCGTCCACTGCAACATTCGCTGCTAGCCAGGTGGTCCCCGCAGTTTCACTCGCTAGGACAGCGGCTACCCTGTCCAGAGCCCGTGAGGGACAGCCTGCAGTGGTGGTTGGATCCGGTGCGGGTGCGAGCGGGAGTTTCTCTGCGGGAGCCACACTGGCTGTTGGTAACGACGGATGCCAGCCTTGCAGGCGGGGGAGCACACTGCTTGGCGCAGGTGGCACAGGGGCGCTGGTCCATGGAGGAGGCACAGTGGTCGATAAATCGGCTGGTGATGAGAGTGGTCAGTCTGGCGTTACAGCACTTCCTCAGCTTGGTGCAGGGGAAGGCGGTACGCGTGTTCTCCGACAATGCGGTGACGGTGTCTTACATCAACAAGCAAGGAGGCACGGGTTGCGCAGACCTCCTGGAGGAGCGTCAGAGTTTGCTGCTTTGGGCAGAGATCTATCTTCTAGCGCTTTCGGCGGCGCATGTAGCTGGGAAGGACAACGTTCAGGCCGACTATCTCAGTCGGCATGTCCTCGACCCCGGGGAGTGGGAGCTGAATGCAGCCGTGTTCCATGACATCTCACTTCTCTGGGGTCAGCCGGTCATGGATCTCATGGTGACCCTGCAAAACACCAAGGCATCTCAATTTTTCAGCAGGTATAGGGTGCATATGTCGGAGGGGCTAGATGGTCTGGTGCAGCCATGGCCGGAGGGGCAACTCCTCTATGTCTTTCCCCCTTGGCCCTTAATAGGACGTGTGATAGGCGGATTGCGAAGCACGACGGAGTGGTGATCCTCATTGCTCCGGACTGGCCCCGTCGTCCGTGGTATGCGGATCTCGTCCAGTTGCTCATTGCTCCTCCGTGGCGCCTCCCACTCTGGGACAACTTGTTGAGCCAGGGTCCGATCTTAATGCCGCAGGTGGATCGGTTCTTGCTTACGGCTTGGCTGTTGAAAGGGAGCGGCTCCGCCGTCGAGGATTTTCACCGGCGGTAATTGGGACCTTGCTGCAATCTAGGAAGCGGTCCACTTCTCTGGCTTACATTCGCGTCTAGCGATTTTTTGAGAACTGGTGTCGGGAGCGTGATGTTCCTCCATTTTCCGCATCCCTGCCGGTCATTTTGGCCTTCCTTCAGCTGGGTTTGGAAAAGGGTTTGGCGTTCAGTACCCTAAAGGTTCAGTTAGCGGCTTTAACTTGTTATAGGGGTAAGGTGGGCGGCAGAGTGTTGTCGGCTCTTCCGGATGTTCAACGCTTCTTTAGAGCTGCGAGGCTTCTCCGTCCACTGGTGCGATCGATGATTCCTGCGTGGGATTTGAACTTGGTGTTGGAGGCTCTGACTCAACCACCCTTTGAACCGGCGTCTGCGGTAATTCTGCGCGAGTGCACTTGGAAAACGGCCTTTCTGGTGGTGTTGTGTTCGGCTCGCAGAGTCTCGGATCTTCAGGCGCTTTCGTGTCGGGAGCCTTACCTTATTTATTTATTTTCTAAGGAAAAGGTAGAACTGCGAACGGTACCGGCCTTTCTGCCAAAGGTGGTATCTACTTTTCATGTGAATCAAGTCATTTCGCTGCCTACCTTCCCCCGGGACGGGGGCAGTGATGGAGGGCAGCGGCTGCGCAAGCTAGATCTGGGTAGAGTGCTACGCAAGTATCCTCGTAGGACTGAGAGTTTTCGGAGGTCAGACAGGTTATTTGTGTTATTTGCGGGGCCTCGGAAGGGTAAAGCGGCGTCAAAAGCCTCTATTGCTCGTTGGGTGAAACAGGCGATCAGTGCTGCATATGAGGCCAGTGGTAAAAGGCCGCCCCAGGAACTACGAGCGCATTCTACCAGAGCGCAAGCCGCTACTTGGGCGGAGCTCGCCTTGGTACCTCCGGTGGATATTTGCCGGGCGGCGGCATGGTCTTTCTTGCATACCTTCACTAAACATTATTGTTTGGATCTGCAAGCTTGGGAAGATGCGATTGTGGGGGCCTCCACGGTTCTAGGGGGTCTCGCAGGTCCCTCCCGTTTGTAGACACTGCTTTGGTACTGCCCTACAGTGACCTGGAATGGCCCGAAGAGACGAAGAGGAAGGAGAAATTAACCTTTTAACTTCCTATGTATATAGTTGCCCCCTCTCTCCAAGTTTCATTTCCTGTTCAATGTAATGACCAGACATTTGTATATTGTCGGATGTTGTTGTTCTTTGTAAACCGCGCTGATCATAAATAGTGCGGTATATAAGAATTGTAAAATAAATAAATAAATAAATAAAACCTTACCTGCTAATTGTCCTTCCTTGAGTTCTCTCCGGGCCAGTCAAGGGCCCGCCCTGTGGAACTGCGAGTGTTTTTGTTCCTTGTCAGGAAAGGAGAGGTGTGCTTGGATGAGTTCCGAGTTGTGTTCGGGTGGAGCCCTTTTTGGTAGTGCGAAGCTGGTGTTTGGTTAGAATGGCTGCACGGGGGCTTCCTCGTCCGCTGCAGAGGTGGTCGTATTGCTTCCACTAAGAAATTTAAGATATCGAATTAAAAAAAAAACAAAAAAACACAAAGGGTTAATGAAGAAGCCAGCACTGTTTAGGCGAGACGGTACAATAGTTCTAGGTGTTTCTGAGGTTTTAAAGTGTTGCTTGGTTATTTGGTTCGTTATTTCCGTAAGGTGCTGCTTGGGCAGTAGTAGACTGGGGCTGGCACACCAGGGGGAGCCGGTTAGCCTATCAGCAAGTTTTTTTGAATTACAGTCCTTAGCTGCTAGAGGAGATTGACAACCCTACAGTGACCTGGACTGGCCCGGAGAGAACTCAAGGAAAGACAATTAGCAGGTAAGGTCTAATTTCTCCTTCCATATCGTCCTGCCAGACCAGTCCAGACAAGTGAGTTGTGTTCCCCTACTAGCAGACTGGTGAAAAGTCCTGGTTTCAATGGCATCACTCCCATGCCTCTATCCACCTCACCAACTAGATGTCTCTTCAGTATTTCTTTGTTTCCAGCAGATGGTGGATGGATTTTCTTTTCTCTGAAGAAAATTCTGAAGATTGAGAGGAAAAGATTGATTCCTTATCGTTCCTCCAGTTTAGTCCTCCACCTCTGGGTTGTGCACCTCCTCCTGCAGCTTGGAGACTGGGCATGTCAAAGTCGTGACATCACTGGATATAGCCTGCTGGTATCTCCCATCAGCCCCCAGTGTGTCCAGTCTCCATGCAGCAGGAGGACGTAGTGAGCCTAGCTTCTGGGCTCACTTGGGGGGAACAGATAAGGAGCATTTAGTGTGACAAATACTATTCTGATTTTACTTTTAATTCAGTTACCTTTGGTTAATTGGCAATCAGGGATTAGTTCCCTTTAGTTATTAGGAACAAATTTCCTTATATTTACAGTAATTTTAAATTTGAGCCTGGCTCTTTAAATTAGTAGCAGCTCTCGCCTTCCCTCCTTGTCAGTTATTTTCACTTGCTGCAGGCATTCGCCGGTGCAGATCTCTCTCCCTGGACGGTACGGGAGAGAGCTCCGGGACCCGTACAGCCACACTGAAGCTGTGTGAGACGGAGCCTCTCTGTTGCTGCGGGATTTTAATTTTACTCTGTGGAACCGGCTGAGCGGTCCTCGCCACGGCTGCCAGGTGCATCAGCGCAGCTTGAGGATTGGAGGAATTCAAGGCGGCAGGAGCAGGCTGCGTGGCTTTCGGCCCTGCAGGTAAGGCCTTTGGGCTTGGTCGGTCTGCTGAGGCCTCCTTTTTGCAGCGGCTGTTGTTCTTGGTGCCAAAATTCATTGGCGAAGGGACAGCCATTTTCTCTCTAGGTATTTGGACCGCATGGCGAGAGTTGCAGAGAGCTGCCTGTGTGAGGAAGACAACAGGCAGAATAGCTAGATTTTTGGGCCTAGTGTTTCTTTTGTTTGTAGGTTTTTTAAGGCTCGGGGGGTTCCTCAGCCTTAAGGGGGCTGTTGTCAGTCCTCTTTATTTTTAAGTTTATTCTTAGTTTTATAGGACAGCAGTTTTGGCATTGATCTCTGATGCCACATGTTCTTTCCCTCCTAATCATGTCTCTGAGGAGCATCTGTTAAGTCCCGGGATATTAGGCAAATTGCCAGCTTTTAGGTTCAAGAGCAGAGCCCTAACTTATAGTTGGAAGGAGGGACAGGCTGGAAGTGTGCCTTTGTGTATTCTATAGTGAAAGTTGCCCAAATGCCTGTGGTTTCACAGGGACAGGTTTAGGAAACCTTAGGATATAAAAAAGTATATAACAGTTAACTGTCAACCAAGAAGTGCCTGTGCTACGGTCTATGGCCACCAGAGGGAAGCTGGTACACTCAATAGTGCCTTTCTGTGACTGTGTCTGTATGCAGCCATATCAGATTGATCATTCTCTGCAAGTCAGGGAAGAAATAACCACAGGGCCATCTCATGGGCTCTCAGGGGTTAGTGACTAAACAAGCAACTGTAATGTTCTGCAAATCAAGATTATATGACCAAGATTTAAAGCTCTTAACTTCTGTATCGTTTGTCGGGCTCTGGTGCCCTAAAGGCCACCGGATGGCAGCGCTGCTCATGAATCACATATAGTATTCAGTGCCCCCATCCCTGAGGGGGGGGTGGTAAAATACAAAATCGTATTACTCATCAGGTTCACATAGGCAGCAACCTCTAAGACCTCCATTTGCAAGGTTGTCGGTATATCCCACTGCTATTTCTCTGACTGCAGGAAGGCCGGGGGGGGGGGGGGTGCCTGTGTGTTTCATAGCTCCACTTAGCATGCCCTTCCCAGGAAATTCTCATCTATTTCTAGAGCAGGATTTCATTTCATTTCATTTCTCTGGTTATGGTTAATGCACAGCATTAAGGGGCTGTGTTCGAAGGCTTGGGTCCCACGGACTTCGGTGGGATTTCAAAAAGAAAAAGAAACTCTCTTTAGTGAGAGATAGCCTTGTTCATTTTTAGCTAACACTGTTGATTTATTCAGTGGCCTTTTGCGTCCTGAACCTCAAGGTTGGGACACTGTTTGCTTCCAGGGGTTCTACTCTCTATTTCGCTCTTCAGCTCCCTGGCAGACGCAGCAGGCTGGCAGGGGGTGCGCAACGCGTCCTGCAACACTGAATCCCTCAGGATAAGGGGGGAAGGAAAGCTGGGTGCAGCGGGGGCTGGTAGCTTCTTGCAGAGCTATAGGAGCAGTTCAGGTAATTTTAGCTGATCTGCTTTGATTTCATTGGAGTTGGCGGAAACTTGGTTTTTGGAGTCCTATAATTAAAAAAAAAAAAAAAAAAAAAAAAAGGGGCATAGCTATGTTGATTTACAAGAATCTCCTTCCGCTATCCATAGAAGGTCCTATAATTAAAGTTGGTTTATATGGCAGGGTAATATTTTGGCTTAGCTGCTGTGATATAGCGCTGTGATCTGCTGTAAACATATTCAAGTCAAAAGGAATTATGGTGATAACTCTTTTGGACAGTTGTAACAGGTGCTTGGGTGACCGCCATGGCCAGTCCACAGATGTGGAATGCTCTGCCATAAGCATTATGTCATGAGAGGGGTTTTATAGTTGTGTGGTTTCTTAATGGAAAATATTCCCGTTTAGTTTGGCTTTGCCCAAATTATACGATTTTGCGGTAGATTTGTAATGTCTTAATTTTGGCTATATGTGGTTTAATTTTACATATGGAAAAGGCAGCTCAGCGGAGAGAGGTTGCAAAATAGAACTCTGGCCTTTGAAGCTATCTATGCTCCCATTCCATTTATCAGAGGTTCTCCAGTACGGAGAGTATCTGCTAGTGTTCAGCAAATGCCTTAATGGGGGCCAGAAGCACGCAGCCAGGCTAGTTCTCTAGCAGCAATAGCAGCAGCTCAGATTCTAGTAGGCATACATCATATGCTGGGCTTACAAGATGGCTTCTACGCTGATTGGCATCAGCCAAGATGGCTGCCGGTTTAGACTGTGAATGTGGAGGCAACCTGGATGAGGGACCTTGCATTCTCTGGAAAATGCCCTGCATACACTGAATCATTTAAATTCAATCAGCTACTGGCAGGATACAATGCACTCTCGCATGCTTTTTTGCTTCAATGGTCTAAAAGTGGAGTCTTTACCAGGTGGTATAATGGGAACTTGTCTGCAGTTTCTCGGCTTCTTCATTGCTGACTCAGTTGCCACTGCGGAATGAGAAAGCTGTATTTCCTTACAGCAGGTGCTAGTTGAACTTAAAATATAAAGTCCATCTTTGTGCAGTCAGACGAAATGGGACGTTACTTTAGCAGGAAGGCCGTGGATTAGTATGCCTGTGATTGGGAGTTCTTTCTACTTCATATTGTTGGCACGGAAAGAGCTTCTCTTAACATATGCTGAAGGAATTTTTGGTTAAGAGATGTCTTTGTGAAAAAAAAAAAAAAGTATTCAGCTGTCCTGAATTTGCCTGTTCTTGATTGACATTTTGAGGCTAAGCAGGGGCAGGCCTGGGTACTACGTGGGTGGGTGGGTGCACACCTTGCACTACCAGGGGGTGTGGACTCACTGTATGGAAGAGAGCCCTAGCAATCTTCTTTAGCGCAAGATAGGAAAGTAGATGGTTCACTGAAGCGATCGTTGGGGGCAATGCTCTGTCCTTACAAGATCCCATTTGTGGAGCCTGGGGGGGGGTGAGAGCATGCTTCAGGTGGTCGCAGTGTTTACGGCAGTCTACTCGCCTGGAACAGGAAAGGATCAGGGAGTTGAATCGACTAGAGCCTGATTTGCTTTATGTGGCAAATGTGCATTATGGTTTAATTCGAGCGCTAGCTAATATTATTGGCTTCCTTGGGGTTCACCTGGGGGTCTCTCTGGTGGAGGAATGGGGCGGCTGTTGGTTCGTCCAGGTTGAGGCTCAGTAAGCTCCCAGTTAAAAGTCTTTGTCTTGTCCTTTCTCCGTGGGCTCTCATAGGGCAAGTAGTTAGCGTATCGAGGCTTTCAAGGAAAGGTACTCCTGGTAGCGCCCGGTTGGATGAGACAGCCGTACTAGGCTGATCTCATTCGCCTACTCGACGGGCATTTCTTAGAAGTTGCCGGTAGCGGACGTTCTGCTGCGGCTAGGCCCGTGACGAATGTCTCAAGTGGATCGGTGCCCACCTACGGTTTGGCCTTTGAATGGGCGAGGCTGAAGAAGAAGGGTTATTTTGCGGCAGTCTTCGCCACCTTGTTGAGAGCAAGGAGGCAGGCTGCATCTGGTACATAAGTCCGTGCTTAGTGCCTTTTTGAAGGCTGCTGTTCACGGCGGCAAGTCTGGGCAACAAAGGTGTCTGTATCCTTGGTCTGAGTTCTCTGCAGGACAGTGTCTGAAGGAACTAGCGGCCAGTTCCTTAGAGGGTCCAGCTGGCGACTGTTTCCGGCTGTAGAGGTTCTGTGGAGGGAATAGCGCTAGGTGTTCGGATCGATGTGTGGCATTTCCTTAAGTTGGGACCCGACTGCGCTCCTCAAGGAGAGTTCGGGTGCCACTGTGGGATCCCGATTGGGCCTTAGAGGCATTAACTAAAGAACCCTTTGATTCTTTACTCCAGGCGTCAGTAAAGGATTTGCTGTTATAGACAGTGGCTTTGATAGCTCTTTGTTTGGCACGACGAGTTTCGGAGTTTCAGGCGTTGTCATGTAATGAGCCGTTTTCACCCTTTCTGGATAGAGGGTGGTGTTTGCGACCAGTCCCATCGTCCTTCCGAAAGGTGGTATCTGATTTTTCTCTTGAGCCTATTGGTTTCTCTTCCAGTTTTCGTTTTTTCTGGAAGGGGAGGTTTTTATTCGTAGCTTACGCCAATAGGAAATATAAAATGCAGGGTGCGGCGTTCGTTTCTTTGTTTTTGTGTGTTGGTTGGAGGTCCCTGCGAAGGGGAAGCAGCAGCGAAGGCGGCCATTTCGCACTGGGTTAAGGCGGTGGTTGCCTCAGCATTCTGGTGGTGAGGTTGTACGATTCCGGGGGGCTTTCTGACTCTTGCTACCAGAGCGCAAGCAGCTTCATGGGTGGATCACTGTGTCATTCCACCAGGGGGGATTGGTAGAGCAGCTTCCAGGTCATCTCTTCATTCTCTCAGTAACCACTACTGCCTAAATGTTCTGGCAGTAAAGGATACCTGTTCCGGGTCGACAGTGTGGTGAGTTGGCTGGATAGGTCCCTCCCAATGATTACTGCTCTGTTACATCCCAGAGGTGGAGGACTAAACTGGAGGAACGATAAGGAAATAGAAATTACACTTACCAGGTCATTGTCGTTCCTTGAGTGACAAACAAATATGTAGTAGCGTCACTTTTCAGAGCTCTATATGACTTCTCAGTACTTCCTATATAACTAGCTCCACTCTTCACCTTCAAGATCATATGATACCTGAACTCACTATGTCACAACTCATCCACCGCTTTATATAAATATGCAACTGGGTCTCAGACCAGACTTGGGCGACTTATCGTACTCATATACTTGTATGGAAACAGCGCCCAAACTTACATCAATGACCCAACATGTTGCTTATTTTTTATGTAAGCTAAAGTGGATATTTTTACCAAGCAATAAAGCTCAAACTTATTGAGAAATATAAAAGAGGATGCTTATCTAGAATTAATGAGTTTTCTCCCATTAATTCTAGATAAGCATCCTCTTTTATATTTCTCAATAAGTTTAAGTTTAAGTTTAAGAGTACAGAACAGGGAGAGGGAGTTTGAAAGAAGCAATTCCTTAACTGTTAGGCTTCAGTGCATGTAAGTTTCTATGACGTTGGTACTGACAGAGCGCTCGCAGAAGCATCCCCCAGCTATTAAAGAAAGCCTTTGGGAGATGCCACCATTCATGCGTGGTCCCCTTCCCGCCAAAGGGTGCCATCTTGCTCAGTCTCCATTTTTCCGTGGAGCCCTTCAGACGTCTGTCTGACTTCTCCCTGGAAAAAGTTGATTTTTCTCTTCGCGTTTCACACTCACTCCAGTATTGCACCTTCACATTGAACAACCTTGTTGCCTCGGAGTCGAGTTCGGTATCTCTTGTAGTCTTTTTCGTTCCTTTCTTTTTCTGGCATCTTCGTGCCTTTTTTCTCCCACTGACAGCCCAGAGAGTCTTCAACCTCGCAGGGGTACTTTTTTCCCCCATGGCTACCAGTGGCTTTAAGAAGTGTGATTGGTGCTGTAAAATCATATCTTTGACCAACACACGACTGCTGTCTCTGCTGCCTTGGGCCAGACCACGACCCGGCAGCCTACGGTCTCGGCAAGAGGATGTCCAGTAAGGCCCTCAAGAGCCGCCAGCAGCAGCACGATAAGTTTTTCCCTGAGTTCCCGGTGCCTCCGAAGGCCAAGGCCTTGTCTGAGGCCCCAACATCTCGGCGGAACTCTCTGAACCCAAGCCTCATCGTGGGTCCTCAGAAAGGGAACCCAGGAAGAAGAAGAAACCCTCGAAGGCGGCATTCTTGGAAGGTTATGACTGGCTGGGTGCTCCCCGGGCCCAGTCACGCAGACTGAGACATTCGTCTGAGCCACCTGAGAAGAAGTGACCTGCGAAGGTCCCCTGGAAAGATCCAATCGCGGACCAGCCTTGGTCCCCAGACACTATCCTTGTCAAGGATTCCCCTTTGGGGGGGGGGAGCCAGTGTCGGGCCCGAGTCTCTCGGTGCCCATGCCGAAGGTTGCGGAGCCTTCTGGTCTGGAGTCCAGAATGCCAGACTTGGAATGCAGTTTGTCTGCCTTCATGGACCAGCAGCGGGCGCTGTTGTCCGGCACGACCGGTTCTTCCGCCCCAACCACCGGACCCTCGACGTCCAAGACATCCCCGGAGGCCGAGCTGATCCTCAAGGTCCTTCGGCCTTGAGTCGATCCTCGGCCGAGGTCGCGATACATGTCCCGCTCAATGGGACTGCAGTTATCCCTGGTAAGTTTCCCAGGCACCGGCCACAGGGCACGGGGGTCCCGAAGTCCGTGAAACAGCCCTTCTACGAGTCCTTGATGGACTACTCCGAGTGGGAGATGGAGGGCGAGGAGTCCCCAGATGTCCCATCTGACTGCCACGTCTCGGAGCCTCGACGGCAGTCCCTGCCCTCAGATATGGGCTTCCTCGATTTTGTCAAGGACATGTCTAAGGCCCTGGCGTTCCTGACCAAGTCGGAGGAGGACCCTCGGCGGATGAGTTGGAAATCCTCCAATATGAGGCTCCTCCGCGGGAATCGCTCATGGTGCCCATCCTTCCTATCCTGGAATGGCTGATGCTCTGAATATGGGAGACACCGGCTTCAGTGCCAGTGTTGAGCAAATGGCTCGACTCGATGTATCGAGCCACCAGAGCTTGAGCTTCCAAAAGTCACAGCTGCCGCATAACTCCATGGTGGAGTCAACCATGCACCAGCTGAAAAGCCAGAATATGTACTCCTCCATGCCCCCCCGGCAGGGAGGCCCGCACCCTGGATGCCCTCGACATTAAGTGCTACAAGGGCTCAATGCTTATCGGGGCATCCAGGCTTACCAGCTGTGCAAGGGCATGTACCTGAGAGACCTGGCGAAGGAACTCGCTCAGCTGGTTTCTCTGAAGAACCCTTGCAGCGGTTCAGGAACCTGGCCAAAGCAATTCGTGAATGCTGCAAACTCATGTCACATAAGAACATAAGAGATGCCATACTGGGCAGACCAAGGTCCATCAAGCCCAGTATCCTGTTTCCAAGAGTGGCCAATCTAGGTCATACGTACCTAGCAGTTTCCCCAAAAGAGACAGGTTCCACAATGCTTGTACTGGGTCAAGCATTGATATCCTGGGTCCCTTCTTAATAATGGTTTATGGACCTTTCCTCCAGGAACTTGTCCAAACCTTTTTTAAACCCAGCTACACTAACAGCCTTTAGCACATCCTCCAGTAACAAATTCCAGAGAGAGATTACACATGGAGTGAAAAAAGATTTTCTTTTATTAGTCTTAAATAGTTTACCCTGTAGCTTCATTGCATGTCCCCTAGTCTTTCTATATTCTGATAACGTAAACAATCGATCTACGTTTACCCGTTCCACTCCGTTCATTAATTTATAGACTTCTATCATATCTTCCCTCAGCCGTCTCATTTCCAGGTTAAAGAGCCCTAACCTTTTTAGCCTTTCCTCATAGGAGTAACCTTCCATCCCCTTTACCATTTTGGTGGCTCTTCTCTGAACCTTTACTAATAATGCTATATCCTTTTTAAGATACGGAGAATAGAATTGCATGCAATATTCAAGGTGCGGTCTCACCATGGAACGATATAGAGGCATTATAATATCTTTTGTTTTATTTTCCATTCCTTTCCTTATCATACCTAGCATTCTATTTGCTCTCTTGGCTGCTGCGGCACACTGGGCCGAGGGTTTTAACATGTTATCCACAATGACGCCTAAATCTTTTTCCTGGGTGGTGGTTCCTAATGTGGAACCTTGCATCGTGTAACTATAGTTTGAGTTGTTCTTCCCTAGGTGCATAACTTTGCACTTGTCCACATTATATTTCATCTGCCATTTGAATGCCCAGTCTTCCAATTTATCAAGATCCTCTTGTATTTTCCACAATCCTCTTGGGTTTTAACAACTTTAAATAGTTTTGTGTCATCTGCAAATTTGATAACCTCACTCGTTATTCCCTTTTCCAGGTCATTTATGAATATGTCAAAAAGCAGCGGACCCAGCACAAATCCCTGGGGTGCACCACTATTTACCTTTCTCCATTGGGAAAATTGGCCATTTAGGCCCTACCCTCTGCTTTATATCTTTTAACCAGTTCCTGATCCACAATAGTACACTGCCTCCTATCCCATGACTCTTTAGTTTTGCCAAAAGACTTTGATGAGGGACCTTGTCAAAGGCTTTCTGAAAGTCCAGATACACTATATCAACCGACTCACCTTTGTCTTCCTGTTTAATCACACCTTCAAAAAAACATAACAGATTAGTAAGACAAGATCTTCCTTTTCTAAAGCCATGTTGGCTGTCTCCCATTAGGCCATGACTATCTACATGCTGAGTAATTTTATTCTTTATGATAGTTTCTACCATTTTTCCCAGTAGTGACGTTAGGCTCACCGGGCTGTAGTTTCCCGGATCACCCCTGGAACCCTTTTTAAAAATTGGCGTTACATTGGCGATCCTCCAATCTTCAGGTATTACAGATTATTTTAATGAAAATTCACAGATTACTAATAGCAGGTCTGCAATCTCATATTTCAGTTCTTTCAACACCCTTGGATGTATACCATCCGGCCCAGGTGATTTGCTACTCTTCAGTTTATCTAATAGTTGTAATACATCTTCCTGATGTATCGATATTTCCTTCAATTCTTCCGCACCTTTAAATACCACTTCAGTCATGGCTAACATCCCTACATCTTCCTCAGTAAAGACCGAAGCAAAGAATTCATTCTGTCTCTCCGCTATCGCCTTCTCGCCTCTTAGTGTTCCTTTAACCCCTCTATCATCTAATGGACCAATTGACTCTCTCACAGGTATTTTGCTACGAATGTACTTGAAAAAGTCTTTATTTTGCATTTTTGCTTCTGCATCAAGCTTCTTCTCAAATTCTCCCTTTGCCTGCCTTATCAGTGCCTTGCATTTGACTTCCCAGTACTTGTGCTGTTTCCAGATTTCGTCGTTTGGCTCTTTTTTCCATTTCCTGAAAGATGCTTTTTTGGCAGCAACAGCCTCTCTGACCTCACCTTTAAACCATGCTGGCAGTTTTTTGGACTTCCTTCCACTTTTCTTAAAGCGTGGAATACAGCTGGTCTGGGCTTCGAAGATAGTATTTTTCAACAACACCCAAGCTTGATGTAAGTCTTTAACCTTTGCAACTGCTCCTTTTCATTTTTTCTTAACTATTTTCCTCATTTTATCATAGTCTCCCTTTCAAAAGTTAAAAGGTAGTACTGTGGATTTCCTTACTTTCCCTCCTCCACTAATTAAATCAAACGCGATCATGCTATGATCACTATTGCCAAGTGGCCCCAACACCCTTATCTCTTCCACAAGATCTGGTGTTTCACTAAGGACTAGGTCTAATATGGCTTGCCCTCTGGTCGGTTCATGAACCAGCTGCTCCAAGAAGCAGTCATTTATTTCACCTAGGCGCTTTATCTCCCTAGCTGCCTAGCATGTCCTGCCGTGACACTGACCCAGTCAATACCGGGGTAATTGAAATCAACCATTATTGTTACTGCGCTGTAACTTTTGTTAGCTTCCTTGATTTGTTTGAGCATTTCATCATCCATTTGTTCATTCTGGCCAAGCGGTCGATAGTACACCCCCACTGCCATCGCCTTCCCCTTTTTACATGGAATTTCAATCCATAGAGATTCTACAGCAAATGTTGTTTCCTGCAAAACTTTAATCCTTTCTGACTCAATGCTCTCTCTAATAAAGAGCGCAACCCCTCCACCAATTTTATCAGCTCTATCATTACGATATAGTTTGTACCCAAGTATCACAGTGTCCCACTGGTTGTCCTCCTTCCACCATGTCTCTGATATTCCAATCATATCTAACCTCTCATTTAGTGCTATATATTCTAACTCTCCCATCTTATTTTTTAGACTTCTAGCATTTGCATAGAAGCATTTCAGAGACTGTATTTTATTCATATTAATCTGGCTATTGGTAGACATGGGTAATTTGGGATCTTTAAGCTCTGTCTGCTCCATACTCGAGGGCATTTGGGCTACTTTACTCTTTGTTGGAACCTCTCTGCTTTTGGTAGTATCCTTCAAGGATACATCCTTCCGAACCATGCGCTCTTGGGCGACTGTCGGCTTTCCCCTATTATGTAGTTTCAAAGCTGCTCTATCTCCTTTTTAAAGGTTAATGCCAGAAGCCTGGTTCCATCCCGGTTTAGTTGAAGCCCATCCCTTCGGAAGAGCCCCTCCTTTCCCCAGAATGTTCCCCAGTTCCTAACAAATCCAAAACCCTCATCTCTGCACCATTGTTTCATCCACGCATTGAGACTCCGGAGCTCTGCCTGCCTTTTGGGTCCTGCGCATGGAACGGGAAGCATTTCGGAGAACGCTACCCTGGAAGTTCTGGATTTCAACTTCCAATCTAAAAGCCTAAATTTAGCCTCCAGAACCTCCCTACACAGTTTCCTATGTCATCGGTACTGACATGTACCAAGACAGCAGACTCCTCCCCAGCACTATCTAAGACCTTATCTAGGTGGCGCGTGAGGTCCACTACCTTCGCACCAGGCAGGCATGTTACCAGGCGATCCTCACGTCCACCAGCTGCCCAGCTATCTACATGCCTAATGATCGAATCACCAACTATAACGGCTGTCCTAATCCTTCCCTCATGGGCACATGGCCCTGGAGAAACTTCCTCAGTGCAAGAGGGTTTTACATCACCTGGAGGATAGGTCCTAGTTACAGGATCACTTCCTGCCACACCAGGGTGATGCTCTCCTGTCACGTGACCTCTCTCCTCCATGGCAACAGGGATGCTGCTAGACTGGAGTTGGGACTTCAGGACTATATCCCTATAAGTCTCGTCTATGTACCTCTCTGTCTTTCTTATGTTTTCCAAGTCTGCAACTCTAGCCTCTAGAGAATGGACTCGTTCCCTGAGAGCAAAAAGCTCCTTGCACCTAGTGCACACGTAAGACCTCTCACCAACTGGGAGAAAATCATACATGTGACACTCAATGCAAAAGACTGGAAAGCCCCCATCTCGCTGCTGGACTGCTGTCTGCATCTTAGTTTTAAGCTTGTGTTTAGATTTAAGTTCTTTACTTACTAAGGGTTGCTATGGATATCTATACTAATAAAACTGTACCTAATACGTTTAATATACCTTGTTCACCTGAAGCTTAATTAATCTCAGGTCCTTAGTGTATGACTGATTTGAATAACGAGCTTCATCTGAGAGCACCTCCTTTACTTTAAGATGTGTAAGTACCTATAAAGCTACGATTATCCCAGGGGTGGGTAGGTGTTGGAGAGGGAGGGAAGGAAATAACACTGATTAAAAGAGGGCTGCTACACAGTACCCTGTCCTGTGCTGCTGAGATAAGCTGTGACCAACTTCCTGGGTGATTAACAGTCCTTGCTTGGATAGAAGGAGTCTTTCAAAATGGCCTTTTGACCTGCCACCTGGTGTTAACACCTATTGAAAAAGCTTCACATGTCTCTTGCCCCCTAGGTAGAAGGCCTCTTTGTAAAGGTCTCTAGAAGACTTTATTTGTTCCTCAAAGAGTACTGACCCTGTTTTGCCTTTTATGCTAAGTTATATTCTGATTTGATTTAAATTACAGCTCTTTGCTGCTGCTAGGCTCTGACTTATTATGAAATTTAAACTACAAGCTCTCTGCTGGGTTCTAAATTTAACCAGAAAGCTCTCTTCTGTATTTTAAAGTGACTATTAAATTTAAACTACAAGTTCTTTGCTGGGTTCCATATTTAACCAGAAAGCTCTATTCTGTCTTTTAAATTTAAACTAAAAGTACTTTGCTGATACTAGGCCCTGAGTGACTATTAAATTTAAACTGCAAGCTCTCTGCTGGATTCCAAAGTTAACCAGAAAGCTCTCTTCTGTGTTTTAAATTTAAACTTAAACTGCTGCTACTAGGCCCTGACTGATTTAACAAAAAACACTGGGCTCACAGATTAATTAGCTTTAATACAAAGAAGTCCTTTCAGAAAATTCCCGAAGTATATACTCACAATTGCAGATCTGTCTCCAGAAGTAGCAGTCCCTTTTGCTAGTCCTTCTCGAGCGGCTTATGATGGTTTCGAGTCAGCGGCTCGAGTAGCGATGGTTGGCAAATGTGCACGCCGTAAAGCTTGGCTACAGTCGTCCAACCTCGAGTAGTTGGTTCATGACAAATTGGTCAATGTCCCCTGCCAAGAAGAGAACTTCTTTGGCAAACCCATGACTGACAAGGCTGCCAAGTTGGCGTCCAAGTTCATGACAAGTACCAGGCTCTCCAGAAAGACCGCTGCTCCTCCCCAATGGAAGGGCTCGGGTAAAAAGTCCTTTTACCCGAGAAAGGGGGCTGCTTACTGAAACTATCCACTTTATCAGGCTCCCCAGCTCCCCAACAGGGTCAGCAGGCCAAGGGACATGGTTATGGCCCGCGTAAGCAGAAGGCTCCAAAACCCCAGGCATTGGCTCCAGCCCAGCCAGGGGGGAGATTTTGACTTCTTGAGCATAGCCTCTCTACCCCAAGGAGATCAGCAGCCCACAGGGGAATGTCTGACCTCTATGCTCAGTGGTGGATGTCCACCACCACCGATTCCTGGGCACTTTGGGTAATCAGGGAAGGTTACCTCCTCCACCTGACTCAGACATCTCTCCCTTATTTCCCGGGAGAGCCCCTCAGATCTCTCCTCAATTGGGACCTTCTTCTGAAGAAGTTGGCAGGTCTTCTCGAGGACAAAGCAGTTCTACTTCAAGTACTTCCTCGTGCCAAAAAGGACAAGGGGTCTAAGGCCCATCCTCGACCTGCTCAATCTCAACAAATTCCTGGTGAGGGAGAAGTTGAAGATGCTCTCCCTTGGAACATTGCTGCCATACCTCCAGCAGGGAGATTGGCTATGCTCCTTAGACCTCAAGGATGCTTATATACCCACATCCTCATCCACCCCAATCACAGACAGTACCTGCAGTTCATAGTGAGTGGCAGGCATTTTCAGTACAGCCTCTGCCTCAAGAGTTTTCACAAAATGCCTGGCGGTTGTGGCCACCTTCCTCAGGCTCCAGGGGATCTTCGTCTTTCCCTACCTGGATGACAGGCTTATAAAAGGAGGCAGGGCCTCAGAGGTGCAGCAGGGCACCGCACATACCATCCAAGTTCTGCAGCATTTGGGCTTCGTCATAAACCTCTCCAAGTCTCACCTCCTCCCAACAGTGTCTGGAGTTCATTGGGGCAAAGATTGACATTCTCCAGTTGAAGGCTGTCTTGCTAATGGACCGGGCCACTCGTCTCAGGATTCTGGCTCGGGATGTCCCTTGCTTCCTGCTCGGCTTCTACTCCAACTTCTCGGGCATATGGCCCCCACAGTCCATGTCACCCCCGATGCTCGCCTCCACATGAGGGTAGCGCAGTGATGTCTCTGAGACCAGTGGTCCCAGGCCACAGGCCGCCTCCGAGACAGAGTTTCTGTGACCCGCAAATTGCAGACTCTTTGATCTGGTGGCAGTCTCTCCAGCATCTCGAGGTGGGCATGCCTTTTCAGGCCCTGAGCCCCTCAAAGGTCCTCACCAACGATGCCTCCCTGCTTGGCCGGGGAGCCCACTGTGGAGATCTCCGCACTCAGGTCAACTGGTCTCCAAGTGAGAGCACCCAGCAGATCATCCTTCTGGAGCTCCGGGCCATACACCTAGCCCTGAAGGTCTTCTGTCTCCACCTGCGTCCCCAGCCGGTGCTGGTTCAGACGGACAACCAGGTGGCGATGTTCTGTGTGAACGAACAAGGGGGCACAAGGTCTCGTACCCATTGTCAGGAGGCACTGGTCCTCTGCTCGTACGCAATCTGACAGGGTAGCCTCTTGTGGGCAGTGTATCTGCCAGGCCAGGACAACCTGCTGGCCAACAGGCTCAGCAGAGTTCTCCAGCTGTACCAGTGGCAGCTGGACCCCAGGGTAGCCAGTCGGCTTTTCTGGCTCGGGGGGAACCCATGATGGACCTGTTCACCACCCCGTAAAATTTTCAGTTGCTCTGCTTCTGCTCCCGGCAGGCCCACCCTTCCAGGGTGGCAGCAGATGCGTTCCTGGTCTCATGGTCGGAAGGCCTCATGTATGCCTTCCCTCCTACACCGCAGATCGCCAAGATCTTGTTCAGGACCCTACACGACAGGACCTCACTCATCCCGATAGCTTCTCAGTGGCCCAGGCAACCGTGGTTCCCACTGCTTCTACTGTTGACAGTGGAGGCCCACATCCCCTTGGGACCTCTCCGGGACTCCTATCTCAGGAGGGGGGCTCTCTCCTGCACCCCCAACCTGGAGTTCCTATCGCTGACAGCATGGCTGCTGAGAGGGTGATTCTGGCCCCTTTCTACCTTCCAGTTGAAATGGAAAACATTCTGCTGGCCTCTTGCAATGCCTCTACTAGGAAGGCTTATGCCCTCAAATGCACAGGTTCTCAGTTTGGTGGGGCCGGGCATGGGGCTGACCCTTTCTCCTGCCTGGTGACACTGGTGTTACAGTACCTTCTCTACCTATCTCAATCCGGGCTCCAGTCTAACTCCGTCTGAGTGCACCTTAGTGCCCTGACCGGTGCACCACCATCCAGTGGATGGCAAGCTCCTCTCAGTTCAGCCTTTAGTGACCCATTTTCTTCGGGGCCTGTTCTTATCAAAAAAAACCGGTTCGCCCTCCGGCAGCTGAATGGGACCTCAGTGTAGTATTGGGGCAGCTCATTTGCCCACCTTTTGAGCCTCTGGCTACCTGCCACCTTTGCTACCTCTCTAGGAAGGTGGTTTTCCTGGTTGCGCTCACCTCCGCTCGTAGAGTTAGCGAGCTTCAGGCCCTTGTGGCAGAAGCGCCTTATACCAGGTTCTACAAAAACAGTGGTGCTTCGCAGGCACCCCAAATTCCTGCCAAAGGTAGTATCGCCCTTCCACCTCTACCAGGAGGTGGTGCTCCCTACCTTCTTTCCAAGATCTCACTCCAGTCAGGCGGAGATGGTCCTTCACACCTTGGATTGTAAGAGGGCTTTGTCCTTCCATATCCAATGCACTCAGGGCCAGCGCAAAGCTTCTCAGCTTTTCATGTCCTATGACCCCAGTAAGCTGGGGGAGGCGGTGATCAAGCATACGCTGTCCACATGGGTGGTGGAATGTATCACCCTCGCTTATGAGCAGGCGAGGCTCCCACTGGAAGGCCGTGTCACGGCACACCATGTCAGGGTCATGGCGGCCTCTGTGGCGAACTTGCACTCTGTCCTGATGGCGGACATCTGCCAGGCCGCCACCTGGTCTTCAGTCCGTACCTTCGCAGCCAATTACTGCCTGGAAAGAGAGTCCTGACAGGACAGTGCCTTCAGCCAGGCTGTGCTCTGTAATCTTTCTGGGGACTAGGCAACTCCTACCCTCTGACCTTTTGTGTTCAGGCTACCGGAGGTCTGGTTTCATAGGGCATGGGGGTCCTACTGTGGTCTGTGCACACAGACTAAATTGTTGCTGCTTGCGGCTCCCCATGAGGGAGCCCCTATTTTTGCTACTGGTTTTCAGTAGCCTGTAGCTGGGGAGTCCCATATGTGACAGCTGACTTCCTGCTTGTTCCCGGAGAAAGCGTAGTTGCTCACCTGTAACAGGTGTTCTCCAGGGACATCAGGAATCAGTCCTCACAACCCTCCCTCCTCCCTTTGGAGTTGCTCCTTTACTATCTTTTATTTTTGCCATCTTTTAGCTATGTCATCTGACTGAGCAAGATGGCACCCTTGGGTGGGAAGGGGACCACACATGCATGGTGGCATTTCCCAAAGGCTTTCTTTGAAAGCTGGGGGGATGCTTCTGCAAGGGCTCCATCGGTGCCAACATCACCCTTACGTGAGGACTGATTCCTGCTGTCCCCGGAGAACACCTGTTAGAGATGAGTAGCTACGCTTTTTCTGCAGCATTATAGAATGTATATACAGGCAGAACAGACTGTAAATACGAGGCCCAGGTGTTTCACTCTGGTTTATCTCTTCAAATCTGTTGTTGAAGGCTGCTTTGGTACTATCCATGCATGTGGACTGGACGACTGGAGGGTGAAATTAGGCTTTCTCCGGGACCAAGCAGGAATGAAGTCCTCACATATGGGTGACATCACCGATGGAATCCCTCATGGGAACGCTCCCCAGCTTCCATAGGAAACCTTTGGGATGCTGACCACGCATGCATGATTGTCTTCCTGCCTGATGGAGCCATTTTTTACCTCTGTCATCTTTTTTCCAACGAGCCCTTCAGAGGTCTGTCTGACCCTGTAAATTAGAGACTAACCCTTGCGGTTAATTTTTGTTTTTTCACTAACTATTTTCGGTCATGTGTCAAGTCTCGTCTTTCTGCCCATCTCTGGAGCATCGGGGCCTCAGCGCCATGTTTTTTTCTGATTCTGTTTCCTTCTTGTGTTTTTCAGCATGCAGGTCTTTCCTCTCGCACCTCTGGTCAGCCGAGGCATTGGAGTCCTTTGACTTGGTGGGTTCAAAAAGTGCACCAGGTATGCCCGCACCATCTCAGTGACAAACTGCTATAATTGGTGCATTCAGTGCCCCGGGCCTAACCACGAGTCTTCCACCTGCACATTATGTCTGCAGATGACTTGCAAAGGACTCAGGAATCAAGAGAAACAGCGGGAATCGCTGTTTGGGTCTTCAAAGTTGGCGGCATTGGCATCGACGCCCTTGAGGGCCTCCACCGAGACCTCAGCTCAACATGGTGCCCGATCTCATTCGGGGTCACAGTGGTCTGGACTGGAGGCTGTCCTTTAACGAGGGCCGCCCCTAGAAGGATTGATCTTCCACCCCATCAAAATTGAAGGGCGATACCGAGAGCCGAGTGAAACCCCATGAGCACCACCGGCATTGCAGTCCCCCTTGGCAAGACTCCGAGGACAAGGACCAGAAGCGGCCTTTGAAGCTTCCCCAGCAGGAGGAGGAGCCTCCCAAAGCCCCGGAGGGCTGTCAGGTGTCTCCGGAGGCCGTGACCATCGAAGAGTCCTCAACGAGGGAGTCGACATCGGAGGACGCAACTGCAGTCCTAGCTCCAAGCGTTTGCAAACCCTCGAACGCATTCTAGCCGCATTCTTATCTTTGATGCCTTTGAGTACGTCTGTGCTGGTGGCAGCCCCGCAGATTAGCGGTGGCTCCGCCGATGGAAGTACAGCTCATCCTTGAAACCCACATTTTCCCCAACAGAGGAGAAGGCTTGGGCAGGTGCTCTGATTCTGTCAGCACCCAGGATTTCCCCCACGAGTGCCTCTTGTTTGGATGGCCACCATCAGGGGCATTGGGAGCCCCGGACTCCATCCACCCTTCCCAAGCACCATCGGAATCAGGAGGAGGCCCATTGATACTTTGACTTCCTCACTGATTCAGAGTCCGAGGGTGGAAGACAGAGGAGTCCCCAGTCTCCGAATGCCACAGGGATATTCATTCTGATTCCTCACTGCCCTACGAGCACCGCAAGTCTCCACCTGAAGATATCTCACTTCATGAGTTTGTCTGAAACATGGCAAAGGCCTTACCCTTTATTATCGAGGCCGAAGAGGACCGAGGGCGAAGGAGTTGGAAATATTACAGTATCCTTCCCCTCCTAAGGAAGCCATCACTGTGCCAGTCCACCATATTCTCCCGACGTTACTCTTCAGGATGTGGGAGAATCCTCTTATGGTACATCCCATAAGTCATCATTTGGACTCCATGTACCGGGTTCAAAAGAGCCCTGGGTTCGAAAAAAGAATTCTAAGACCCACTCCTTGGTCCCTTCAGGGCAGGAGGCCCGTACCCTGGATGGGATTGGGAGGAAATGTTACCAAGGGTCCATGCTGGTAGGCCATATCCTTTCCTACCAACTATATATGACGATGTTCTTGAAGGATATTTTGGGGGATCTAGCCTAGTTCTCAGCCCTGCTCTCTGGGAAACACCTTGACCACTTCCACAGTATATCATCACCAAGGGGAAGGACTGCACAAAATACATGAGCAATGAGGCCTATGACACCTTTGAGTTGGTGGCCAGGGTTGTTGCTGTCTGTGTTGGGGCCCGTTGCCTAGCCTGGTTGCACTCCTCTGACCTTGAGCAGTGGGTACAAGATAAACTTGCAGATGTTTCCTGCCAAGGTGAGAATTGTTTTGGCAAGTACATGAAAGACAAGGCTTGTGAACTAGAGAGGGAGCAATTGACAATGAACTGCCTCTCCAGGAAAACAGCAGAACCTTCTAGGAAGAAGGCTTTCGGGAAGAAATCCTGCCCAAAAAAGAGGTGATATTACCCAGTTATCCTCCCTACCAGGGTCCTCAGCAAGGACAGCAGAAGGGCCAAAGCCAGCGCTGGCAGAAGACTCTGAAACTCCAGCCTGTGCTGCAGCCAGATGAGGGTTTTTAACTCCTTCCAGAGGGGATCATGGTTCTTCTTCTCATCTCCTGTACAGTTCCTCTGTGGGGGGGGCGGGGGGCGGTTGGTCCATTATGCCCACGGGTGGCTAGTAGTAACCACAGACTCCTGGATGCTAAAAATTGTCAAGGGCAGCTATCGGTTGCACTTTGACCAACTTCCTCCCTCGTTCTTCCCAGGGGAGTACCCTCTTGATCCTCACCACTGGGAGCTCCTCCAAAAAGAGGTTCACACTCTCATAGCCAATCTGGCCATCAAACTGGTTCCACAGTCTCAGGCAGGAAAAGGATTCCACTCCCATTATTTCCTGATTCCCAAGAAAACTGGCGACTTTAGGCCCATATTGGACCTTCAGAACCTCAACCGCTTCCTTGTGAAAGAAAAGTTCAAGATTGTCTCCCTGGGAACGTTGTTGCCTTATCTTCATTGGGAAGACTGGCTTTTCTCCCTGGATCTCAAAGATGCCTTTACGCACATTCCCATTCACCTCCTTCATTGGCAGTATCCTTCGCTTCATGCTCAGCAGGAGACACTAATAGTATTGGGTGCTACTCTTCAGCCTAATGTCCGTCTCAAGGGTCTTAATGAAATGTCTGGTGGTCATTTCCGCCATCCTGTGGACCCTGGGAGTCTTCCCCTACCTAGACGACTGACTGATAAATTGTACTACACCGAAAGAGATTTGGCGGTTTGCAAATCTCACCAGTCAAGTGCTGGAACATCTGGGCTTTGTGATCAGCTACCCAAAATCTCACCTGCAGCCCTCTCAGCACCTACAGTTCATTGGGGCTCTCTTAGATACTACCCTAGCTTAAGCCTTCCTGTCCATGGATCGAGCCCAACATCTCATCGCAGTGGCCCATGATGTCCAGCAAAGCCCAGCCATGATGGTATGTCAGATGCTTCGCCTCTTTGGCCACATGGCCTCCATGGATCATGTCACTCCCCTTGCCCGGCTGCAAATGAGGCGAGTGCAGGGGACATTGTCCACACAGTGCTGTGAAGTCTCTGGCTGTCAAAGACAGCGTGGTGGTCACCCTGCCACTCAAGGATTCCCTGTCCTGGTGGCTCCAGCCACAGAACGTGCTCCAGGGACTTCCCTTTCAGCCACCTCTGCACCAGTGCATTCTGACCACGGATGCCTCCAAGCTGGGCTGGGGTGCACATCTCAATGGCCTGCATGCACAGGGCCTCTGAACAGCTCAAGAGAGTCTCCACCAAATCAACTTCTTGGAACTCAGAGTCATTGCAAATGCACAGAGTATTTTGGGAATAGTTGGCCAATCAGATTGTCCTCATTCAAATGGAAAACCAAGTCACGATGTTCTGCATCAACAAACAAGGAGGCATAGGCTCGTACCTCCTCTGTTGGGAAGTGGTACATCTCTGGAAGTTTGCCATCTCCCAGGACATGGTCCTTGGAGCCATGTACCTGCCCGGGGAATTCCATGTCTTGGCGGACTGCCTCAGCAGGACCTTGTGGCCAAACATGGACCCTCAGCAGGGCAGTGGCCAGCCACATCTTCTAGATGTGGGACATGACGAGCATAGACCTCTTCAACACAGGACAATGCTCAAATGCTGCTGTTTGGCTCCAGGGAGCCCAGCAGTCATCAGGTAGCCTCAGACACCTTTCTGTTGGACTGGAGCAAAGGACTGCTTTATGCCTATCCACCTTCCCACTGGTGGCCAAAGCCCTGTTCAGGCTTCAAATAGACAAGGGCTCCATGATTCTCATCACACTTCTCTGTGTCAAGGCAACCCTGGTTTCCTCTCCTGCTCACCTGTCTCTCAGGCAGCCCCTGAGGCTCAGTTGGAACCCGAATCTGGTCTCTCAGAACGACGGGTCTCTTCTTCACCCCAATGTCCATTCCCTAGCCCTCACAGCATAGATGCTGAATGGGTAGTTCTTGCAGAGCTTCATCTGCCTGGGGAGGTGAAGAATGTGCTCCTTGCTTCACAGAAGGACTCAATAGACCATGCCTTTGCCTTTAAATGGTGTCTTTCATCTGGTGCGCAGCAAAGGAGCTGGACCCTTTCTCCTGCTCTGTGGAGACATTACTGACTTATCTCCTCCACCTCTCCAACTCTGGTCTCTAACTTTGTGAGAATTCATCTAAGCGTGGGGCGGCATTCATGAGGGGTCTTTTGCTCTCTCTGCCCCCTATCAGACCCTTGCCTGTTGTGTGAGACCTTAACATGTGCTGGGGCAGCTCCTTTCTGCCCCTTTTGAGCCATTCCGCTCCTGTTCACTAAAATTCCTCACCTGGAAGGTAGTGTCTTTGGTGGCGGTCACCTCTGCACGCAGAGTTAGCGAACTGCAGGTGCTGGTGGCGCATGTTTAATAGGCTTATGCGCCTTTTTCAAACACAAAAGTAGTGGCTTGTTGACTTTTCTCTGAGGCTTTGGCTAGCCACCAACTATATATGACCCATTCATGACTGGTATGAGATTTGCTTAAATCCTCAAAAGCCATTTCATACTGTAACCACCTCAATTTGACCTCCTGAAATGTTCCCCCAAGGGGAAACTGCAAATTGGGATTACTGGCAGTCAATGAATGCCACTTGGCCACATAATCTAAGGCACTGTCACCAAACTTGCGCCTCATTTCATAATTAGGGCTTCCTTTCTTTTGCCCTATCTCACGAGCCTTCTCGCTCCATTCATCTAACTGAGATTTCTGTTTAACTTTACCGGCTTTATTACCCATTACAGTCACAATATACACACAGATATCTGTCAATTCTTTATTATACTCACTCACGGCAACCACTGCCTGTGTCCTTATCTGTGTTTTCGTTCCTGCTGAAAGGCCAGACAATCTGAGTCACGGCACAAAACTGAAGAACCCTCACCCTCCTAGGGTCTGCACTCCTTCACTAAACCTGGATTCTTTATAATTATCTGTAACCTCTTAACAGGAAGGAAAAAAACAAGACACTTATTTAATTAATTGCTACAGAGCTCCGTACCGAAGAAAATCATGGCGCCCTAAAATCAGGCCTCTCCATCTGAGATTCTTCCAAGATTTCTCCGCAGAGTCCCAGCTTTTTATTGAGGATTATCAGCTGACACAGTTAATTTTTAATTAACATCTGGTGATATTCGGGTTACAAAAGTACATATCTAAATAGATTTTGCTGACGTCTTGTGTCAAATTATATAAAAGCAGAAGGTACAAGGTTATTACTATATTCGTTAGACTCAATAGGTGTCGCTGTATTTCCACCATACACAGAAGCTAATTAGTTACTCTTATAATATTTGCGGATTTTCTACTATTTATTCAAGCTTTATTTGATTTCCAGTTACATGTTGACCTAAGATTTAGTTCTCTAAAAAGACCATGCCGACCTAGCTAATCCTTTATCATATTGCAGGATAAAAGAGGATGTACTTATTTGTTCTATTGATTTTTAGGGAACTAGCTTATGTACACATAGGCTCTATTTGCTAATTCTGTGAAGCAACTGTCAGAAAGCAGAAGGACAGTTTTAAAGTTACTTTTAAAGAGAAAAGCTCTTAATTTCACTGCAGCTTGGCCTGTAAATTTCCATGAGCATATGTGTCACCTATAACTAGTTTCTACAGTCCTGTTTCATTTATAGATTCACTGCTAATGCTTCCAATTCCTATGTCCAGTATAGATCCAGAGTCACTGTCTGTTTCTGAATCCATTAAATCCAAATTCCCATATATTGGGTGAACCATAGTGGCATAAGTTAGTGTATCAGAAGCTGATTCATCCAATTCTCTTATCGTATCCAATTTGGTTTTGGGACCTGGCTTGACTAGCCCTTTTCCACAGTCCTCCCTTTGGTTCTGCTCAGAACCACATTCTTCATAAAAGGGCATTCCTGATCGTGCTAGCCAGTCTAGTCCTTGGACCTCTGGGTTCCCTATCTCATCCAGCAGCTTGGAGACTGAGAAACTCCTCCTTTTTATGATGTCACCAGTATATCTTCCTTGAATCCGCCTCCAATCCTCAGTTACCTCAGTCTCCAAGCAGCTGGATGACATAGAGCCCGGTGGTCCGGGCTCAATTGAGAACAATTAAGTTTGTGTTAGATAGGGATTAGGCTTATAGATAAATTTTGGAGCACGTTTGAGAAGACAGCTTAACTTGGGGGTGTTGTGCCTTTAAGTTGGCTGCACGCTTCTTCCTCACCCCCCCCCCTCCTCTCTCTCACGAAGCGCCCTTGCCTCTGACTGCAACAGTGGCTGAAGCCTAAGGGGGAACCGGATCGGCAGGCACTTCTTGCGGTGCTAAACCGGTATTTTTTAAGGGTGTGAGAGCCGGAGGAGAGCCAAGCCAGCGCCACACAGAGGTCTGCCTGTTCGAGCGCTGGCTGGCTCGGCCTGTTCCGTTTCATTCTGAGCGGGACAGAGTGATCCGGTAGCGAGGCTGTTTGCTTGTGGAAGATCTCCGGAGCCGCTGACAAGCTACTCTGGGAACGCAGGGCAGAGTGCTTGTTTCGGCGCGAGTTGAGGTAAGGCGCGTCATTATACAGCGGGTGTGTGTGCAGTACGTTTTGGCGCGAAAGCGCCGGCGGCGGGCCTAGCTGCGTGGCGTGACCACGTGTTAACGTGGCTGGCTTGGGCAGTCGGTTTAGCTTGCCAACAATAGCCAGAACCACCTTATGTGTTTTTTCTGCACAGCGCTTTGACCACTGGAGCTTTCCTGCGCATCTGTTCGGTTATATACAAAAAAAGAAAAACGGCTGGTAGTATTTTGAAGGCTGTTAAGGGGGTTTTTCATGACTGCAGCCTGTCTGGGCTGACAGTGCTCACTTTAACCTCGTTTACCATGCCCTCCCCAGTAGCTAGTTGAGTGCCTTCTGACCTGGGGGTCTCATCTTCCAGCACCATAGCACAATTTGTTTTGTTGTAACTATCCATTGGGTTTTCATGGCAAGATACAGAAGTAGATTGCCGGGCCTTTCTTCCGCGCAGTTTAAGTTTGGTGTTGTTGCCGTTGTCACAAAAATGTGATCCTCCGCCATCAACACTGTCCCATTCTGCTGCTGCCCAGATGGGTGTTTGTCTTGGTCTGGCACCTCAGCTGACACCTGACCATCTTGGGAGACCCTGCCAGTAGTTAAACTACCGATAGTTTAGCTCTCAGCATCACTGATGCACGCAAGCCCTCACAGCACGACAAGCTGCAAACCAAGTGAGAGCTGAAGACTTTTCAGAGTAAAGCCAGCATTTATGATGTGGTTGGATCAAAGCCCTCGGGAAGTCTGACTGCTGATGTAGCTGCGCATGAAATGAGAGTCAGAAGCTGTAAAGATGTCTTACACATTGGAACATGGAACGTACGAAGCATGAACCAAGGGAAGTTGGAGGTGGTCAAGAATGAAATGGAACGTGTACAACTTGATCTGTTGGGTGTCAGCGAACTGAAATGGACTGGCATGGGGCACTTTGCATCAGATGATCACATGGTCTACTATGCTGGAAATGAAAGACAAAGAAGAAATGGTGTTGCATTTATAATAAAGAAGAAACTTGCAAGAACTGTAATGAAATACAATGCAGTCAGCGAACGCTTAATCTCTATTCGTCTACGAGGATTGCCTATCAACACAACTATAATTCAAGTATATGCCCCAACAACAGCTGCAGAAGAGAATGAAATTGAAGAGTTCTATGAACAAGTACAAGCTGAAATTGACAGAACATGCAAACAGGATATCTTGATAGTCATGGGTGACTGGAACACAAAAGTTGGCAACAAAGAAGGTGGCAAAGTAGTTGGAAAATATGGACTTGGCAACAGAAATGAAGCTGGAGAAAGACTGATAGAATTCTGCAAGACCAACGATCTATTCATCTCAAACACCTTCTTCCAGCAACACAAGCGGCGACTGTACACATGGACTTCACCGAATGGATTATATAAAAATCAAATTGACTACATATGTGGAAGTCAATGATGGAAAAGCTCTGTAACATCAACAAAGACAAAACCTGGAGCTGACTGTGGTACAGATTATCAACTACTAGTATGCAAACTCAAGCTAAAGTTGAAAAAGAGCAAACCACTCATGAATGCAGCAAAATATGACCTTGAGAATATACCACTGGAATTTAAAGACTGCCTGCAAAATAGATTTGCTGCTTTAGATACAAATGACAGAGCTCCGGAAGAGTTATGGAATGACATCAAGAAGGTTGTGTTGGAAGAAAGCGAGAAGTCTCTACAAAAGGTGAAAAAGCAAAAACAGCCAAAATGGATGACGGAAGAAACTCTGAAAATTGCCCAGAAACGCAGAGAAGCTAAAGCCAGAGGAGAAAGAAAGACAATCAACAGAGATTTCCAACGTGCAGCAAGACACAGGACAAGGAAAAGTACTACAATGACACTTGCAAGGAAATAGAAGCAGAAACTATTAGAAGAAGAACAAGATCGGCTTTCCTAAAGCTACGAGAGTTAAAGAAAAAGTTCCAGCCTCGAATTGGAATGTTACAAGATGCTCAAGGTTCTATGTTGAATGATGCTGAGAAGATCAAGAAAAGGTGGAAGGAATATACAGAGTTTTTATATGATAAAGATCAAGTGGACCAACAGCCGTTTCAACCTGTACCTTATGATCGGGAACCATTGGTGATGAAAGAAGAAGTTGAAGCAGCATTGAAAGCCTTACCAAAGAACAAATCACTCTTCTGAAAACAAAAATGCTGCACTTCAACTGATGCGTTGTGACTTTAAAGCTGATGGTGTGGGGTATTATAACAAAAACTTAATACCATTCATACATGAAAGAACCTATCTCTGGAAAGGTCTCAGACTCAATAGCGCTTTTTATGGACTTCAGTACTTATAATACTGTCTAACGCGCTGGCAGCATCAATGACCAATCCAGAGAACATGAAAATTGCAAAGACAATATTAAATCCGCAAAACTAAAGTGTCAATTGCATTTAAAAACCACACCATAGTCTTAACAAAAAATGCTTATCTTGAAACATATCGTGGTGTGAATTGCCCCTACGCCTCCTCTGGCGCCACTCTGAACGTTTCACTCTTAAAAAAGAGTTTCATCAGGGGGTCTACAAAGAAATCAACAAATATACAAATAACTTACCTAATACCACAACGCCTACTCCCTACTAAAACCCAAATATCGCAAGCAAAACTCTAAAATCACATAACTTTTAAAGCACAACCACTTTCAGTGCAGATGCTGCCCACGTTTCACTAGTTACAAGCTGTTTAGAATAGTCCTCTCAAAAACGCCGCGCATGCTGCCAGCGCGTTCGACAGTATTATAAGTACTGAAGTCCATAAAAAGCGCTATTGAGTCTGAGACCTTTCCAGAGATAGGTTCTTTCATGTATGAATGGTATTAAGTTTTTGTTATAATACCCCACACCATCAGCTTTAAAGTCACAACGCATCAGTTGAAGTGGAGCATTTTTGTTTACAGAAGAGTGATCTGCTTTTTGCTCTGTGAAGGGACCATCGATTTAGGTTGTGTTATTACCAAAGAACAAAGCACCAGGCATTGATAGCATTCCCATAGAAGTATTGCAGCAATCTGATGCAGCTGTTACCGTACTCACAAGACTCTGCCAAGAAATATGGAAGACAACATCATGGCCAACTGACTGGAAAAGATCTGTGTTTATAACAATACTAAAGAAAGGTGATCCAACTGACTCTGGAAATTATCGCACAATCGCTCTGATCACACATGCCAGCAAGATTCTACTGAAGATTATTCAAAAGAGATTACAACCATACCTGGAACAAGAACTACCTGAAGTGCAAGCAGGGTTCAGGAAAGGGCGAGGAACGAGAGACATCATTGCGGATGTGAGATGGATCCTTGAAAAGACTAAAGAATACCAAAAGGATATCTATTTGTGCTTTATCGACTATAGCAAGGCTTTTGACTGTGTAAACCATGAGAAACTCTGGGCCACATTAAGAAGCATGGGTATACCAGAACACCTGATCGTTCTCTTGCGCAATCTGTACATTGATCAAGAAGCAACAGTTCGAACGGAACAAGGAGAAACAGAATGGTTTAAAATAAGCAAAGGTGTAAGACAAGGCTGCATACTTTCCCCCTACCTGTTTAATTTGTATGCAGAACAAATCATCAGAGAAGCAGGATTGTATGAAGACAACAGAGGTGTGAAGATTGGTGGAAGAGTCATCAACAACCTTCGCTATGCTGATGATACCACATTACTGGCTGAAAGTGAAGATGATCTGAAACATTTGCTTCTCACAATCAAAGAACATAGTCTCAAAATGGGCCTGCACCTTAATGTAAAGAAGACAAAGATCATGACAACTGGCATAATCAACAAGTTCATCGTTGAAGGAGAAGAAATTGAAATTGTGAACAACTTTAACCTACTTGAATCAACTATCAATAAAGAAGCAACAAGCAGTCAAGAAATCAGACAACGCATTGCTCTTGGCAGAATGGCTATGAAAGACCTAGATAAGATTCTCAAGAGCAGAGATGTCTCTCTCCATACAAAGACTCGACTTGTTCAAGCCATGGTATTTTCAATAATATCATATGGATGTGAAAGCTGGACAGTGAAAAAGACAGACAGGAAGAAAATTGATGCCTTTGAATTATGGTGCTGGCGGCGAAAACTGTGTATACCATGGACTGCCCGAAGAACAAACCAGTCGGTATTAGAGGAGATCAAACCTAAGCTTTCTTTAGAAGCTCAGATGACAAGACTTCGACTTTCATACTTTGGACACATCATGCGAAGAGAGAGATCATTAGAGAAAGACATTATGCTTGGCAAGATAGAAGGTCAACACAAAAGAGGAAGGCCAGCAATGAAATGGATCGATACAATAACAGCAGCTACGAGTACCAGTCTGTCAACAATGAGCCGCCTGACTGGAGACCGAACACAATTTAGGATAGCTATCCAGAGGGGCGCCATGAGTCGACTCAGACTTGACGGCACTTAACAACAACAACAACCATGCCCTCTCGGCCACTCTGTCTAGTCTGTGGCTTGAAGAAAGACTCTGAGTCAGGTGTCTTCAGGTCCTGTGTGAGAGAGGCAGCATTGATGGAGCAGCCCAGGGACGGACAGGGGGCTGTGCCAGAGGCTGAGAAGGAGAGTGCTGGGGCACTGCTGTCAGAGGAGTCTGAGGTGGAGCCAGTGGCTGGGCCATCTTCGGCGCCGGACACTCTTCTCACTCAGGCTCCATTTCCTAAGGAGCTAGCAGCTATTTTTTCTCGGGATTTTGTTGCACTCTTGCAACGTACTGTGTTTGGTACGGATCAGCAGCGGCCAGGCTCTGAGATCTCGGTCGGGCAGAAGAGACCCGCTCAGAACTCACAGGCAGATGACCTTGCCCGAGGGGCGAAGAGGCCTCGCCTGGTGGGGGTGACTGGAGCGACGTCTGTTGCTTCAGAGGGCCTATTATCTAACAAAAATTTTTTTAACGCTCCACTCCTAACCTACAGAGGTATAGTATTTTCTATTGTTAATGGCAACCAGATCTCAGACTGTAGAAGAGCGTGATGTCAAGTTTAGGATAAAATCCTGAACTCTTGCTCTCAGATTGCATCAACGATCCGTTATGTTGCCTCTTCTATTTGACTTATATTACTGTTCTTATTAATTCATTAGCTGAGTATTATCTTCTTTAAGTAAAGCGAATGTACTGACGCTGTTCAGCCCAAACCAGATTTCAAGTATATCTAGCTTCCCCCAACGCCAACCAATGCGCTGTTGCGTTTCACTGGAATGTTTTATCAAGGGGTCACGTCCGTACTCAGCTTTCACACCAATTTGTCAATTCAACCATGGCTGTCATCTTTCATTGTTATTCTTCACAGTTTACTACTGAGAACGTTGTTGCCTTATCTTCATTGGGAAGACTGGCTTTTCTCCCTGGATCTCAAAGATGCCTTTACGCACATTCCCATTCACCTCCTTCATTGGCAGTATCCTTCGCTTCATGCTCAGCAGGAGACACTAATAGTATTGGGTGCTACTCTTCAGCCTAATGTCCGTCTCAAGGGTCTTAATGAAACGCAATGGCGCATTGGTTGGCGTTGGGGGAAGCTAACCGAACCAGATAAGTACTTTGGAGCCACTACTTAAAAGAGTATTAATAGTGGATATACTTGAAATCTGGTTTGGGCTGAACAGCGTCAGTACATTCGCTTTACTTAAAGAAGATAATACTCAGCTAATGAATTAATAAGAACAGTAATATAAGTCAAATAGAAGAGGCAACATAACGGATCGTTGATGCAGTCTGAGAGCAAGAGTTCAGGATTTTATCCTAAACTTGACATCCCGCTCTTCTACAGTCTGAGATCTGGTTGCCATTAACAATAGAAAATACTATACCTCTGTAGGTTTGGAGTGGAGCGTTAAAAAAATTTTTGTTAGATGATACCTGCTAGTATAACTCGCTCTGGAAGGTGATCGTTTTTGGATTTTGTCAGAGGGCCTATTGTCCGATGATGAGGACCACGGTTTGGAGGTTGATGAGGAGCTGGAAGAAGGGGAGCTTTCCGAGAAGGAAGATCAGGCTTGAGTCGTGCGCGTCTTCCGGAGAGAGGAGCTTCCCGCGCTGATAGCCGAGGCGTTAAAGGTCCTGAATATGCCTGCGCCAGGGACGACAGAAGAAGACTCGCTGGAAGATCCTTTGTTGCAGGTTTTCAGGAGGAATCAAAGGGCATTCCCGGTGCATAGGGTGTTTCGGGAGATGATTCAAGAAGAATGGAACGTGCCTGAGGCTCCCCTTCGGGGGGCCAGAGTGATGGGTCGGCTGTACCCCTTATTGGAGCAGGATAAGGAGGTGTTTAAATCTCCAAGAGTTGATGCGGCAGTCTCGGCTGTCACCAAGAAAACTACCATTCCTGTGGAAGGCAGTGCGGCTCTTAAAGACACCCAGGACAGAAAGTTGGATATGTTACTGCGTCAGGTGTTTGATGTGAACGCTCTGGCACTCCAGGCAGCTATTTGCGGGGCTTGGGTGGCTAGAGCCTGCCTTCACTGGTCGCAACACGTGCAGTCTAGCCCAGACGGCTCAGACTCTAGCGAAGGAGATAAATTGGAGTCTGGCGCGGCCTACTTAGCGGACATTCATTATGATCTTATGCGTGGGCTGTCAAAAAGCATGGCGTCCGCAGTAGCAGCACGTCGGTACTTGTGGCTCCGCAACTGGGCAGCGGATAGTTCTTTCAAGGCTCGGTTGAGTAAGCTTCCCTTTAAGGGTCGTTTGCTGTTCGGGGAAGACCTGGAAAAGCTGGTGAAGGACTTGGGGGAATCTAAAGGTGGTAAGTTGCCATTGGACAAGCCCAAGGCGAGCCGAGCGTTTCAGCCTAGTCGGGGGCAGCAACGCGATTTTCGCCGGTCTCGGTTCCAGAGGTTCGGTACAAGTCAGAGGGGACGCTTCTCTAATAGGAACCAGGCCTTCCGAGGGTTTCGAGGTGCGGGAAGGGGTTTCGGCCCTTCCTCTTCCTTGTCCTTCTCTAACAAAAAGCAGCAATGAGATAAGGGGGACCCGGGCGCCCTTGCTGCCGGTCGGGGGGCGGTTGCAAGAGTTTTATGCTGCCTGGGTCCGTGTAACTTCAGACCAGTGGCTTCTGGAAGTCATTCGAGAGGGCTACACACTGGAAGTTTTGAGACCGGTTCGAGAGGCCTTCGTGCAGTCCCCCGGCTAGTCGATAGCCTTTAAAAAGGAGATAGAGCAGCTTTTAAACTAGATATTAGGGGAAAGCCGACAGTCGCCCAAGAGCGGATGGTTCGGAAGAATGTATCTTTGAAGGATACTACCAAAAGCAGAGAGGTTCCACAAAAGAGTAAAGTAGCCCAAATGCCCTCAAGTATGGAGCAGACAAAGCTTAAAGATCCCAAATTACCCATGTCTAACAATAGCCAAATTAATATGAATAAAATACATTCTCTAAAATGCTTGTATGCAAATGCTAGAAGTCTAAAAAATAAGATGGGAGAGTTAGAATATATAGCACTAAATGAAAGGTTAGATATGATTGGAATATCAGAGACATGGTGGAAGGAGGACAACCAGTGGGACACTGTGATACCTGGGTACAAATTATACAGTCAAACCTCGGTTTTCATGATTAATCCGTTCGAAAAAGTCTGACTAAAACCGAAACGTATGAAAACTGAAGCAATATTTCCCATAAGAAATAATGTAAATCCAATTAATCCGTTCCAGACACCCAAATATATTCACAAAAAATACATTTTATAGAGAATAACTATATTTTTACATACAGAAAACAATGAGAAATAAATATAAATGACTAATGAAATGGATAAATGAACATTTAACATCACTGAAAGCAAGCTAAGTACAGTACTGTACAGTACAGTATGTTAACATCTGGCCTTAGCCACCCCTGACAAGCTGCTGTGCCCAGCTCTCTTCGGAATCACATTGAATTCAGTCCATTAAAATACCTTTACATTATCGGCTCAATGCTTCAGAATGGCAGAAAATCTTAATGATATAGCTTCAGACGTACCCTGCAAGAGAAAGAACTGCCTCCCACATTCATGCAACATCTCCTGCTTACGTTGACAGCTTTTCTTCCCTGCTACCGGGACAAAATCTCAGTCAAAAGACGTTGAAAACCGAAGCAATGCATGAAAACCGGGACAAAATCTCAGTCAGAAAAGACGTTGAAAACCGAAGCGTATGAAAACCGGGGCAAATGAAAAACGAGGTTTGACTGTATATCGAAATGATAGAGCTGATCAAATTGGTGGAGGGGTTGCTCTCTATGTTAGAGAGGGCATTGAGTGAGAAAGGATTAAAGTTTTGCAGGAAACAAAATCTGCTGTAGAATCTATATGGATTGAAATTCCATGTAAAAGGGGGAAGGCAATGGCTGTGGGGGTGTACTATCGAGCGCCTGGCCAGAATGACCAAATGGATGATGAAATGCTCAAAGAAATCAAGGAAGCTAACAAAAGTTACAGCACAGTAATAATAATGGGTGATTTCAACTACCCCGGTATCGACTGGGTCAGTGTCACGTCAGGACATGCTAGGGAGATAAAGTTCCTAGATGAAATAAATGACTGCTTCTTGGAGCAGCTGGCTCATGAACCGACCAAAGGGGAAGCCATATTAGACCTAGTCCTTAGTGGAACACCAGATCTAGTGTAAGAGATAAGGTTGTTGGGGCCACTTGGCAATAGTGATCATAGCATGATCGCCTTTGATTTAATTAGTGGAGGAGGGATAGTAAGGAAATCCACAGTACTACCTTTTAACTTTCGAAAGGGAGACTATGATAAAATGAGGAAAACAGTTAAGAAAAAACTAAAAGGAGCAGTTGCAAAGGTTAAAGACGTACATCAGGCTTGGCTGTTGTTGAAAAATACTATCTTGGAAGCCCAGACCAGCTATATTCCACGCTTTAAGAAAAGTGGAAGGAAGTCCAAAAAACTGCCAGCATGGTTTAAAGGTGAGGTCAGAGAGGCTGTTGTTGCCAAAAAAGCATCTTTCAGGAAATGGAAAAAAGAGCCAAACGATGAAACCTGGAAATACCACAAGCACTGGCAAGTCAAATGCAAGGTATTGATAAGGCAGGCAAAGGGAGAATTTGAGAAGAAGCTTGCTGCGGAAGCAAAAACGCGAAGTAAAGACCTTTTCAAGTACATTCGTAGCAAAAACCCCGTGAGAGAGTCAGTTGGTCCATTAGATGATAAAGGGGTTAAAGGAGCACTAAGAGGCGACAAGGCGATAGCGGAGAGACTGAATGAATTCTTTGCTTCAGTCTTTACTGAGGAAGATGTAGGGATGTTACCCATGACTGAAGTGGTATTTAAAGGTGCGGAAGAATTGGAGGAAATATCGATACATCGGGAAGATGTATTACAGCTATTAGATAAACTGAAGAGTAGCAAATCACCTGGGCCGGATGGTATACATCCAAGGGTGTTGAAAGAACTGAAATATGAGATTGCAGACCTGCTATTAGTAATCTGTTAACTATCATTAAAATCATCTCTAATACCTGAAGATTGGAGGATCGCCAATGTAACACCAATTTTTAAAAAGGGTTCCAGGGGTGATCCGGGAAACTACAGACCGGTGAGCCTGACATCAGTACCGGGAAAAATGGTAGAAACCATCATAAAGAATAAAATTACTCAGCATGTAGATAGTCATGACCTAATGGGAGACAGCCAACATGGCTTTAGACAAGGAAGATCTTGTCTTAATAATCTGTTATGTTTTTTTGAAGGAGTGAATAATCAGGTGGACAAAGGTGAGTCGGTTGATATTGTGTATCTGGACTTTCAGAAAGCCTTTGACAAAGTCCCTCATCAGAGACTTTTGGCAAAACTAAAGAGTCATGGGATAGGAGGCAGTGTACTATTGTGGATCAGGAACTGGTTAAAAGATAGAAAGCAGAGGGTAGGGCTAAATGGCCAATTTTCCCAATGGAGAAAGGTGAATAGTGATGTACCCCAGGGATCTGTGCTGGGTCCGCTGCTTTTTGACATATTCATAAATGACCTGGAAAGTGGAATAACGAGTGAGGTTATCAAATTTGCAGATGACACAAAACTATTTAAAGTTGTTAAAACCCAAGAGGATTGTGGAAAATTGCCAGAGGATGTTGATAAATTGGAAGACTGGGCATCAAAATGGCAGATGAAATTTAATGTGGACAAGTGCAAGGTTATGCACCTAGGGAAGAACAACCCAAACTATGGTTACACGATGCAGGGTTCCATATTAGGAACCCCCACCCAGGAAAAAGATTTAGGCGTCATTGTGGATACCATGTTAAAACCCTCGGCCCAGTGTGCAGCAGCGGCCAAGAGAGCAAATAGAATGCTAGGGTATGATAAGGAAAGGAATGGAAAATAAAACAAAAGATATTATAATGCCTCTATATCGTTCCATGGTGAGACCGCACCTTGAATATTGTGTGTAATTCTGGTCGCCGTATCTTAAAAAGGATATAGCGATTTTAGAAAAGGTTCAGAGAAGAGCCACCAAAATGGTAAAGGGGATGGAAGGATACTCCTATGAAGAAAGGCTAAAAAGGTTAGGGCTCTTTAACCTGGAAAAGAGACGGCTGAGGGGAGATATGATAGAAGTCTATAAATTAATGAATGGAGTGGAATGGGTAAACGTAGATCGATTGTTTACCTTATCAGAATATAGAAAGACTAGGAGACATGCAATGAAGCTACAGGGTAAACTATTTAAGACTAATAAAAGAAAATATTTTTTCACTCAACGTGTAATCAAACTCTGGAATTTGTTACCGGTGGATGTAGTAAAGGCTGTTAGTGTAGCTGGGTTTAAAAAAGGTTTGGAGAAGTTCCTGGAGGAAAGGTCCATAAACCATTATTAAGAAGGGACCCAGGATATCAATGCTTTAACCAATACAAGCCCTGTGGAACCTGTGTCCCTTGGGGAAACTGCTAGGTACATATGACCTAGATTGGCCACTGTTGGAAACAGAATACTGGGCTTGATGGACCTTGGTCTGACCCAGTATGGCATATCTTATGTTCTTATGTTCTTAAGTGCGAAGCTTTGCGGGAGACAGTCCGACGGCTGCTACAGCTCAGAGCAATAGTGCCCGTCCCGCCCAGTCAACGCGGGTCCGGTCGATACTCCATTTATTTTGTGGTGGCAAAAAAGGACGGCGGTGTCCGTCCTATTCTGGACCTCAAAGGAGTGAATCGTTGCCTGCGGGTGTCGCATTTCCATATGGAGACTCTGCGGTCGGTTATAGTGGCTGTGCGAAAAGGAAAATTTCTTACATCTCTGGATCTGTCCGAGGCTTACCTCCACATTCCCATAAGATTCGCAGTTCCCTTCGGACATTTTCAGTTCCGGGCATTGCCTTTCGGCTTGGCGACTGCGCCGCGCACCTTCACCAAGATCATGGTGGTGGTGGCGGCGGCGCTCAGGAAGGAGGGAATCTTGCTGCATCCTTATTTGGACGATTGGCTGATCCGGGCGAAGTCCCGCGCCGAGAGCGAGACGGTCACTGCCCGCGTGGTGTCTTTTCTGGAGGAGCTCGGTTGGGTAGTCAACCTCTCAAAGAGCCATCTGGTTCCCTCGCAGGTTCTAGAATATCTGGGTGCTCGCTTCGACACGGGGGCCGGAAGGGTATTCCTCACGGTGGAGCGGGCGCAGGCCCTTCGGAAGTTAGTAGGCCAGTTTCTCCGGCGCAAGTTGCCCTCAGCGTGGCATTATCTTCAGGTGTTAGGCACGATGGCAGCCTCCATAGAGACAGTGCAGTGGGCGAAGGCCCACATGCGGCTGTTGCAGAGGGTGTTGCTCCGCCGCTGGTCGCACCAGCAGGACCCCTTATCCCGGCGGTTGCGCTGCCCAGCGGGAGTCCATGAGTCTCTTTAGTGGTGGTTGCGTCCTGAGTCCTTGGAGAGCGGGAAGACCCTGGACGCTCCGGACTGGGTGTCGCTGATGACCGACGCTAGTCTGCTCGGCTGGGGAGCGCATTGCCAGGGCAGCTTCGCCCAGGGGACCTGGGGTGCGCAGGAGCGGACATGGTCCATCAACCGGTTGGAGTGAGAGCATTATCCCTGGCGTTGCAGAGCTTTCAAAGCTTAGTGGCTGGCACGGCAGTTCGCGTATTCTCCGGCAACGCAACAGCGGTAGCGTATGTCAACCTGCAGGGAGGAACCTGCAGCGCGGCGCTGGAGTCGGAAGCCGAGGCCCTGTGCGCTTGGGCGGAAGTGAATCTTCTGGATCTGTCGGCAGCCCATATAGCGGGAGTGGACGATGTGCAGGCCGATTTTCTCAGTCGCGTGAGAGTGGACCCAGGAGAATGGGTCCTCCATCCAGAGGTCTTCGAGATGGTGGTGCGCCGGTGGGGCGTACCCGTCATGGATCTCATGGCGACCTTCGCCTCGACAAAGGCCAGCCGGTTTTACAGCAGGAGAAGAGAAAGGATGTCGGAAGGATTGGGACGCTCTAGTTCAGGAGTGGCCAGTGGGGCAGCTACTGTATGTGTTTCCCCCGTGGGTCCTGATAGGAAGAGTCCTGCAGCGCGTAGAAAGTTTCAACGGGCAGGTAATTCTGATAGCCCCCGACTGGCCCCGCAGGCCCTGGTACGGAGACCTGGTGCGATTGTTGGTGGCAAGGCCCTGGCGGCTTCCGTCTCGCCCGGATCTGCTGTCGCAGGGGCCTCTCTTCATGCCTCATGTGGATCGGTTCTCGCTTACAGCTTGGCTCTTGAAAGGGCGCGGTTGAAATCGAGGGGCTATTCGGCGGCAGTGGTGTCTACTCTGTTGAGGGCCCGGAAGCGCTCCACTTCGCTGGCCTACGTTCGCGTTTGGCGGGTCTTTGAGGCATGGTGCGCGGACAAGGGCTCTGAGGCGTTAAAGGCCACCATTCCTCAGGTTTTGGACTTCCTACAGGACGGTTTTGATAAAGGGCTGGCTGCGGCGTCCCTCCGCGTGCAGGTGGCGGCGTTGTCCTGTTACAGAGGTAAGGTAGGTGGGCTAGCGCTGGGGAGTCAGTGTGACGTTAAGCGCTTTCTCCGGGCGGTATCGCTAGCGCAGCCTCCTGCTTATCCGATCTTCCCCACGTGGAATCTGCCGTTCGTGTTAGACGCGTTGGAGCGCGGGCCCTTCGAACCGTTGTCTCGGGCTTCGCTCAAAGATCTCACTCTCAAGGTGGTGTTTTTGGTGGCCATCTGTTCGGCAAGAAGAGTTTCTGAATTGCAAGCGCTCTCCTGCAGAGAGCCCTATCTGACGTTCTTTGAGTCAAAGGTGGTTCTCAGGACAGTTCCGGGGTTTCTGCCTAAGGTGGTTTCGCCGTTTCACGTGAATCAGGAAATTTCCCTGCCTGTGTTTGTTAAGGAAGCTGGGGCGTCGGTCTCTCGGCAGTTGCATCTATTAGATGTCCGTAGGGCGCTGAAGAAATATCTGCGGCAGACGGTCAGTTTCCGCAAGTCGGACAGACTCTTTGTCCTTTTCGCGGGTCCACGAAAGGGTGAATCGGCGTCCAAAGGGTCCATTGCTAGGTGTATCAAAGAGGCCATTGCGTCGGCTTACATTTTGAAGGGGAAGGCTGTGCCGGAGGGGCTCCGGGCCCATTCTACGAGAGCGCAGGCTTCCTCCTGGGCGGAGGCGCGTTTGGTTCCGCCGGCGGAGATTTGCAAGGCAGCGACTTGGTCCTCCTTGAATTCTTTTGTGAGGCATTATCGCCTGGAGGTACAGAGGGCTGAAGAAACCTGTTTTGGGTCAGCAGTTCTGCAGGCTGGTCTTCCAGGTCCCTCCCATTCTTAAAGAGCTTTTCACTGCTCTGGTACAGACCAGAGGTCCGGGACTAGACTGGCTAGCACGATCAGGAAGATGAAATTAGACTTACCTGCTAATTGTTGTTCCTGGAGTGTAGACAGTCTAGTCCCGTGTCCCACCCAGGGCTCATTTTTTCGCTACTGCGTGGTCTGCGAGCCGGAGCACATTTACAGGTAGGAGGATGTTCTTGCTTTCTGATGATTTGTCTTACTTCAGGGGATCAGAGTATCCGACGGAAGCGAAAAACCCCCCCAAAAAAACAAATATTGAGATAAATAAATAAAGCAATAAGCGGAGAGTGAGGGCACAAGGGGGTCTTCTCCCTCTTTTTCGCTAAGTTTCACTTTGTTCAGGGGTTGCTCCTTCATGGGAGGCGGAGGGAGTTAGCCTGCTTAGCTTAAAGCCACGTTAGCTTCGTTTTCAGTTCCAGTGGGGGGTTTCCCAGGCTGGGTGTTTTGACAGTTCAGTGTTTTTTTCTTAATTTGATGAAAGGCTTACTTGTATCTCCGGTGAGTCTGCTTTGTCAATAGGTAACTGAGGATTGGAGGCGGATTCAAGGAAGATATACTGGTGACATCATAAAAAGGAGGAGTTTCTCATTCTCCAAGCTGCTGGATGAGATAGGGAACCCAGAGGTCCGGGACTAGACTGTCTACACTCCAGGAACAACAATTAGCAGGTAAGTCTAATTTCACCTTTCATGGAGTAAATTTCCAATACTAGGAACACTTCGCAATTTAAGGACTGCAATAGTATTTGTGGTTTTAGCCATGTATGAAGCACAACACTTCTTAATACAGGCAAGACATATTCCTAAGAGTAGGAGGGCTACTAAGAAACCAAAGAGGCCTGTCAGTAAGGCTTTTACCGGGCCTGACAAACCACCCCACATGTTTTCAAACCAGGGCCATACAGAATCAGAAGTTCCCTCTATATTATCTTTAGAGAAATGAGTTTCTTTTCTCACCTGTTCTAGGATACTAGAGACCACCTTGCTCTGTGAATCAATGAGCGTGCAGCAGTGTTCGTGTACAATATTACACACACCTCCTTCTTTGGCTAGCAGATAATCCAAAGCCATTCTATTTTGGGCGGAGTAAGCAGTCAGTTTGTCCACAGTACCTTGCATGACTGTGAGAGCATCAGTCAAATCTTGAGCTGTTACTTCCATCAGCGCATAAATTCGCAATAATTGTTCACCATAACGTGTTGTAGGATGTATGGCGCCAAAGGTACTTAGCCAAACTGTTCCTGTGAAGGTGCTTACTTCCTGTTGAGTTAACATAGTAGTATCATGTAATAGTTTCCTTGCCGCACGTATATCTGCACTAGAGTCATCTGCAGCTCTGCGATGACGGCTAGCAGGCATTCCAAGTAAAGTTTCATAAGGGACCAATTTCCATGGCAAGTCAAGAATAGCTATGTAGCAATTGCCAGACCAGTCAGCAGGCAATCGGACATAGGTTAAGGTTCCACACACAAAATAGTGACCCACCAAGGCAAGTAGTCCATCAGGTCAAATTTTAAAATCTTTAGGTTCTGTAACTAGAACTTCAGCTCCAGGCCAAATATCCCTTAACCATGGGTGATAGTATCCTAAATAGGGATACACATAATTGTCAACATACCCAGATGCTGAACCATCTTTGCTTTTCTGCAATCTATACTTCCCATATATTGGAAGCCCATCCTGGTCATAATATTGTAATTCATACTGGTCAAGACGAGTCTTAAGGTCAGAGAGAACATTAACTACCCTTAAATTTGTAAGGGCTTGTACAGAACTCACTGTAGGAGAATCCATCACTAAATGCACATGATTATTAGTCATGACAGTCTGATATTTAGATAGAGGAGTTTCTCCCACAGGGTATGCTCCTTTTCTCTGAAAACAAATGGGAGGGTTAGTCACTGGCTGAGGACTGATAATTCTTGGAGCGGGGGTTACTTCCTCAGGCCATGTTACAGTAAAATTAAATAAGGTTTCATTCACAGACAATTCTTTCAGCTCTTGCAGAGAAATAGGTCGAGGTCTAGGCCAAAATCCAAACTGCGTAGCTGCTGGATGAGGTAAGCACACTGCACAACTGGAAATATTAAAACGCTGAATTGAAGAGTAAATGTGAGAGTGAAACACATTATAGAAAACACCATGTTTTGCCCAAGGAGCATGTGGATCATACTCAGGGACTGTATGATCAGGAACTGTATGAGCTTGAACCACTGAAGGAGTAGGAACAAAGTTGAGGGTTTGAAGCAAGTTATCTACTATTGCCCGGTTTTCAGGGGCTAGTGTTGGTTTTTCTAATAGCATTTTCACAAAGTCATCCACACTCCCTACATTACTAAGAGGGCTGCCAGACACCAAATCCAGAAAAATAAAAACAGTGCCATTGCTACTGAAAATATACATATTAACCAATTCTCAATCGACAAATCCGAAGTAGGTTGTAACTGTCCAACAACTTCACAACCACTCTCTTGGTCAAGTGGAGATAGACTTGGATGGAATGAGTTCAGTTCAATGTCAATTAATTCCTCTGGATCTGGTCTAGGTGGTATACACGGAAGTTGTCTTATCCAGGGGACGGAGCCTTCTTGCACTGGTCCATATGTATCCACGCTTTCCGTCCTTTCACTTTCAAGGCCGAATATCCCACCAGCAACACTTGGAATGGTCCCAGAAATCTCGCTGCCAGAGCAATCTTCCGTGCTGGATCCTTGACGAGTACCCAGTCTCCAGGTTCCACTTCTGGAAGTGGTCGAGATTTATTTATTTATTTACATTCTCTTATATACCGCGCTATTCTGCATCAGTGCGGTTTACATTGAACAAACTGAAATTACATTGAACAGGGCATTATAACTTGGAGATAACTATTTTACAGGGAACATGGGCAATGGAGGGTTAAGTGGCTTGCCCAAGACCACAAGGAGCACCTGTGGGACTAGAAACCCCAGTCCTTCCGGCCCAAGGTTGCTGTCCTCTAGTGGGATTTAAACCCCTGTCCTTCCGGCCTGAAGTACTTTGCCCCAACCACTAGGCCACTCCTCCACTCCCTGCTTTGTGAGCTGCAAAAAGGAAGGAGATACCAGCGTTTGGTACAAATATTTACAATAGGATAATAGATTGCTGCGCAACAATTGGGGATCCGGCAATTGATCTGGCGGAATTATGACATGGGCTGGAGTAGTTGCTGGACATCCTGTCACAATTTCATAAGGGGTAAGACCTTGTCGAGTTCTTTGAGGAGAATTGCGAACTGAAAACAAAGCAAACGGCAGAGCTTCCACCCAATCCTTACTCCAATCATGAGTCAGGGACCGGAGAAGCGCCTTCAGCATCCGATTCATCCGTTCCACTTGGCCAGAGCTTTGCTGATGATATGGAGGATGAAGCTGCTGATGAAGGCCAAAAAATGCAGTTATGCCTTTCCAGACTTCTGCCGTGAATGCTGGACCTTGATCAGAAGACAAAACCAGGGGCACACCCCACAATGGAATAAACTGGTTAAGCAAACACTTCAAAACCGTAGCAGCAGACAACGAATTAGTTGGATAGGCTTCAGGCCATCCTGAATATAAGCAGGTAAAAACCGAAAGATGTTTCCTTCCCCCCCCCCTTGGCACAAGGCAGATCATTAAAGTCCATTTGCAGGAAGAGGAAGGGTCCTTGAGGCCTAGGCAAGGATGGAGATGGTGATGCGTGCAGAGTGCATCTGGATTTTCCTGCTTGTAAACACGGGAGACAAGAAACATACACAGCATGAGCAGCAGAAGCAAACGCAGGATTATACCATAATTGAGCAAAAGCATTTGTCATAGCCAAAACACTTAAATGCAACTTGTGATGTAAGAATAAGGCAACAGGATATAACAATGATTTAGGACAGATAAACAATTTGTCCTTTATCCATAGTCCAGTACCATCAGGCGATGCTCCCCAAGTGAGCCAGTCTTGTTTTTCGGTGAAGTCAGCCGAGTCCTGATGAGAACGCATCAAGTCCAGAGACAGCCAGAAGTAGAAGCTGCAGGTGAACGAAGAGTTAATAAAAGATATGATGGAGCTGCAGGTCCTGCTGCTGCAGCTTTAGCAGCTTGGTCTACAAACTGATTGTCTTGTGATACCACAGTACCAGTAAGATCATGTCCCTTGCATTTCAGCATAGCCACGTGAGCTGGTTTAAGTACTGCAGCAAGCAAACGTTCAGTGTAGCGGGCATGTTTAATAGGCTTATGAGCCGCTGTTAAAAATCCACGTTGAGCCCAAATATTCCCGAAATCCCACAGAACCCCAATTGCATAACTACTGTCACTATGAATATTTACAACCAAATGCGTAGACATTTCCAAGGCCCGAATAAGAGCAAACACTTCTGCCAACTGGGCACTAGCAAATGGCAACGCTCCTGCTTCTATTACAGAATCAACAGTAGTAACAGCATATCCAACAAGTAAATTCCCTTGTTCATCACGGAAAGCAGAACCATCAATAAACAGAACCCAGTCAGGATTTGACAAAGGGATAGCAGACAAATCAGGCCTAGCCTTTGAATAGGCTGTTACAGAAGAAAGACAATCAAAAGTTCCATCAGGATCAGACAGGTGTAGCAATAGTTCTAAAGAAGCCAAAATTTGAGCTGGCTGTAGCAGAGAGACCTCATGTAGGGTAACATGTGCTTGGGAAATAGCCAGGTCAAATAATAACAAACGAGAGCTTGACAAAGGTTGAGTTTTAGCCAAATGCAATAACCTAGCAACTGAATGATAAGTGTAAACATGCAGTTCATGTTGAAGAACAAGAAAGTCAGTAGTCTGTATTGCAAATACTACAGCAGCTAAAGATTGGAAACATGGCAGCATACCAGAAACAACAGGATCAAAGGCTTGAGAAAAATAGCCCAAAGGCTTGAGAAAAATAGCCTAAAGGCTTGAGTCCAGTAGGAAAGCGTTGTGCCAAAACACACACAGCAGCAGAAGTAGATGTAGCTACATAAAGGCAGAAAGGCAAATCATAATCCGGAAATGAAAGACAAGGAGAAGTCAGCAAAGCTTGTCGTAAAGAGTGGAAAGCCTTGTGCTGAGCTTCAGTAGGAACTATAATACCCTCTGGAGCCTCACGGCCAAGCAGGACATACAGTGGAGCAGCAAGTTCAGCAAAGTCAGGAATCCACTGGCGACAAAATACTAAAAGGCCTAGAAAGCGGCGTATGAAGGGTACAGTAGCAGGGAAAGGCATTGACATTATAGGACCAATTCTCTGAGTAGTAATAGAGCGTCCAGCAGTTGAAAGACATACACCAAGAAATATCACTTGCGGTAAAGAAAATTGTAACTTTGACTGATTAACTTTCAATCCCAAATGAGAAATGTGTGCAAGAATTAACACAGTATCAGTAACACAAGTATCATAACAAGGAGAGCAAATAAGCAAATCGTCTACATACTGTATTAGTACAGATTTGTCCAATGCCAAGTCCTGCAAAGCAGCTTTAAGAGCCTGCGAAAAGTAAGCAGGACTCTAGATGTACCCTTGAGAAAGCGTAGTCCAGGTATACTGGCGCCCTTCATACGTAAATGCCAGTAAATATCTAGACTCCTCCCCCACCGGTATGGAATAGTGGGCGGAGCTTAAGTCTATAATTGAGAAGTGGGTGGAGTCACATGCTATGCGAGTCCAAATGTCATGAGGATTGGGTACAAGAGGAAAAATTGGTAGAACAATACGATTAATTGCTCTCAAATCTTGCACAAATCTGTAAGACTTACCATCAGCCTTCAGCACAGGTAAAATAGGAGTATTGCAAGGAGAAGAAGTGGGTACCAACACACCCTGAGAAAGCAGGTTTTCAATCACTGGCCGTATTCCAGCCACTGAAGCTGCAGGAAATGGGTACTGACGCACATATGGTAGTGGAGCTCCCGGTCGTACTTCAATCTTGACTGGAGGAATGTTGAGATGTCCAATATCATTACCTGGCACCGCCCATAAGGATGAAGGAAGAGTGTCCAATGGTGGAGCAGTCACAACAGCTAATATCACAGCTGTAGGCCATTGTACTTCCAGGGGACACAAGATACAAGTGAAAGTGCCAGTTTCCCAGCTTATAACAGTCTTGTTTCTGGATAGAAAATCTCGGCCAAGCAAGTTGACAGGCAAAGTAGGGCCAACCAGAAAATCTGTATGATACAATTTCCCTACCACTAGAAGTGGCACATCAGACAATTTTCGGTGCATTATAGTTTTCCCTTCATTTCCTTCACAAGGGACTTTAAGAGCAGCAGGCAGTGCCTCAAACAGAGGGGGAGGTAACTGAGATAGCGCTATGGCAAATGTAGAGGCACCTGTATCTAACAGGAAAAGCAAGTCATACCCCAGAATAGTAGCGCGTATTTCCCCCTGTGTGTTAGGACACACAACCAAGCCTAGTCAGTCCTCACTAAAGTCCACATCAGTTTCTGCATAATATTGGGTCATGACTGAAGGCTGGTTAGGGGTAAAAACAGGGTATAGAGCAGGTGTATAACTGGCTCCTACAGCCTCCTGACGTACCCCAGATTGGGGAAGGGTGCTCCTTGGCATAGTACAATCTCTTATATGTCCCATTTTTCCACATCCATAACAAGCACGATCTCCTTGTTGCCCCATCATGTAGCCATGACCTCTACCTCTGGAGGGTACAGTACTCCGGCCACCTCTTGCTCTGCCCCGTCCCCTAAAATTGGATTCATAACTTGCTACTTGAAAATTTAAAAGTTTTTGACGTTGGCGATCAAGTTTACCTTTATCAGCATCCTTCTGCTTCTGGATCCACTTCTCTGCATGCAAAGCAGCTTCCAAGATCTCCTTTGCAGACTTCGTAGACCATCCAAGCAAAGCATTTTCCAGTATAGAAACATAGAAACATGATGACAGAAAAAGACCACATGGCCTATCTAGTCTGTCCTTCCATAACAACTACAACAGTCCACTTTTTACCTTTAGAGATCCTCTGTGTTGGTCCCATGCTTTTTTGAATTCAGTTACTGTCCTCATCTCTACCACCTCCACTGGGAGAATATTCCATGGATCCACTACTCTTTCCGTAAAGAAATATTTCCGCATATCACGCCTGAATCTATCTCCCTTCACCCTCATCCCATGTCCCCTCGTAGCAGAACTTGCTTTCAATTGAAAGAGGCTCTCTCCCTGAACATTTATGCCACGGAGGTATTTAAACATCTCAATCATATCACCTCTATCCCGCCTTTCCTCTAAGGTGTACATATTAAGATCCTTAAGTCTGTCCTCATATGCTTTATAATGAAGCCCATTAATCATTTTAGTAGCAGCCCTCTGCACCGACTCCATCCTGTTCACATCCTTATTTCTGGTTGCAGTCCATTCACAAAAATTGAGGCAAAGCCTTCCATATCACCATTCTGAGGAGAAAAATCTCGAAATGCCAGGCAGCACCTCGTATGATACTGAGCAATAGTTTCATCCCTACACTGCTTCAGATCTAATAGCTTGGGCAAATCTTTTACAGGAGTACATTGTTTTTCAATAGCTTTTAACAAATTATTCCGATCTTCTCGGAAAGCAGTCATTTGAGTATCATCAGAAGCATTAATAACAGGGTCTGCACAGGGCCATTCCCATGCTGCATTATCTGGCAGTTGAGGATGGGTAACTGCCCTTAATTCTATAGGGTTCAGGAAGACTGACTTCAATAAATTTTGTAAATCAACCCAAGAGGGATCATAAGTAGTTATTAACTGACTCCAATAATCCACAAACTGACCAGGTTTTTCTCTGAAGTCAGGGCAAGATCTAGCCAAATTAAAAACTTCAGCCTGGGGACCAATGAGATGCTAAAGTAACTAAAACACCATCCCCCCTAGGAAAGGCTCTGAACGGAGCAAGCAGATCTGTCTTCTTGCTCTGTTCTTTCACCTCTTTATTCAAAGTTAAAAATTCACCTAATTCCAATGTCAACCGCTGCAAGCGCTGCCAGTTAGAGATCAATGGAGCTTTGGTCCAATACCCAACTCCTTTGGCAACAGCAACCATAGCTTCTGCTACTAGTTCCTTATTCTGACTGCGTGGTAACAGTTCTAACATATGCTTTTTTAATTATAGGTCAAGTGCCTCAAGTGCAGCTATAATAACTTCAGTTAATGTACAAGCCTTGTCTGCTAAATGGGCAAGATATTGTGTCAGCTGCTCTCTAGTAGTTATAACCTCAAGCTGACTAGCTTCCACTCCTATTAACTGTTCAAGTTCCAAAATATCCTTTTTCAACTGTTGTGTCCTAGTGGTACGAGGGATAACTACAGGATCTACAGGGGTAGCAGAAAAGGGACCACCTGGCGTGATTAACCCTTTCCAGGCCGAGCCCAAAACTCTCAGGATCCAAAATTCTGACTAAATATTCCTATCAAATGGTATATAATACATGACCATAGCAGAAGGAAAATCACTGTTAGAACATATTGAATAAGACGGGTACAATTTTCCTGAAATATGCAAAAATTAACCCGGCTGCAGAATGTGGATTAAAAATTTAAAGGAGAAACATCTACCCCAGCCACAGAAATTGGGAAATGCAACACTACACCTGAAGTAGCATCTAAGGAGTGAGTATACAATTTAACAGGAGTAGAAACACTAGGCATATCATCTAGTTGGATGAGTGACACCTCCTGATCTTGATGGGATGCCAATGCTGCAGCACTATTCCTAGATAGTGAAACAGCCAATGCAGTAAACTCCTCTTCATAAGCTGGAGGAGGCGTCGCTACTGTACAAGGATCACAAATATTTACCTTTTCACTGTCGCTGTCAGTTTCTGTCTGTTTAGTCAAAACACATATTTGTTCTTCTATCCTATACACTTGATCTTTAAACTTTTCAAACACAAAAGTAGTGGCTTGTTGACTTTTCTCTGCGTCTTTGGCTAGCCACCAACTATATATGATCCATTCATGACTGGTATGAGATTTGCTTAAATCCTCAAAAGCCATTTCATACTGTAACCACCTCAATTTGTCCTCCTGAAATGTTCCCCCAAGGGGAAACTGCAAATTGGGATTACTGGCAGTCAATGAATGCCACTTGGCCACATAATCTAAGGCATTGTCACCAAACTTGCGCCTTATTTCATAATTAGGGCTTCCTTTCTTTTGCCCTATCTCACAAGCCTTCTCGCTCCATTCATCTAACTGAGATTTCTGTTTAACTTTACCGGCTTTATTACCCATTACAATCACAATATACACACAGATATCTGTCAATTCTTTAGTAAACTTATTCACGGCAACCACTGCCTGTGTCCTTATCTGTGTTTTCGTTCCTTCTGAAAGGCCAGACAATCCGAGTCCTTCCACTGAAGAACCCTCACCCTCCTAGGGTCTGCACTCCTTCACTAAACCTGGATTCTTGATAATTATCTGTAACCTCTTAACAGGAAGGAAAAAACAAGACACAATTATTTAATTAATTGCTACAGAGCTCTGTACGGAGGAAAATCATGGCGCCCTAAAATCAGGCCTCTCCATCTGAGATTCTTCCAAGATTTCTCCGCAGAGTTCCAGCTTTTTATTGAGGATTATCAGCTGACACAGTTAATTTTTAATTAACATCTGGTGATATTCGGGTTACAAAAGTACATATCTAAATAGATTTTGCTGACATTTGTGTCAAATTACATAAAAGCAGAAGTTACAAGGTTATTACTATATTCGCTAGACTCAATAGGTGGCGCTGTATTACCACCATACACAGAAGCTAATTAGTTACTCTTATAATATTTGCTGATTTTCTACTATTTATTCAAGCTTTATTTGATTTCCAGTTACATGTTGACCTAAGATTTAGTTCTCTAAAAAGACCATGCCGAACTAGCTAATCCTTTAGCCTATCATATTGCAGGATAAAAGAGGATGCACTTATTTGTTCTATTGATTTTTAGGGAACTAGCTTATGTACACATAGGCTCTATTTGCTAATTCTGTGAAGCAACTATCAGAAAGCAGAAGGACAGTTTTGAAGTTACTTTTAAAGAGAAAAGCTCTTAATTTCACTGTTGCTTGGCCTGTAAATTTCCATGAGCATATATGTCACCTATAACTAGTTTCTACAGTCCTGTTTCATTTATAGATTCACTGCTAACGCTTCCAGTTCCTATGTCCTGTATAGATCCAGAGTCACTGTCTGTTTCTGAATCCATTAAAGCCAAATTCCCATATACTGGGTGAACCATAGTGGCATAGGTTAGTGTATCAGAAGCTGATTCATCCAATTCTCTTATCGTATCCAATTTGGTTTTGGGACCTGGCTTGACTAGCCCTTTTCCACACTCCATACACAAGATTTCATCAAAATAGGGTGGTCCTCCAGACTCATCCTAAGTTCCTTCTCAAGGTTGTTCCTGCCTTTCATCTCAACCAGTCGGTGGTACTGTCCACTTTTTTTCCCCAGACCTCACACCAGCTTCTCTGCACACCCTAGATTGTAAGAGAGCACTGGCTTTCTATTTGGAAAGGATGAAAGACCACCAGCGTGTCTCTCAGCTCATTGTCTGTTTCGACCCCAGTAGGCTGGACGTCACGGTTTACAAGTGCACCCTTTCACTTTGGGTTGTGGACTGCATTTCCTTTGCTTATGCTCAGGCTGATCTGAGCCTAGATCATGTCACGGCTCATAACTCTGAGCTATGGCTGCTTCTGATGCAAACTTGCACTTGGTCTCCGTGGAGGAGATCTGTAGGGCTGCTACGTGGTCTTCAGTCCATACCTTTAGAGCCCATTACTGTCTGGATGGAGATTCCCGGCATGACAGTAACTTCAGCCAAGCCATACTCTGGCGCTTGTTTGGGACTTAAATACAACAACTCCCACCGGTCCTTCTGCCCATTCAGGCTACCATAGAGTTGTCATGATGTTGATGTTGCTAAACGCTGATTCTTGGCACCCCAACAGTGACTTCTCATATCGTTTCTCTCAGTTTTTCTTGCTGTGCCGTTGGGCTTGTTTTACAGGTTTGTTTTGTAGCCTGTAGCTGGGGAGTCCTGCTTGGTCCCAGAGAAAGAGTAGTTACTCACCAGTAGCAGATGTTCTCCAGGAACAGCAGGAACTCTCCCTCCTCTCCATGGAGGAGGTTCTTTTTTGTTTCATTGAGCTATGTCATCCTACTGAGGTAATATGGCTCCTTCAGATGGGAAGACAGACACACATGCGTGGGGAGCATCCCAAAAGCTTTCTGTGGAAGCTGGGGAGCATTCCTGTGCAGGGCTCCGTCAGTGATGTCACCCATATGTGAGGACTTATTCCTGCTGTTCCCAGAGAGCGCCTGCTACAGGTGAATAACTACGATTTATCTGCTAGTTTTCTTTCCTTGAGTCCCTCTGGTCCAATCCAGGACTTCCCTGGAATGGTAGCTAGGGAGGACAGGATGCAGTTCCAGTTGCAGTTGGCGAGGAGCTGGGGGTCGTTGGTATTCCTTCTTGATCTCTTTGGCTCAGATATGTGTGTGTAGTCTGAGGTGGGACTGTTTTTGGATGGGAACCTCAGTTTATTTATTTATTTAACAGTTTTTATATACCGCACTATTCATCATCAGTGCGGTTTACATTAAACAACAAAATACCTGTCAATATATAACTGATCTAGGTTTACAGATAACAGGGAAGGTAAACTGGGTGTGAACAGGGGATAACTATATACAATTAAATATGTTACATCAAGGTTTGGTATTTGACGAGCTGCAGTATTTTACACATTTTAAACCTTTGTTCTGGGTTGTTGTTATGTGTAAGAGTTAGATGAGTGAGGCGGAAGACAATTCTAGGGTGTGTATGGTAGCTTGAAGTTGTTGTGGGATTCCCATTCAGTGGGATTCCCATTCAGTGTTGCTGGGCCCTCTGTACAGACTATTAGAGCGTTTAGAATTTTCCTCCTTTTCATCTGCTTTGTTATTGAAATATTGGTTGGTTTCAGGCTGCAGAGGAACATTACAGGAGGGCATTTTCTAACCACTGTTTTTCAGTATTCGTCTGCTGGCAGGAGTGCATAAACCCATATATCTGAACTGGCCTGGAGAGACTCAAGGAAAGAAAATTGGCAGCTAAGACCTAATTTCACCATAAACACATACAGAAAATAGAGAGACACACACACACACACATGTGCATCTTGTGAATGTACAGCGTTTGCATAACTCTACGTTCACAAGACACACAAACATGCACACATTCTGCATTCTAAAGATATATGCCTTCATTCCAGTTATTGACTCAAAGTTGATCATGTAATGGTCACTGTTGCCAAATGGCCTCAACACCATTACTTCCTGTAGCAAGCAAATCCTACATTCCACTAAGAATTAGATCTAAAATAGCTCCTTCTCTTGTCAGTTCCTGATCCAGCTGCTCTATGAAGCAATCGTTTATTTAATTTGGGAACTTTACCTTCCTAGCATTTCTTGATGTGAAACTTTTCCAGTCAATCAATATTGGGATAAATATTATTGTGTTGCCCAACTTGTTAGTTTCCCAAACTTCTGTTAACATTTCTTCATTTATCTGTTTGTTCTGGCCTGGAGAATGGTAGTATGCTCCCATTACTATTCTCTTTCTCTTCTCACATGGAATTTCTATCTACAACAATTCCATGGTGCATTCTGTTTCCTGTAGTTTTTGTTCTAATTGACTTAATTCTGTCTTTAAAAAAAAAGTGCCACTCGTCCACAATTTTGATTCACCTTTCTTTGTGATATAATTTGTACCTTGGTATCACAGTGTTCCATTGGTTATCCTTCTTTCACCAGGTCTCTGAGATGTCTATATGTACCTCTTCATTCCATGCTATATACCAGCGATGGCGAACCTATGGCACGCGTGCCAGCTGTGGCACGCGAAGGCCTTGCAGCTGGCACGCGGGTAGGTCCGCAAAAAATAAAAAGCTGGCTCTGGCTGCTGCCGCGGACGCGGCAGAGTGCAGTGTCCCGCGGGGCCCCCTCCGCCCGCTAAGCCCCTCTGCAAGGGCTTTCAGATTCGCGAGGGAGTGCGTCTCCCTCGCGTCTCTGTTAAGCCTGCAGGGGCTAATGGGAAATTTCCCATCAGCCCCTTCGAGGGACTGATGGGAAATTTCCCATTAGCCCCTGCGGGCTTAACAGAGACGCGAGGGAGAAGCTCTCCCTCGCGAATCTGAAAGCCCTTGCAGAGGGGCTTAGCGGGCGGAGGGGGCCCCGCGGGACATTGCATTCTGCCGCTACCGCGGAAGCGGCAGCAGCCAGCTTTTTTTTTTTTTTTTAATATGCCATGGGGGGGGGGGGGTTAGGACTGCTAATGGGCTGGGGGGGGGTTAGGACTGCTAATGGGCTGGGGGGGGGTTAGGACTGCTAATGGGCTAGGGGGGTAGGACTGCTAATGGGCTAGGGGGGGTAGCGGGTAGGACTGCTAATGGGCGAGGGGGGTAGGACTGCTAATGGGCTGGGACTGCTAATGGGCTAGGGGGGGTAGGACTGCTAATGGGCTGTGGGCTGATGGGGGCTGTCTGGAAATGGGGTGATGGGGGGTTAGGACTGGTAATGGGCTATGGGGGGGTAGGACTGCTAATGGGCTGGGGGGGGTAGCGGGTAGGACTGCTAATGGGCTGGGGGGAGGGGTAGGACTGCTAATGGGCTAAGGGGGGTAGGACTGCTAATGGGCTAGGGGGGGTAGGACTGCTAATGGGCTTTGGGCTGATGGGGGCTGTCTGGAAATGGGGTGATGGGGGTTAGGACTGATAATGGGCTATGGGGGGGGCTAGGACAGGAAATGGGCTGATGGGGAGGGGTTAGGACTGGATGGGCTGTGGGCTGTTGGGGGGGTTAGGACTAGTAATGGGCTATGGGGGGGTTAAGACTGGTAATGGGCTGTGGGCTGATGGGGGCTGTCTGGAAATGAGGTGATGGGGGGTTAGAACTGCTAATGGGCTATGGGGGGGGTTAGGACTGATAATGGGCTAAGGGGGGGGCTAGGACAGGAAATGGACTGATGGGGAGGGGTTAGGACTTGAGGTGGGCTGATGTGGTTAGGACTGGTAATGGGCTGTGGGCTGATGGGGGGGGGGGTTTAGGACTGGCAATGGGCTGTGGGGGGCTGACTGGAAATGGGCTGATGGGGTTAAGACTGGAAGTGGGCTGATGGGGGGTTAGGACATGAAATGGGCTATGGTGGGTTAGGACTGATAATGGGCTATGGGGGGGTTAAGACTGGTAATGGGCTTTGGGCTGATGGGGGATGTCTGGAAATGGGGTGATGGGGGGTTAGGACTGGTAATGGGTTATAGGGGGGGCTTAAACTGAAAATGGGGTGATGGGGGTTTAGGACTGGAAGTGGGTTGATGGGGGGCTAGGACTGGTAATGGGTTGGGGGTTTGCTATGACTGGAAATGGGCTGAGTGGAAGGGGAGGCTTGAACTGCAAATAGCTGATGGGAAGGGAGCTTGGAATGGAAATGGGCTGTGAGGGAAGGGAGCTAGGACTGAAAATGGGCTGATGGAGCAGCTAGGATAGGACTGGAAATGGACTGTTGGGGGGAGCTAAGATTGGAAATGGGCTTGAATTGAAATGGACTCATGGAGGGGCTAGAACTGGAAGTAGGCTCATGGGGGGGGCTTGGACTGGAATTGGACTGAGTGGAGGGGAGCTATGATTTGACATGGGCTGATGATGGGGCTAGGAAATGACTAGAAATGGGCTGATGGGGGGCTAGGATTGGAAATGAGCTGATGAAGGGACTCAGACTGAAAATGGATGGGGGAGCTAGGACTGGAAATGGGTTGATGGGGGGGCTAGGACTGGAAATGGGCTGATGCAGGGACTAGAAAGGAATGGATGCTGGGTGAGACTGGAACTAGAAGGGAGCTGATGTTGGGGGAGGATTAGAATGGGATGGGGCTGGGAGAGTAAAATGGAGAGGGAAAAAATATTTTGTGTGGGAGGAATGAAAAATCTACAATTGGCCGGGTATTGGGAGAGTAAGTGGGGATTGAGGATGGAGCGGTAAAATTTGTGTGGATGAAATAGGAATGAGGAAAGAGCAAAAGAAGAAAGATTAGTATGTTAAAGCAGATGTAGAGAGAGAGAATGGAAAAAAAGACTAGAAGAGAGAAGAAAGAACAAATGGACAGCAGACGATGGAGAGTTAGCAGAAAACATGAAGAAACCAGAAGAAAGTGGCTGGAGCAATTGCAACTGAAAAAAAATGCACAAAAGGTAGAAAGATATCTCTTTATTTTGAATTTATTAACTGGAATATGAAACCTCTGGGAAATGTGCATCATTAACGTCTGTGCTTTGTTTGGTACAAGAGGAAATTAATTTATAGTTTTATTTCTACAGTGTTGTACATTCCAAGTTTGGCTTTTGGGGTTCCCAGTTTAATTATTGCCTTCCTGTTTCTAAATTGTGATTCCTTGTTTGGTGATGGTCTATGTTCTGCATGTGTAACTGAGCTGAGGTTTAATTGACGTGCTGGCACTTTGAGGAAATTCTTTGGTTTTGTGCGGCAGTTTGGGCACTCGGGCTCAAAAAGGTTAGCCATCACTGCTATATACTCTCAACCTCCTATCTTAGTTTTTAGACTTCTCAAATTTTGTATGCTAACATTTCAAAAATTGGTTTTATTTGTATCTACAACTTGCTTATCAGCAGACAGAGCATTTGCAATCCTTTAACATTGTTTTATCTTCACTTAAGGGCATCTGGTCTACTTTTGCCTTTATTGCGACCTCTATACCTGGATGCCCCAACTTCCTTGTTTTGATTAGTATCCTTCAAAGATACCTTACTTGGAGCCATATGCTCCTGATCAATTGTCTGCTTTGCTTTCCCACAGATTAATGTGATGGTAGTAGTGGCAGTTTCCTTGCGGCGCCAAGGTATTTGGGTTCATCCTTATCTAGACCTAAATATGTACACACTGGAGGAGAGGAGGGATAGGGGAGATATGATTCAGACCTTTAAATACTTAAAGAGAAATAATGAACAAACAAACCTCTTCCAAAGATGGGGAATCTGTAAAACTAGAAGGCATAACATGAAGCTGCAAGGGGGTAAATTGAAAGGCAATGTCAGGAAATACTTTTTCACTGAAAAGGTGGTGGATGCTTGGAATCCCCTCCCGATGGAAGTAGTGGGATGCAAATACAGTGACAGAATTCAAAATGGCATGGGACAGACATAGTGGATCCCTTTACAGCAACAGGATAAAATAAAAATAAACATAACTATCTAATTTCTCAACAAACAGGGGTGTGCTACACAGAGCGATGGGTTCACCTCTAAACAAAGACATGGGGAGGGGTGGCCTGCATGGAGCGGCAGGTACACCTACTCTTGCCATCTTACTGGGCAGACTAGATGGACCATACTGGTCTTTATCTGCCGTCATTTACTATGTTACTATGTTATGTTAGATTCTAGTTTAAAAGCTGCTCTATCTCCTTTATAAATATTAGCACCGGCAGCCTGCCCCCCCCCTCTCCACCCAGTTAGGCCCATCTTTTTCGAATAGGCTCACCTTCCACAAAATGTTGCCCAGTTCCAACAAATCTAAATCCCTCCTTCCAGCACCACCATCTCATCCTTGCATCCTTGAGACTCTAGAGTTCTCTGCCTGCCTCTTGGGTCCTGTTAATCGAATAAGGAACATTTTTGATAATACTACCCTGGAAGTTGTAGATCTCAGCTTTCTACCTAAGAACCTATATTTGGCTTCCAGAACATCCCTCCCACACTTTCCTATGCCATTGGTATCCCCTTGTACCAAGACAGCTGGCTTCTCCTTAGTACTGTCTAAAATCTCTTCTGGGTGATGCATGAGGTCTGCCACTTTCGAATCAGAGGGGCAAGTGACCAAGCGATCTTCATACTCATCAGCTATCCAGCTATCTACATGTCTAATGAAGGAATTGCCAACTAAAATGGCCATAGTAAGCACTTTTGGCTAGAGGCTGCTGGAGCCACATAATCTGTTCAAGAAGATATCGCATATCATGGAGAGCTGGTCCTGGCTACAGGATTGCTTCCTTCCGCCAATGATGCTGACCTTCTAGGTAACTGTTCTTCTCCACAGTGGCTGCCATACTGGCAGTGAGACTTTTCTACTATGTTCCTGCATGTCTCTTCTATATACCTCTCTGTCTCAGTTCCTCTATCTTCAGAGATTGGTCTCTTTCTCTTGAGAACCAGGGGCTCTTTGTACCAAATATACACACATGACCTTTCACCATCTGGGAGATAATCATGCACTCTGTGCAAAAGACTGGTTGGTAGCTGTTGTACTGCTGTCTGTATCAATACTGGCAAGTTGTTTAAAGTTGCTATGAGGAGTCGTGATATCTAAGTTAATAAAAAGACCCAAAGATTATAAGTATATTTTATGCTGTCATTGGTTGTGTGCTTCTGAATGAACTGCAGTTTGTTATTTAAGATTGATCACTTGTTGAAAATACCCTGTGGCGACAAATTTCTCTCTTGCCTTCTTAATTATTATTATCAGTAGTAGTGTTTAGCTCATGCCTTTCCAGGAGAAGATCAAGGCCAGTTACATTTAGGTACAGTATGGATTTACTTATCCCCAGAGGGCTCACAATCTAATTGGGATAGTTTACTATAAATTAAGGAATGTGCCTGGGGCAGATAAGTATAAAATTTTAACCTCTTTAATTAATTTATCTTTTTTTTGTTCTAGGGCTGTAACAAGCTAAATTAAGATAGGCTAAATGAGTTTTAGACTCTAAGCAAGCTGATAACTAATCTTTACTTTTTGATCAGTAATCCCACAATCTCTTTCCTATCCCAAATTTGCAATACAGTAACAAACACACTTATATACCAGAAAGACGATCAAAGATCCAAGTTTTAAGTGGCTGCAAAACATGTGATATTTTGATATCAATTTTATCTTACCCAGAATTTGTTTCCTTGCCTGGGCGCTGCCTCGCTAAAGCAATGCTGTGATGTGGGTACTAGCATATAACCCTGAGGATTGGGAATTTCTGAGACAGTCAACTGTCCTAAATGTAATGCCAGTGTGAGAGTTTTTCAATTAAGAAAATAGGGCCAATTTTGTGCAGTGATCAAAAAATCAGATAAAGATGCTCAAGGATCTATGTTGAATGATGCTGAGAAGATCAAAAAAAGTAGGAAAGAATATACAGAGTCGTCATACCATAAAGATCAAGTGGACTAATAGCTGTTTCAGCCTCTACCTTATGATCAGGAACAATTGGTGATGAAAGAAGAAATCGAAGCAGCATTGAAAGCCTTATTAAAGAACAAAGCACCGGGCATTGATGGCATTCCGATTGAAGTATTACAGCAATCAGATGCAGCTGTTGCCCTACTTACAAGGCTCTGCCAGGAAATTTGGAAGACCACATCATGGCCAAGTGACTGGTAAAGATCTGTATTTATATCAATACTAAAGAAAGGTGATCCAACTGACTGTGCAAATGATCACATAATCGCTCTGATCCCACATGCCAGCAAGATTCTACTCAAGATTATTCAGCAGAGATCATTAGAGAAAGACATAATGCTTGGCAAGGTAAAAGGACAATGCAAAAGAGGAAGGCCGGCAATGAGATGGGTCAATAAATAAATAAATAAATAAATAAAATACAATAACATCAGCTATGGGTGCCACTCTAAATGAGACGCCTGACTGAAGACCAAACACAGATCTCCAGGAACAAGCAGGAATGTAGTCTTCACATATGGGTATTGTCGGTACCGACTGAGCCTGCGCAGGAACGCTCCCCAGCGTCCAATTAGAAAGCTTTGGGAGCATCCCACAGCGCCTGCATGCTGCCTTCCCGCCTTTCCCAACTGCCTCTCTCCAGTTCTTCGTTTTCCGCGGAACCAGCAGGTTGTCGTTCCTGTCACCGCAGAAAATTATCCTATTCTTCTTTTTTGTGGTTGCGTCTGCCTTACCTCGATGCTATACCGGTACCGCCAGTTCTTTCTTTCTTTCTTTAAAAAAAAAAAAAAAAATCTAATATTTTTTTCCAAAACTTTTTTTCTTCTTCAGGTACACGCGCTATTTTGGGCACTAGGCCCAAAATTTCCTTTACTATGGAAAAACCCGCTTCGGGTTTCAAGAAGTGCACCCATGAGTGGTGCCTTAAATGTTTAGCTCCTGACCACGCCATCTCGGAATGTATGGCCTGTGGGATGATGTCGAAGAGGGGTCGACAAAACCGAGCTGCTAAGCTCAGCACCCTTTTTCCCTCCGATGCAGCCTCTGTGGCATTGACGTCTTCCAGGGCTTCATCTTCCTCCCATGGATCTCAGGTAACTAAACATAAGTCTGGCCGGTCCTCAAAAGGTAGATCTCCTTCCAAGCATCAAGATGCCTCTGACGTTGCCCTTGAGGGTCTTGCACCAGCAAAATTCCCCTGGCGGGAGGCTTCGGCTTCCAAAGCATTATCGGGGCTCCAGGATGTTCTCGAGGCCTCAACCTCGGCAGAACTACTGGTGCCATGCTCTGGGGTACCGGCTGTTTTCTCTGGTACCGATACCCAAGCATCGGCAGCGTCGATAGACCAGAGGTTCCTAGCTATTGAATGCAGTCTGGCGGCTCTCCTTGCGGCATCGGCATCCTCGGAACCGCATCAGACAGTTCAACCGGTATCGGTACCGGTACCGACAGCATCGGCATTGACATCGGTGTCTGCATTGCCGGCACCCAGTCATGCTATGCCTTCCGGTACCGATATACCGGTACCGATTCCCCCCCGGCACCAACTTCGGTCGGTACAGGTATCACGCTGTACAAGAGCATCCAAATAGAAGGTACTTTGAATCCTCGGAGGAGTCTGAGGATTCTGACAGCTCGGTCTGTACCGGAGTACTTCTCCCGGAGGAGCCTTCCTCTCCTAAATGTAGAATGTCTCCTCGAGAGGATATCTCCTTTCAGGATTTTATCAGGGAGGTGGCTTGAGGTCTTTCCATTACTGTGGCTCCTGAAACAGAGCCCAGGGCAAAGGAGTTGGAGATTCTACAATATCCCAAGGCTCCTAAAGAGGCAGCTACTTTGCCTATCCATGAGATCTTACATGATCTCATGTTAAGAATGTGGGAAACACCTCTTACCACGTCTCCTCACTCTCGTAGACTGGATACCATGTATCGAGTGCCTCCGTGTCCTGGCTTCCAGAAGACTCAGCTTCCTCACCACTCCATTGTAGTGGAATCAGCTATGAGTAGGATCAGAAGTGCAAAGAGTCATGCCTCTAATCCTCCAGGACGTGAGTGTCGTACTTTCCAGGCTTCCATGCTTTCTGCCAGGATCAGTTCCTATATTTTATATATGGGAATGTCCCTTAAAGAAGTCACAGGAGACTTGGAGATTTTAAGCCCTCTCCTTCCTGATGACAAGAGGCAGGATTTTCTCACATTGGTTAAACATGCCCAGGATGTTTCTAAGTTTGTCAACCGTGCAGCTTTTGACTGTTTTGAGTGCATAAGCAGAACCTCTGCCATTGCTATAGGTGCACGTAGAATTGCCTGGCTCCAGGCATCCGATTTGGAGCTCTGGGTGCAGGACAAACTGGGCAATATCCTTTGTACTGGTGAGAATCTATTCGGCAAAAATCGGCAAGAGAAAGCCAATGAGTTGGATGCTGACAACTCCACTTTGGATAGGTTATCCAAAGCCACAGCTGATCCTGCAAGGAAGAAATCTTTCAAGAAACCATTCTTCTCAAAAAAGAAGAGGTTTTATCCCTCTTATTCCCAGCAGGGAAGTTCTGCAGGTCAGCCTGTCCGAAAGGGTCAGCAACCACCTAAACAAAGGAAAGCAAAGACGGCTAAGCCTCAACCGTCTCAGCAGTCTCAGCCTCCACAAGGCCTTTAACTTTAACTTTATTTCAAATTTGATAAACCGCTTACGTTAAAAGAAACATTTAAGCGGTGTACAAACAATATAAAAAAGCGGCACTGCAAACTACGGAAAAGAACGCCAAAGTAAATAGAAAAGAAAGAAAAGCATAACAACAATACAAAAGACAATAAGTAATAATAAATAAAACACAAACTATGTACAATATCAAAACATAAAATATTTAAAACAATAAAATCATACTATAAAAACCATAAAAGCGGTTTACAAATTAACAATATACAAAATAAGAAACAATGATTTACAACAATAAAAGAGGCAAGACCACTCAAACACAAACAGACAAAGGGTAAAAGACAAGACTAATAGACTAAGACAAAACCAATAACCGGGGATAATGACAAGAGGAAAAACCAGAGGAAGGGGGGGAGTCAGGAAGGGAGATTGAACACTGTCTGGAACAGGTGGGTTTTGAGAGCAGATTTGAACTGTGAATATGAAGACTCTAAGCGGAGGGATGAGGGCAGGGCATTCCATAAACTGGGGCCAAGAAAAAAGAAAGCAGCATGGCGTGTTTTTTCCAAATGAGCCTGAGATGGGGACGGTAGAACCAGACGATTTGCATGAAAAGAGCGAAGCTGGCGGTAAGGTGTATGAAGCAGGATTAAGTCAGCTAAGTATAAAGGGTTATGGGTGTGAAGTGCACGATGAATGAGAATCAAGAATTTATAGTGGAACCTAACACAGAGGGGTAACCAGTGAAGCTGAATGAGAATAGGTGTAATATGATCCGAACGGCGGGAGAAGGTGATGAGACGGGCAGCAGTGTTTTGAATAAGTTGTAGGCGCTTAAGTTGATACTTGGGAAGATTAGCCAGAAAGACGTTACAGTAGTCAAGACGACTAATAACAAGAGAAAGTGCAAGAGTGACCAGGGATCCAAGGGGAAGAAATGACCGAACAGCACGAAGACGACGAAGAATGGCAAAAGAACGCCGAGCCAAGGAAGAAATGTGATCATGGAAAGAGAGAGAGGAATCCAGAATCACCCCAAGATACCGAAAGGAAGAAACCAGAGGGACAGGGACAGAGTCAATCATAGGTGCGACAGATGGACATGACCCCGAAAGTGAAACCCACATAGCAATAGACTTAGACTTTGACTTCCATCTAGAGAACTTAGCCTTCCTGGCCCTCCAGAGCCTTCCACCATTCCAGGAAGGTTGTGTCACTTTGCCCCCAGATGGGGGCAGATAACAGCAGAACATTGGACTCTCTCCATTATAAAAGAGGGGTACAAGCTTCACTTTCTTTGCATGCCTCCTCCCACAGTGGTAAGACAGTTCAATACTCAGACCTCTCTCAACAACCTGTTAGATCAAGAGGTCACTATGCTTCTTGCCCAAGGGGCAATAGAAGAGGTACCCATTCCTCAACAGGGTACAGGGTTTTACTCCCCCTATTTCCTTATCCCAAAGAAAACAGGGGGACACAGACCTATTTTAGACCTCAGAGAATTGAACAAATTTCTGTTCAAAGAGCAATTCAAGATGATTTCTCTGGAACTCTGCTGCCATACCTTCAGAGTCAGGATTGGCTTTGTTCTCTAGATCTCAAGGATGCGTGTACACATGTTCTCATCCATCCAACTCACAGAAGATTCCTTCGGTTCCTTTTTCAGGGAAAGCACTACCAATACAGGGTGCTTCCTTTTTTCCTGGCCTCAGCACCAAGGGTGTTTATGAAATGCATGGCTGTGGTAGCAGCATTTCTTCGCACTCTAGGAATATTCGTCTTCCCCTACTTAGACGACTGGCTGATTCGAGCCCCATCGGAGTCAGAGGCCAGGATTTCTCTATCTTGCACAATGCGTATCCTTTCCAAAATCCAGCCTAACTCCCACTCAGTCTCTAGAGTTCATAGGAGCTTTGCTGGATACCAGAAGAGCAAGGGCCTATTTCCACAGCCCCGCTGCCTTCGCATTGTGCAGTTAGCCTCCCAGGCAGTGTTGAAAACTCATCTCACTGCTCGGGAAATGTTACAATTACTAGGCCACATGGCATCTACCGTGCATGTGGTCCCCTATGCTCGCCTCCATATGAGAGCAGCCCAATGGACTCTATCCACTCAATGGACTCAGGCATCAGGCTGCCTATCAGACATAATAGCAAACACAAGTCGCCTTATTTTGTCTCTCCAATGGTGACAATCAACCCAAAACCTGTTGGTAGGGTGCCCTTTCCAGCAGCCCCTACCCCAGGTCACTCTAACAACAGATGCCTCACAACTGGGTTGGGGAGCTCACCTGCAAGATCTCTCTACCCAAGGCACCTGGACTCCACAGGAGACCCACTTACATATCAATCTCCTAGAACTCAGAGCAATCTTCTTTGTTCTTCGGGTGTTCCATACCCAGCTAAGCTACAAGACAGTCCTAATTCAGATGGACAATCAAGTAGCTATGTTCTGTCTGAACAAGCAGGGAGGAACAGGCTCTCTGTCGCTTTGACTCTGGGCCTTCACCAGAGAGCATCAAATTCATCTCCTTGCGGTGTATCTACCAGGCATTCAAAACTCTTGGGCAGACAGACTCGGTCGAGTTCTGCTCCCACATGAATGGTCTCTCCATGCAGACTAGGTAGCAAAACATTTTCAAATTTGGGGAACCCCGGACATAGACCTCTTTGCAAGTCCACTCAATGCCAAACTTCTCCGGTTCTGTTCCAGAATTCCGGCTCAGGGTTCTCAGGACAGGGATGCTTTCCTCCTCCATTGGGGTCAGGACTTCCTATATGCCTTTCCACCCATTCCCCTAATTCCCAAAACCCTATTCAAGCTTCAGAGAGACAGAGGTCATATGGTTCTCATAGCTCCACATTGGCCACGGCAAGTGTGGTACCCTCTGCTCCTACATCTCTCTCAAGCTCCATCTCTGGATCTCAGATCTGCCCCAGATCTCCTATCCCAGGAGGACGGGATGTTGTGGCATCCAAATCCCCACGCTCTGCATCTCAGGGCCTGGTTGCTGAGAGCTGTGATAAGGAAGCTTATCATAGTTCAGGAGGGAGCTATAAAAGAGGTGAATTGGCTTTGAACAAGCAACCTGTCTTTGCTGGTAGAAATACTAAAACAGAAAGTTTTCATAAAAGACCACCAGTCCCAGAATGCACCAGGTTACAAACAGCCTCTAGAAGAGCTGAAGTGGGGAAACGTGTGTTCAATCAGGAGAGCTATGAGGTAATCCCCAATCACTCATCTCCAAGGGCAGGGCTTGATTCAGCACACCTGGGCTGTGCTAGGGTGGAGTGTCCCTCTAAGCACGTTAAAAGTAAAGGATATTCTACACAGAGCAGACAGAACCAGGAGAACAAGGAGAGACAGAAGCAGAAGCCATTGGAGAAAGAAGAGAGAGGACTACAACAGCAGAAGCAACGTGGAAGGAACGAGAACAGAAAGACATCTTGGAGGTCTAAAGAAGGAGGCCATAGCAGTACGTGTGTTGGGTGTGATTCCAGAGGCAAGCATACTCAATTGGACTGGAGGAAGCCAGAGGATTGGGGTTATAGAGCCAGGAATTCCCAAACGGCACCTTTGAGGGAGACGGCTGCATTTGGAAGGGGCCCTAAGACCGGTGCAAGAAGGTATGTGAAGAGAGACCCAGTGTCCAGGGATCTTGATTGGAAGGCTGGACATAAAAGCTGGACTACTTACTGGCCAGGATACCTGGAGAGGAAACCTAACAGCAAGGGAAGCTCAGGTATGAACTTTGATCTATGCCCTAGCCCTTCATCTGGAAGACAGCAGGGAAACAAATATTATCCTGAGAGTGATCAATTAAGGAATTCCTCTGAGCCAGACCATGATATTGATTCCATGATATTTGAGGAAGAAGGAGATATATCAAATGATCAGAATGAATACATGGATTGCTCTCTGTCTAGGCTGCTGTTTTAAAATACTTTCTCACTAATACAACAACCACCAAAAGGAACTGTAACTTGTTTTTATCTACCCAGAAAAGTCTGCAAGAAAGCTTTAGGGGTAGGATTGAGCCACGTAGAGAGAGTGAACCAGCAAAGGGGTTTGCAGCTGGCTAATTAGTTGTAATTGAGCCAGGCACAAGTGCACTTGAGCTCTGGAAGGAAACTTCTTTTTGTGTGTGTGAATAGAAGAAAGTTATCCTTGATAAAGAGCAGTTTTTTTGTTACTTTTGAGTTTTGTTTTTTTGCCTTTTTGAACACTGCTAAGAAGGTCATTAGCAGGAGCCATCAAAAAGACCTTTTCTGTTTCCCATCAAGGTCTTTATTGATTTATTGCTTAAGAAGTTCAGTTACCTTATAACATGCTTTGTTTTTCCTGAGTACAATACTTGAAGCAAGTGTCCTTTTGTGTTACCAAGTAAATCTGTGTGGGAGAATTAACCCCATGAATAAAATCTGTTTTTCTTTGCTTACACTCGAGCATCACAACTCATTATTTTGTGAATGGCTGATTCTGGTATAAGTGAACTACATTCCCCACAATCCTTTGCAAGTCATAATAATATTTTGCCTTTGCTAAGACTGTGGCCATTCACGACCAGCGCCCCCGTTTACAGAGCCTAGACCTACATGGTCTTAACTTTTCTCAACAAGTAAGGGATGTCCTTTATGCTTCCAGGAAACCTTCCACAAGACGCTCTTATGCTTTCAAGTGGAAAAGGTTTTCCATATGGTGCTTGCAGAAGGGTCTCGACCCCCTTGCGATACCTCTGGAATCATTACTGGCGTATCTCCTTCATTTATCTAATGCAGGACTTAAGACTAACTCAGTAAGAGTCCATTTAAGTGCTATTTAAGCTTCTTTAAAGCCTTTAAATGGGCAGCCTATTTCCTCTCATCCTCTCATAGCGAGATTTATGAGGGGCCTTCTGCTAACTAAGCCTCCCATTAGGCCACCACAAGTGGCATGGGACCTGAATCTGGTTCTTGGCCAGCTCATGAAGCCGACCTTTGAACCTTTAGCTACTATCTCCTTGAAATTCCTTTCCTGGAAAGTTATCTTTCTCATTGCAATCACATCAGCACGTCGCATCAGTGAATTGCAAGCATTGGTTGCTGATCCTCCTTATACGAGGTTCCATCATGATAAGGTAGTCCTTAGGACTCATCCACACTTTATACCGAAGGTGGTCTCACCTTTTCATTTAAACCAAGCAGTTTACCTGCCTGTATTTTTTCCAAGGCCTCATGCTTCAAATGCGGAAAGGAATCTTCATACTTTGGACTGCAAAAGAGAACTTGCCTTTTACTTACAAAGAACACAGCAGCATAGAAAGTCCTCTCAACTCTTTGTTGCTTTTGATCCTTCTCATTTGGGACTTCCAGTCTCCAAGAGAACATTGTCCAATTGGATTGCACAATGTATTTCCTTTACCTATCAGAGCAAGAACCTTTCTCTGGAAGGCCATGTCACAGCTCACAATGTGAGGGCCATGGCAGCCTCAATGGCTCATCTACACTCTGTCTATTGACGACATCTGTCGAGCAGCTACTTGGGCCTCGGTTCATACCTTCACAGCTCATTACTGCTTGGACAAGGACTCCCGCTGGGATGCCTTGTTTGGTCAGGCTGTTCTACAACACCTGTTCCATACTTAATCAACACCTACCCACCATTCCCGGTAGGATGCCAGAGATCCATGGGGGGAAGTGGAGCCCTTTCACAAGGGTACACAACTTCTGGGGTCTCTCCCTGGCATCAGTAGCTAGGGAGTCCCCATATGTGAAGACTACATTCCTTCTTGTTCCTGGAGATAGCATAGTTACTCACTTGTAACAGGTGATCTCCGGGAACAGCAGGAATTTAGTCTTCACAACCCACCCACTTCCCCTAGGAGTTATGTTTCTTTTCTTTCCTTTCCCTCTCTCTCTCTTTGTCTCAGCTTTAAAACTCAACTGGAGAGAGGCAGTTGGGAAAGGCAGGAAGGCAGCACGCAGGTGCTGTGGGATGCTCCCAAAAGCTTTCTAATTGGACGCTGGGGAGCATTCCCGCGCAGGCTCCATCGGTACCAAAGATACCCATATGTGAAGACTATATTCCTGCTGTTCCCGGAGATCACCTGTTACAGGTGAGTAACTATGCTTTTAGGTCAGTTATCCAGAGGGTCGCCATAAGTCTACACTGACTCAACGGCACTTAACAATAACAACCATACCTGGAACAAGAACTGCCTGAAGTGCAAGCAGGGTTCAGGAAAGGGCGAGGAATGAGACGACACATCGTGGATATGAGATAAGATGGAGCCTTGAAAAGACTAAAGAATACCAAAAGGATATCTATATGTGTGCTATCAACTACAGCAAGGCTTTTGAACGTGGAAACCATGAGAAACTCTGAGCCACTTTAAGAAGCATGGGTATACCAGAACACCCGATAGTTCTCTTGCACACCTTTACGTTGATCAAGAAGCAACAGTTTGAATGGAACAAGGAGAAACAGAATGGTTTAAAATCAGCAAAAGTATGACAAGGCTGCATACCTTCCCCCTACCTGTTTAATTTATATACAGAACAAATCATCAGAGAAACAGGACTGTATGTAGACAACTGAGGTGTAAAGACAGGTGGAAGACTCATCAACAACCTTTGCTATGCTGATGATAACACATTACTGGCTGAAAGTGAAGACAATCTGAAACATTTGCTTCTCAAGATCAAGGAACATAGTCTTAAAATGGGCCTGCACCTTAATGTAAAGAAGACAAAGATCCTGACAACAGGCAAAATCAATAAGTTCATCGTTGATGGAGAAGAAATTGAAATAATTGACTTTAACCTACTTGGATCAACTATCAATAAAGAAACAACAAGCAGTGAAGAAATCCAACAACGCATTGCTCTTGGCAGAATGGCTGTGAGGACCTAAACAATATTCTCAAGTAGAGATGTCTCTCTACGTACAAAGATTTGATTTGTTCAGCCATGGTATTTTCAATAACGTCATATGGATGCAAAAGTTGGACAGCAAAAAAGATAAACCAGAAGAAAATCAATACCTTTGAATTATGCTGCTGGCAACGAATACTGTCTATACCATGACTGCCCGAAGAACAAACCTGTCAGTACTAGAGGAGATCAAACCTAAGCATTCTTTAGAAGCTCGGATGACAAGACTTTGACTTATGTACTTTGGACACATTATGCGAAGAGAGAGAGAATTCGAGAAAGACATCATGCTTGGCAAGGTAGAAGGTCACCACAAAAGAGGAAGACCAGCAATGAGATGGATTGATACAATAATAGCAACTATGGGTGCCACTCTGTCAACAATGAGCTGCCTGACTGAAGACCGAACAAAGTTTAGAACAACTATCCAGAGGGTTGCCTTAAGTGCACACCGACTCAACGGTACTTAACAACAACAAACTGAATTCTGCTATTAACTGGGAGTCAGTGTAATACATGAAACAGTGGAATGGCTCTGTCCCAAAGGTTATAATTTGTGACAATCTTGGCAGCCTAATTCTGAATTCATTGAAATTATCCTGGAACTGACTTGGGCAGGCCATTGTACACCATGTTGCAGTAATCCAGATGACTAAAGACCACCGCTTGCACTATTGTGTGAAAATGTGGGTTCAAAAAGGAATGCAACTGGCAAACCAGCCTTAACTGGAAGCCATGCTTATCTAGCAAAAGCTGCCACTTGGGGCTCCATAGACAAAGTAGAGTCAGGATGAACCCAAGACTATGAATGTCCTTCTGCTAAGAGATATCAACCATATTGACATTCAACAACCCTAGATTTTCCAGAATTTCAAAACAACTAACACAAATCATCTCTGTCTAAACTAGATTTAATTGGAGGTTGTTGCATTTCAGCGGCTGGCAAGAGCCTGTAAACATTCTGCCAAACATACTGTCACCTCATCCATGGATTGCATGAATCTCACAGGTACACTACCAAAAAACTGCCTCCAGTTTTGCAACTGATTCCTATAGATTTTGGGGTGCTGAATCCAGGAAAAATAGCCAAAATGTTCCATCACGTCACGTTTTCTTGCAAAATTAGATTTCTTACCCATATAAGGAATGTTCACATAATTTCTTTTTAGCCGACTGCAGTTTATTTTCTTGGCCCAAAATAGAGGTTGTAATGGTTAACTAACTAGAAACACTCCCTCATGATATTTTAGAGTGTTTTGTATTCATTTTATACATTAACAGGACAATTGGGAGGCGGGGGGCTAAATCCAGTACTCGCGCGCTGGCGCATGTTCTTTCCTGATCGCCTCGCCTCGTTCGCCGCTCGATCAAACACAGTGGTTGCGACATGAACATTCCTGTCAAATTTCAGTTTCTTGCAAGTTCATTATTACCTTTTGTTTGCTCAGTCGTAATCCAGCTTTATTCCGAAGTGGTTCACTACAGTTGTAGTTTGCAGTGCTGTGTATTTGTGATGGCTCACAGAGCCAGAGGTTGCGTCAACTCTCCGGACAGTTTCTGTTTTATTTGTGGGGAATATACCGTGAAAAAGCGGCAGAGGAACATTTCTGCATTTATTAAAAAAGTATATTTCGCCTATTTCGGTTTGAAGTTAGGCGATCAAGACAAACCGTGGGCTCCTCACAAAGTGTGCAAGACATGTGAGGAAGATCTACGCTTATGGATGAAAGGTAAAAAACAAGCATTTCGTTTCGGAATACCTATGATGTGGCGTGAACAAAGAGACCACAGCAGTGACTGCTATTTTTGCTCTTGCATTGTGAAGGGATACAACTTAAAAAATAAGAACGTAATAAGTTACCCCAACCTTCCCTCAGCAATTAGGCCTATGCCTCATAGCAACGAAGTACCTGTGCCTGAACCACCAAAATCTTTGGATCATATTTGTGTGGACGGTTCTGATCATGATGAGACTCATCAGATGGCTTTTCCCGATGAGTCCAGTACTTCCGAGTTTGAAACTGAACCAGATCCGAAACCTGAACTTTTCTCTCAAGCTGAATTGAATGATTTAGTCCGGGATTTAGGACTCCCAAAAGATGCTGCTCAACTGCTAGGTTCTCGGCTTAAACAGAAAAATCTATTGTCACCAGGAACAACTTTTTATTGGTACCGCAACCGCGAGACACAATTTTTGAAGTATTTCAGCAAAGAGGAAGATTTGGTATTTTGCAACGATATATATGGAGTGATGGAAAAGTTTAAACTCAAGTATGATCCTGCTGAATGGCGGCTGTTCATTGATTCGTCAAAAGACAGCATAAAAGGTGTTCTTCTTCATAATGGCAACACATTCGCTTCAGTTCCTATTGCTCACTCTGTTATTCTCCAAGAAAAATACGAGAATTTGGCCCTGATTCTTCAGAAGATTCGTTATGATGAGCATAAGTGGATGATTTGTGGAGACTTTAAAATTCTATCCATGCTATTAGGGCAGCAATCCGGTTTCACCAAATATCCCTGCTTCCTTTGCTTGTGGGATAGCCGGGCCCGCGACCTACACTGGGGGAAAAAAGACTGGCCAATTCGGGAGTATTTGAGACCCGGTGAGAAAAATGTTCTTCATGAGAGCTTGGTACCTCGTGATAAAATTCTATTACCACCTCTCCACATTAAGTTGGGTCTCATTAAGCAATTCATCAAGTCCCCTCCAAAAGATGGTGAGTGCTTTCGGTACCTTTGCTCAAAGTTCCCCCGACTTTCTGAAGCAAAGCTAAAGGAAGGAGTGTTTGTTGGTCCTGATATAAGGAAACTCATTTCAGATGGAGCATTCGCTGAAACGATGTCTGAGAAGGAAAAAGAAGCCTGGGATTCCTTCAAGGATGTTGTTCTCAAATTCTTGGGGAACAGGCGGGATGAGAACTATAAGGATATTGTTGCCAGGATGCTCAATGCCTTCAAAGAACAAGGCTGTAACATGAGCCTGAAAGTCCATTTCTTACACTCCCATGTGAACTACTTTCCCGAAAACTTGGGGGCGTACAGTGAAGAACAAGGTGAAAGGTTTCACCAGGACATCAAGGACGCAGAGAGAAGGTACCAAGGAAGATGGAACACCACTATGATGGCTGATTTCTGCTGGTTGCTGCTGCGGGAAACCCCAGATGAAAAATACGCCAAGCAGCGCACCAAGAGAAGCATTCGGGGGAAGAAGAAACGGGCCCACCAGGAGATTGATTGACCCAAGAATGACTTTAAAATCTAAACTGTGTTGTCAAATATCGTGTTTTTACTAAACTTTGAAATAAAAATTTGCTAGTTATTACCACAGTGTCGGATCTCATTTATTAGAATTTTATTTTCACACCATCGGGTGTTTGTCTTCATGTATTGCAATGGTGCGGTTTGCGTTTTCTATTCTTACATACATACCTGTACAACATTTTTTGCACATTTCTTTGCTATGCCTTGTGTCTAACCTTGCTCTTATATGCTCAATGTTTGTGCACATGTATGTGGCTGTTTTAAGTGCAGACAATTTTGCTACCATCACAGTGTGTTTTGTTGACATTACTCTATTCTTATGTGCTGCCTTGTTACAATTTTCTTTATTCTTATTTGAATAACTACTAAACAATTAGTATAAAGAATTCATCCAAGAAACTTTTATCTCGATCGCACTCAATCTGAAACATTCACCTCAAACTGCTAACCCAATGTAGCAAAAAATCTGTACGTGATGGAGCAAATTGGTTACCAGATTTGGATTCAGCGCACCAAAAAACGTAAAAATCAATCGAAACATTAGAGGCAGTTTAAAAAAAATTTTTTTTAGTGTACCTGTGTTATCATTGGTAAAAATATATGGTCGGACTCAAAAGACCCAAACACTCAACCATTTGTACAATATAGATGTTAAATAAGATGAATGTGATGGAGGCTGAGATTTTGCAGACCTTATCGTGAGACTTCAGCCCGACTGTAGGAGGTGCTTCTCCGGATGCTAGGAAAGAATGCTTTTAATAGAGAAAGGTAGAGGAAGGCAGCATGGCAATTATTTTAAAGTAAGTTATGTTTTCTGACTACCTCACTTTCCTTAATTTTTGAATAGAGGGGGGATGTCTAATTCCCTTTCTACTGCTGCTGCCATTGTCAGAACGTTGCCTGGGGCCCCTCATTTGGACTTACGCCACTGCTTGAGTTATTCTGTAAAGAAGAATAGCAAAAACTGCATCATTCTGCTGTGAAAAGTTGATAGACATTTTATTTATTTATTTAGTCTTCTATACCGCATTTCTGGTGATCAATGCGATTTACAGAGAACAGAGCATAACATTACATGAAACAATTTTACAAGTAACAGGTTAACATAATGGATGGAAACTAGAAATAAAGTAGAACAGTATTAACTATATACAATATAATGAGGTTGCTTGTAGCCAACCAGATTTTATCTTCAGTTAGGGATAGGAGAATGGAGTTCTTACTTAGGGACAGGGGTGGGGGGGGGGGGGTGAGGTGAGAAGGGATAGGGGAGAGGGTTGAAAAGATGCGGGCTGAATCATGTAATTGCGTCAAAGTGTTCCATGAACAGATGGGTCTTTATCAGCTTTCTGAATGTTGTTAGGTAATGAGTATCTCTGAAGTGATATGGTAGAGCAGAGGTACTCAAATCCAGTCCTGGAGGGCCGCAAACCAGTCAGGTTTTCGGGATATCCCTAATGAATATGCATGGGAGAGATTCAAATACAATGGAGGCAGTGCATGCAAATATATCTCATGTATATTCATTAGGGATATCCCAAAAACCTGACTGGTTTGCGGCCTCCAGGACTGGATTTGAGTACCTCTGTGGTAGAGCATTCCAGCGGGGGGAGGCGGCATGTAAGGAAAATGTCCTAGCACAGATTGTCTGATTAGTCTTGGTCAGTACTGGAGGTAGAACTAGAAGGTTTGATGCACTACTTCTTTGCCGATTTTCTGGGGTCTTTGTTCTGATGGATTGTAGATATAGAGAGGATGATTGATAAGAGTATTTTGAATGTTGTCATTAGTGTTTTATACTATGATGTGACTGTGCCGAGGTAAGCACAACAGGATTCATGCAGCTGCAAGCTGGGCAAGCTGTAGTGGCCGTAAGGAGTTCTTTGAAATACCTTGTAGGATGGCATTGCAAAAATCGAAGTGTGGTGGTACTATTGCTTGGAAGACCGTTCGAAAATCATATGGTTCAAGAAGAGGCTGTAAGTGGCAGAGTGATCTTAACTTGTAAATGCACTGAGATTCTTTGTTTATATGTGATTGAAATATGAGATGTTGGTCAATGGTGACACCAAGGTATTTCATTTCTGCTTTAACCTCTAAGTTGGTATTGTCAACTCTTAATGACTTTTGGGGGGAGAAAGGATCGATTTCTGATGAGAAATATGACCTCTGTCGTCTTAAAGTTGATAATGAGTTTGTGTTCTAATAGCCAGTGGTTTATGGTGTTGAAGTAGTTCGTGATTGAGTAGTTTGCGTTCGTGATGGTAAAGGGAGCATATATAGTCTGCGTTCAGGTGGTAGTGGACATTATATGCATTTATGATGTCGCAGACTGGCTGTTTGTAGATTTGTAGATGTTAAATAATAACGCTGAAAGGGAAGAGCCTTGAGGGACTCCTTGTATTTGAATGATTTGTTGGAGGTTTTTTGATCGATTTGCATGTATCGTCTGTGATTTGTGAGGTATGAACGAAGCCATTCTAGGACAGTATAATGGATTCCTATGTTGAATAGACACTGCAGGAGGTGGTCATGGCATATAGTGTCAAATGCTGCTGCAATGTCCAAAAAGATGAGAATGAAGCCTCGTTTTCCATGACCTTGACAAGTCTGTCTGTTAGGAAGATTAGTAGGGTTTTTTCCCCATGGTGGTTATGGAATCTATGTTGCTGTGTGTCTAAGGGAGCATTTGCGTCAGTATGATCTTGCAATTGGTAGAGGACTACTTTCTCAATGATTTTCACAATAAACGGAAAGCTGGAGATAGGCCTGTAAGAGCTTGGGTCGCTCGGTTCTAGCTTAGTTTTTTTGAGGATTGGTCGAATGGATGCTGTTTTAAAGCATGCCAGGAAATATCCTTGGGTGAAGGAGGTCGAGATTATTTTGAGTAGGACTGGGCAAACTCTGTTTTAGTGCTTTTAAACCAGGTAACAGGGTCCAGTGGGTGGGGATGTAGTAGTGTTGAGGCTATGGATTATGTTCTCCAAGTGGTCTGCAGAAGTGGGGCTGAAGGATTGCAGCAATGTGTTAGTGATGATTTGATCTGTGGGTTTATCTGAGCTTGCAGGTTGTGAGATAGTGCGGGGGATTTTGATTGAAGATATGCAGCAAAGTCTTGTTGTTCAATGATGTTTGTGCTGCATGTTGTACAGTTCCCTGGGTTTATTTATTGCTTTCATTATTAGTTTGGTATGGTGTTCTCTTCTTGCTTTGTTGGTCTCGGTACAGTATGTTTGAAGGGTGAGGAGGTAGATTCCTTTTGTCTGCTCATCGAGTGGGTTTCTCCATCTGCGCTCAAGTTTTCGCAATTTCCGTTTTAGTAGTCTCTTCAGAGTTAATGCAATTTCTCCAGGAACAAGCAGGAAGACAGTCCTCACTTATGGGATGATGTCGGCACTGACGGAGCCCGCAGGGAGCAATTCCCCAGCTTTCAAAGAAAGCCTTTGGGATTGCTGCCACACATGCGTGGTCCTCTTCCCGTCCAAAGGTGCCATCTTGCTCAGTCTCCCTTTTCCGCAGAGCCCTTTGGACACACGTCCTGATCCCTCAGAAAAAGTTTTTTCATGATCCGGCTTTTCGGCCATTTTTCCAGTAGCACCATTCCTTTTCCTCCCCCCCACCCCCTTCGCCTTGCTTCAGCGGTGGGCTAGAGGACCTTTTATTTGTTTCTATTTAGTGTTTTTCTTTTTGGCCCTTTTCACGTCCGTTTTTCCCCAACTGCTGGCCTCAAGGGTTTTCGACCTCGCAGGAGCCCTTTTTGCCCCCATGGCCACCGGCTTTAAGAAATGTGACAGATGCTCCAAAAATATGTTGCTCACGAACACCCACGACTGCTGTCTACGATGTCTGGGAAATGACCACAACACGGAGCTCTGCTCGCTTTGTAAGAAAATGTCTGCTAAGGCGCTGCTCAGCCGCAAGCAGAAATCCGACAACATTTTCTGCAAGGCAGCCCTGGGATCCTCGATGGCACCTTTGCCTGCCAATCCACCGCTTGCGGGGGTCCCCTGTAGTGTCCCAGCGCCCCAGGCATCACTCTGATCAGGATTTGCCCAAGGTGGAATGGAAAAATAAGAAGACAACCTCAAAGTCGCTGTCGGGGGCTCCAGACAAGCATAAGCGGTCTTGTGCTTGCTCCCTTAGCCCCCCCCCCCCCTTGGCGTTCCCACGAGTCGGACAAGGAGCAGCCTCAAAAGGTACCTCGTACGGACACGGAGGCCTCCAGCGATGGCGCCCGGTCTCCTGAGGGTCGTTCCGGCGAGGGCCCCTCTCCTCCTCTACGCCAGACCCGGTAACCCCGGTGTTGGGCGTCACAGGGACCCACTCCCAAGTGGGAGTCCTATATGCTAGCATTGGAGTGCAGTGTTTCTGCCTTCCTTGCAGTCCAGCAGGCGCTTTTGCCCAGCACGGCTGGCTCGCACCCCGAGACCGAGGGTAATCCAACGGGGGTCCCGAAAACTGCCTTGGAAACCCCCGAGAGCTGTAGGCCTCGTGAGGGTCCTTGGCACTGTTCTCACTCACCGTCCCGTTCCTCGGGGGCAAGGTCTTCCAGAGCCAGTGCCTCCGGCTCCAAGCAGGCCTCGGCCAAGGGGTGCGGGGACCAGCCTGACTCGGAGTACTTCTCAGACCTCCCCAGAGACCCGCACCCATAGGGATATCTCCCCTCTGACCCATCCCCGCCTGCCTCGCAATGGCGGTCGCCTCCTGAGGACACCTTTTTCCTGGCATTTGTGTGGGATATAGCTTGAGCCCTCAACCTGCCTATGCAGACTGAGGAGGAGCCGAGGGCAGAGGACCTTGACATTTTGCAGTACGAGTCTCTACCCAGGGAGTCTCTTACGGTTCCGGTACCGTTTATCCTTTCCCATCTGCTTCTCTGCATTGGGAAGCACCAGCCTCGGTCCCTATTGTCAGTAAAAGACTCAGTGCCATGTACAGGGTCCAGCGCGGCCTGGGGTTTCGGAAGACCCAGCTTCCTCACATCTCCATGGTAGTCAAGTCCACGATGTGGAAACAGAAGAACCGAAGTCGCACTCTTTGGTCCCGCCCGGTAGGGAGTCTCATGCCTTCGACGACCTCGGGCACAAGGCTTACCAGGGATCCATGCTGGCATGCTGCATCTAGGCGTACCAACTATATGTGGGTATGTTCCTTCGCGACCTTGCTAAAGAGCTCTGCGGATTCTCCACGGGCCTTGGTGAGGCGCACCTTCTCAGGGTCCAGACTCTCCTGAGGTCGGTCGCAGACTGCTCAAAATACCTTTCCCGGACCGCATATGATGGGTTCGAGTCTTCCGCCCGTGTAGCAGCGGCTGGCATCAGAGCCCGACGTCAGGTGTGGCTCCAGGAGAAACTCCTAGATGTCCCCTGCCTTGGCTAACAACTGTTCGGCAAGCCCATGGAGGACAAGGCAGCCGAGATAGAGACGGAATAGCTAATGAGTGACCCTTGGGAACATCCTTGGTTAGTGTGGCTAAGGACTGCTTTACCTGGAAAGATGAAAACATAAAGAGATAATAATGTGCCTTTTTAAATCCCTGGTACATTATTTACTCAGCAGAAGGAAACAAGAAGCAGTGGTGTTGAGGGAACATCTTTTAGAGCATATCTACATGTTCATTCTTGAACCACTAATGGCAAAGTTGGTGTATGTATTCAGTTCTTAAGTCGTGCAGCTGCTTTGTAGTGAGGCCTAGTACTCAGAACACCAATAAAAACCTCTTTAATGTTGCCATCGAATACCCTAACTACTATTCACAGCTATACCCTGGAGTGTCAGATGCGATAAGGCAGCAGTACCACACTTGAATTTCATTACTAAAACTGGTGGTAGCATATTTAATCTTTTTATTTATTTATAAAGCTTTTATATATCACCTCTTCCAGAGATCAGGGGCGGTTTACATTGAACAAAACCAGTTACAGAGAACACGTGAGATTACAAGCGAACTATATACAGAGTAGATTAATGGATCTGTGTGATTATTCAACTTTAGCTATATACATTTATATACTTTTAACTATATATATTTAGCTTGGTTGAGTTAGTTGTGATAAACATGCAGATTTTTATGTTTCGTTGTTGTAGTGTTCGGCAAACAGAAGCATCTTTAGTTGTTTCCTAAATGTTTGCAGGTCTCTAATAGATCTCATGTGGTCTGGTAGTAGGTTCCATAATTTGGGTGCAGTGTAGGTGAAGGCTTTATTGCTGGTTACTTGTTTTGTACTACGGATTGAAGAAGGTATTGCGAGTGTGTTTAGGTTGCTGTTTCTTCTGCTCCTGATTTCTGTGTATGGATCTTAGTTGTGAGGAATGATAGCGAGATGTTCTGTAGTAACTTGAATGTGATAATTATTGCTTTATATTTTATTCTACTTGATAATGGGAGCCAGTGTAGGTCTTTAAGGATTGGTGTAATGTGGTCTGTTAGGCATGCTTTGGTTATTATTCGAGCAATCATGTTGTGAGTTATTTGGAGGGTATTGATTGTTTTTTTTGGGCAGCCTCTATAGTAGGCTGTTACAGTAGTCCCAATGCGGGGTTAGGAGCGCCTGAACTACCTTTCTAAAGTCATTGGGTTCTAGGAGTGGTCTTAGCTTAAAGACTATGGTCCTGGATATTCGTTTTACCTGGGATGTCATACTGAGTGATTTGCCCACGGTGATTCCCAAGTATTTTACCTTCTGTTTTACTTGGATGGTGGTGTTTTGTATCTTAATTTCAGTAGGAGGTGTGACGTTTTGTTTTTTTGTGGTGAACGTTATTTCGTTTTTTTTAGATTGATCTGGAGGTTGTTCTCACTGAGCCAGACCTGTGCTTCTAGGATGCATTTGATGATGTTGTGGTAGGCTGGGGGTTTTTTGTGTCTACTGGGGCGAACAACATAATATCGTCGACATATATGAGGTACCCTATTTGATGTTTTTTGAAGATTGAGCATACTGGTTAAAGATAAGGGTTTAACAGGAGAGCTGATAAAGCTGAGCCCTGTAGGATTCCCTGTTCTTGTGTGAAGGTCATGGAGGATTCTTGATCAATTCTTACATATTGGTATCAGTTGGTGATGTATGACTTGAACCATTGATGGGCAATACCTGTTATTCCTAGATTTGTTAGCCTGTCAAGGAGTATTTTATGATCCACGCTGTCAAAGGCTGATGCGATGTCTATGAATAGAAGTATGTAGTCATGGTTGTTATTATCCATGCCACAGATTAGGGTGTCAAATAGGACCATTAGTAGGGTTTCCACTCCATGATATGCGCGGAAACCATACTGGTGTTCATCAAGGGGATAGTTTGCATCTATGTAATCTTGCAGTTGAGTTTGAACTGTTTTTTCAATGATTTTTGCTAGGAATGTGATACTTGCAATTGATCTATAGGAGGCAGGATCATCTTTATTTAGAGAGCTGTTCTTGAGTATGGGACAAATTGTGCTTAGTTTGAGATCATCTGGCATTGTTCATAGTAGAAGAGATTGATTTACTATGTTGAGTACGAAGGGGGCTAGTTCAGATTTTGTTGCTTTTATCCATGCTACAAGGCATGGATCAAGGTGGGAGGTGGTTGTGTTGATTTTAGTAATGGTATCAAGTAACTGTTTTTCCTTTATAGAGTGAAGTGTATCCCATTTGTTTGGGTGGTGTAGCCTCATTTGTGTAGTATTTGTGTCTCATTTGGAGATGTATTTTTGCTTTTTAATTTTGATGCAAAGTGAGTGGCAAGTTTATGGGTTGATTGTCGTCTTGAGGTTCCTCATTCTGGTGTGTTTTTTTTTTTTTTATAATTTAGATTTTTATTATTATTAACATATCAAACAAACCAAACTCCACATTCTGGTGGCAACATCCACCCTCCGCCAACATTCCCACCCGCAACCACAGCAAAAACAATATTAATACATCCCAACGGTCTCCCCCAACCCCCCCACCACCCCCTGGTTCCCCCTTGCTCCAATAAAGCCACCAGGCCCATATCACAACATTGGTAGGGTATCACCACACTCAAGTGCCACGATAACGTCACACTTGCTTTGATCCCCTCCCTTAAAAAGTACACCTATCAGGTGCTTGGAAGTAACCCCCTTCCCCCCCATTCATGCCCACCATCCTGCAACCTGTAGCCCCCCCCTTCAACACCCTCCCACCCCCCCTACAACCCCCCCACCCCTACCCCCACCCCCCTCCCCCGAGGCCTATGCAGATTTTAGATAATCCAGGATTGGTAGCCACTGCTCATCAAATTGTTCTCGCTTACAGCGCCTCACTGCCGTCAACTGTTCCATCAGAGCAATCCGACGCAACCTGCTTTTCCACTGCACGAGACCCGGAAGCTGAGCCTGTTTCCAAGCTCGCGCTATTTCGCTCCGAGCAGCCTGAATGCACGCCCTTATAGGCCGGGCCCTCTTCTGGCCCCACTGCTCTGGCCAGATCCCGAGCAGCCCCACCCCCATATCTACCTTCAGCTGCTCCACAAATATCTCCTGTAGCCGCTCCCCCACCATTTTCCAGTACAATTGCACCTGTGGGCACCCCCACCAAATATGAATGAAGGATCCCCGGCTCCCACACCCATGCCAGCACAAATCAGATACCCCCGGGAACATCCTATGCAACCTCACCGGCGTATAGTACCACCGGTATAGTAACTTGTACGAGGTCTTCCGGATTGCCACCGATATGGCTTGGCGACTAATATTCACATAAATCCTCCTCCATTCTTGAGCCCCCAGTACAAGCCCCAAGTCCCTTTCCCACTCTAACTGGTGCGGAAAACTTCTCCCCATCCCCCTTTCCAACCCCCTGTACAGCTGAGTAATTAGCCCCCGCGAGGACCCCCACCCTTGCCCTAGTGCCACTCTAGCATCCCGGATCCCCACCCAACCAACCCCTATTTTGGGTTGAGTCAGAAAATTTTAAAACTGAAAATATGGAAATAAATCCCCCCCCCCCCCCCCCGCAAGTGGAACCTCAGCCGAAGGTCAGGAAAGGGAATCAATCCGCCGTTCTCTATGAACCGATCAAAGGTATCGATTCCCGCCCTTTCCCACCTCCGAAACACCCCCTCTCTTCCGGGACCGAATTCGAGGGTCCCCCTCACCGGCGCCAATGGCAAGAACCCTGTCCCCGGGGCAAAATGGTTGTTAGCCTTGCGCCACTGCGTGACCAAATGCCATATATATGGATTCTCCCTCCATCTGCCCTCCGGGAGCTTGCCAAAGACCCAGGGCAAGGACTTGAGATCTGTCTCTCCCGCCCAGTATTGCTCAATGTCTCGAAAGCGTTTCATGTTCTCGGCCCTGTGCCGAAACTCAAATACCTGGCGCAACTGGGCCGCCATATAGTACCTCGCTACATCCGGCACCCCTAATCCCCCACCCTCCCTAGCTCGATGCAAAACCCTTCTGCTCACCCGCGGTCGACTAGAACCCCATACAAAAGCAAAAATCTGGTTCTGGACTAAGTGCAACTCCCGCCGTGGTATGCGTATCGGCAATGATTGAAACAAATACAATAACCGTGGCACTACATTCATCTTTATAGCTGCGACCCTACCTAACCAGGACATCTCCTCCCCTTCCAACCCTGCATGTCCTTCCTCACCTGATCAAATAGCGGAGGATAGTTAGCCCCATACATCCCCATAGGGTCAGCGGTGACTTGCACCCCTAAATATTTAAGAGACCGACTTGCCCAGCGAAAAGGAAAGGAGCCCTTCAAACTCTCAATCACCGGGTTCTGCAGTGATATAGACATTGCTTCTGTTTTATCCCAATTTACTTTAAATCCTGATAGGGCCCCATATTCCCTAAGCTCCTTCATTAACACCGGAAGGGAGACCACCGGCTGCGTCAAGGTGAACAGGACATCGTCCGCAAATAACACCATCTTATGTTGAGCTCCCCCCACCCCGATTCCCTTAATGTCCGGTACCGATCGGATCCTAGCGGCCAGCGGCTCCATAACTAGGGCGAACGGAAGCGGGGACAGGGGGCACCCCTGACGGGTTCCCCTCCCCAGGGGGAAAAACGCTGAATACCCTCCATTCACTCGCACCGTGGCTACCGGCGAGGTATACAAGGACTGTATACACGCACTAAACCTCGGGCCCAGCCCTACATGCTCCAATACCGCTTGAAGAAAATCAAAGTTCACTCTATCAAACGCTTTCTCCGTGTCAATCGAAAGAAACATAGCCTGTTGCGCCTCTTTCCTTGCCAACCACCCCAGTTGGAGCACCCGCCTTATCCCATCTGCCGCCTGTCTCCCCATAATGAACCCTGATTGGTCCGGATGTATCAGTCTCGGCATGAGCGGCCCCAGTCTCAAGGCTAGAACCTTCGCCAGAATTTTAACATCTATGTTCAGCAACGAAATAGGCCGATAAGAACTGCACACCGCCGGATCCCTCCCCGGTTTAGGGAGCACTACCAATGCCGCCTGGGTCATGGTCACTGGCAACGCCTCCCCCTGCAAAACCGCATTAAACACTCTAGTCAAGATAGGGCCCACCACCTCCACCAGCTTCTTGTAGAAGATGCCCGTGAACCCATTGAGTCCCGGGGCCTTCCCGGAGACTAGTTGCCGAATGGCCTCTCTCACCTCGTCCAACCCTATCTCCGCCTCCAATCCTTCTCCCTCCAGTTCCCCCACCTTATGGCATCCCTCACCACCATTCTCGAGATACTGCCGAATGCCCCCCCCCCTTCCCGAGATGGGTCCGCAGCATACAATTCCTTATAATACTCCCGAAACCTCTCCCTTATATCCTCACTTTTAAACAACATCGTATCCCGCGCTCCCTTGATCTTGACTATGGCCTGCCGATGTCTCCGGGCCTTTAACTTATGGCACAGGAACTTGCCCGCCTTATTATCAAACTCATAGTAGCGCTGCCCCACCCTATCCAATTGGTAGGAGACCCTTTCCAACTGAAGGGCGTTTAATTGCCGTCTGGTCTCCTCCAACTGTCCCCTCAACTTCATACCCCCTTTCTGTTTATGAGCCCTCTCCAAACCCTCCAGAATCCCCTGCAATCTCTCCGTCTCCGCTTCCCTGCTCCGCTTCCTTTGCGCCCCCATCTGAACCAGGTGGCCCCTGACCACCGCCTTCAATCCATCCCAAAGCACCCCAGTGGCCACTGCCCCATTGTCATTCATCTCCATATATTCCTGTACCACAACCTTGAGCCGCTGTTCCACCCACGGTCCCTGCAACAGATAATCATTCAGCCTCCAGAAGGTTCGTTTCTCCTTTTCCCCAGGTGGTCCAAACCCCGCTCCAACCGGGGCATGGTCTGACCAGGTGGTCACCCCTATATCCACCCGATCCAAAGCCTCCCTCCAATAATCATCTCCCAACAAATAATCAATTCGACTATATGAGTCATGAACCGGGGAATAAAAGGTGAAGTCCTTGTCCCGCGGGTGAGCCAATCTCCATAGATCCTCCAACCCCCATTTCTTCATCCACATCTGCAAGGGTTTCCGTTCCCCCTCCTGCCCCTGTCTCTTCCCTACCCTCCCGTCCAAGGCTATATTGCAATCCCCCCCCCCACCAAAAGCCTTCCCGAAGCCTCCCCCTCTAACCAGCTACTCATCCCCTCCCAGAACCCCCTTTGCAGTAAGTTCAGCCCATATACGGACACCAAGGTTACCTGCTCCCCTCCTAACTCCCCCACTACCGCCACTGCTCGGCCATCGGGCTTCCTAACCACCTTGCTAAATACAAAGGGAATATCATTCCGAATGAGAACTGCCACCCCAGCCTTCCTCCTACCCCCTTCTTCTGCCGCATAAAATCCCTGATACTGCCCCAAACCCATCAACCGCTCATCTCCCGTGCGCAAGTGTGTCTCCTGAATAAAAGCTACCTGCCATTTCTGGCTCCTCAGCTCCGCCCATAATAATTTCCGCTTCTGGGGCGAATTCAGACCCCGCACATTGAGGCTACCGACACGCAAGCCCGAAGTCATACTTATCCAAGTGGACCCTCCCATCCCCATCGCTCTTCTCCAAAGCCTCTACCCCCTCCCCCCCACCACCCATCCCCCCCACCCCTCCTTCCCCCTCCATCACCCATCCCCCCCACCCCCTCCTTCCCCCTCCATACGGAGCTCCACTCCGCAAGCCTCTGAGGATGTGACCCCCCCTTGGACGCTCTATCCCCCCTCTCCCAGTCCTCCCCTCCGAACCCTATATCCCCCCCTACCTCCCCTCCCCCATCCACCCCCTCTCCCCTCCCTTGTCCCCCCCCTTGCCAATCCATGACCTACTTATCCTGGTGACTAAACCCCAGGTCATATTATTGTATGGTTCATAGCTTTTAAACAACATACCAAACATATCCATTAAACAACATACCCCAAAGGTTCATATCTATGAAAGGGTTCATATCTATTAAACACCAAACCACGAAAGCAAATAAGCAAAGAAGGGCCATCAGAGCTTATACGGCCACAGGAGTAAGGGACTGGCCTGGCCCTTCAATTGAAAGAAAAAAAAAAAAGAAATACCATATTCAAATTCTGTGTAACAGTAGGGAAGGGGACCATAAGACATTCCCCCCACCCTTGGGAGGGATGTCCCGTATCTTCACATTATAGTGGATAGGTGACCACAGTATTGCCCTATTTTAACAACCCCTTAACCCCCCCCCCACCCTATAGTTATATTACATGCCCCTCAAATCTATAGGGCCACATAAAAAAAACACTTTTATAAAGGTAACCCATACTGGGCTCCATTACACAAATTACCCCAGCAATACTCTGTGGTAGGTATCCCCCCCACCCTCCATTACTAGCAGCGCTTCCCCAAATGCACTCTAGTCCTCAGGTTGTCCTCTTCAATTCCGGTCCATCCACTCAAGATCTCTGCCTCCTGGCCTGTTAGGAGCTTCACCCTGTCCCGGAGGCCACCGCCACTACTTCCCTCCTGCTCTCCTCGTTGTTTTTTCGTTGCAGTCTTTGCCCCTTCACTGGGACTCGCTCCCAGCTGGAGTTCGCGCTTCTGCTGCTCGACGGCTCCGTCTCCCCCGCCTCAGCCGGCAATCGCGGGGCGCCCTCCTGTCTCAAAATCTTCCAGGCTTCCGCCTCCGTGCGGACCCGGAACCCGCGGCCATTTATATCCAACAGGAGTGCGAAGGGGAACAGCCAACGATACTTTGAATTCTCAGAGCGCAAGTACTGAGTGACCTTCCGCATCTCTCGTCTCCTTTGTAGTGTTCCAGCGGACAGGTCCTGGTAAAGTTCCACTCTGTGCCCTGCCCATGCGTAGCCCTTCCAGGCCATGGCAGCTCTCAACACTTTTTCTTTCACCGCAAAAGAAGCTAAACAAGCCACAATGTCACGCGGCTGTCCCCCTCTCGCCGGGCCCAGCGCTCGATGCGCCCTCTCGACTACGACCTCCACAGGCTCCTCTCCCGTTTCTCCACTCTGGAGCAGGGCAGCACATACCTTACGGACCACAGCTACAGCGTCCGCAAACTCCGCTGTCTCCGGGAGCCCCCTCAGGCGTAGATTATTGCGCCGGGACCTGTTCTCCAGGTCCTCCACTTTATCTTTCAGGAGCAATTGGTCCTCCTGTAGGCACTTCATCCGGGCCTCGGCTTCCGAGTCTTTCTCGGCCTGTTGATCAACATGCTCCTCCAGTGATTCCACTGTGGCCGAGGTCTCGAACTTCTTCCCGTAGGACCACCATGGCTTCTTTCATATCACCCCTCATTGCCACAATCTCCTTCCTTAGAGAGCGCATCCAGCCCCAGATATCACCTCTGGTGCAGCCCTCGTCCGCTTGCTCTATTTCTTCCTCGGACTCGTCTCCCGACGCCATGTGCTCCGATTGCTCCCCCTTTTTCGGCCCGGCGCTTTCAATATAGGGGACTTGAATTTCGCTAGCTTTTTTCGTATGGACATCCTGACTATGTCCTCTCTCTTCTGACACCTCCTGGATTCCCGGGATGGGGTAGAATTTGCGCTTTTTCACCTAATTTGCAGCGTCTCGATGGGAGCTCAAAATTTAAGCTGCCATCTCCCGGGTGACGTCACTTCCTCATTCTGGTGTGTTTTTGTTAGAGATTTGACAATTTCGAAAAGTTCTCTAGGATGGTTGATGGCATTGTTTATGGTGTCAGTGTAATGACTTCTTTTTGCAGTTTGTATGGCCTCTTTATAGCGGTTTAGATTTGTTATATGGAGAACTCTTAGGACTGGGGATTTTTTGTTTCTCCATTTTTTTCTCAAGCTTGCAGAGTTCTTTTTTGAGGGTGTGTAACTTGTTAGTATACCATTTTTCGGTGGGCTTGTGTGCCATCTTTTTGTATATGGTTTTGGGTAAGGCTGTTCTATGTATTATTGTGTGCTAGTTCTTTACTGCCTCATCGATGTTTTGGGAAAGAGGTGTGAGCTATGGAAGGTACATTATTCAGGAAGTCTACTTTGTCAAAATGCTTGAAGTGGGGGTTATCTTGTGGTGTGTTGGGGGTTTTTTGTATATTAAGTGTGAGTGGGAGCTCAAACCTTAGTATGTAGTGGTCTGACCAGGGTACCTGGGTTGTACTGGGTGGTGTCAAGCAGGGGTGTTCCACAATGTGTTTTGGGAGGAATATCAGGTTGAGGGTATTACCCTTGTTATGGGTAGGGGTATTCATTATTTGTTGAAAACCTAGGTCTTCCATAAATTCTAGGAATTCTTGGGATTGGTGTGTTGGGAGTGAGGCAAGGTTAAAATCTCCCAGGATGATGTGTGGCTTCTGTGTGGGGGATGCGCAGGCTGATTCTAGAGTTGTTGTGAGGTTGGTATGATTAATGGAGGGTGGTCTATTTTCAGCAGATCTATGTTATCGTAGTTGTCACAGACACTTACATAGGCATTTATGATGGTTAGTATAAGGACTCCGCCGCCATGCTTGGTGCTTCTGTGGCAGCTGAATAATCTGTACCCATTTGATTTCAATTGGTTTAGGAGGATGGTATCATGTTCGGTAAGCCATGTCTCTGTGATACAGAGGATGTCTGGTGCTTCATCTGTTAGTATATCATTGATGAGTGGTATTTTATTTCTTATAGAACGTATGTTCACCAAGATATATTTTAGGGGATTGGTGTGTCCTGCTTGTGAGGGGGGTAAGATGCTCTCATTGTGGTTTATGTATATTAGTCCCTGCTTTTGCTGATAATTATTTCTGGTGCTTTTATAGTGTGGTGTGGTGTAGATTTGATTAATGTATGGACAGTGGTAGATAATGGGGATGTGTTGGTTAATGTTGTAAGGAGTAGTATAATGTATATACTGTTGGGGGTGTTGCTTCCATGATGGCAATGTTGATTTGGTTTGTATTTGATTTTTTTTTTGTGAGTAGTTTTTTGGGAGAAATTGACCCTGGTATGTAAAGGTATGACAAGTTGTCTGCGAAGAGTGGTTAGCTGCAGTATGACTGGGATTTGATAGTTATAGGTTGTGTGCTGAATGGTCTGGAACGTTAAGTCTATGTAATTGGGGTGGATTAGTGTTGGGATTGCAAAAGTTAGATACTTTTGGCTGCAGTGAGTAGTGCTGATTAGTACTGAAACGTTGCGATTGAACCGGTAGATACAGCTGATACTAGGTAACAGTGTTTAGACAAAATGTTTCAATTATAGGTATGGAGGTAGTACATACGGTTTAGTTGGGTGTGTGGAGTAGTGGCATCTAGTTTCTGTGCCAGTGGACTGTGCTTAAGGGTCCTCAGGCGTGGGTAGGCCTTGGAGAGCGTTTGTGAGCTTACCGATCAGTCCAGAGTCTTGGTTGAGTCTTGTGGTGTTGATCATAGAGAAGCATTTGTTTCCGCCGAACTCCCCGATACCGATCTGGTCAGATAAGATGGTGTTCTATGTTGGTCGGCTGCTCCTCAGCATGCGTTGGAGCGGCTTTGACTTTATAGATCAGTCTGGTTTCCGGATTCAAGTGTACTAATAGGTTGTTTTTTTTTTATCTCGCCATGGACTCACGCCTAAGGGCCACGGACCCTCTGGCGAGGCCCTCAGGCGCAGGCGTGCCTGATGGCACTCCCAAAATTTAAACGTCTCTTGAAGGCCCTGATTGACCTTGGGCCGGTGAGCGGGGAGGGGATCTCCCCGCTCCCTCGCCCAGTGCCGATCAGGAAGGAGGAGGTGCTGTTCCTGCCGTGGAATTGCTCCTTTGATGTTTGCTATTACTGGGTACGCATGTAGATTGTGAGCCCTTTGGGGATAAGGGTATACTGTATATCCAGTATCTATTTGTAGTGTTTGTAAACCGCTCTAATGCTTTTCAGCCTGCGTGGTATATCAAGAAATTAAATAAAGATAAAGATCACCCTGTATAGATTTAATCATACCATGCCAGATCTGTTTCTGTGCCTAACCACACCACTCAAAACTGCACTGTGCTAAATTGAGCAGTCCAAAATGAATCATGGAGAACATCAACAAGCCTAATCACACAAGTTCACCACACCAAACTGCAAACTACAGTATCCTCCCCCCCCTCCACCCCCCAAAGGATGATTTCAAGCACTGTTGCAGCAAACAATGGATTATTGCAGTATTTTCTCCAGGACCAAGCAGGAAGTCAGTCCTCACATATGGGTGACGTCGGCGCCGATGGAGCCCCCGTGCGGAGCATTTCCCCAGCTTTCATAGAAAGCCTTTGGGAATGCAGCGCGCATGCGCGGTCCCCTTCCCGCCCAAGGGTGCCATCTTGCTCAGTCTTCTTTTTTCCGCGGAGCCCGACGGATGTATTTTTGTTTCACCCGAGGAAAAAGTTGATTTATTCTGCGTTAACCTGTTTTTCTTCGGTTCAACGCCGGTTTCCCTTTCCCGCCTGGGCTCGATACATCGGTATCGAGCCCGGATCTCTTTTTTCAGTTTTTGTCCTTAGTGACTAGCGTTCGCGCCATTTTTTCTGTTTTCACTGGCAGCCCTGTCTTTTGACCTCGCAGGGGCCCTTTTTCCCCCAATGGCAGTCAGCGGGTTTAAGAAGTGTGATCGGTGTAAGAAATTTATGTATCTCACTGACACATGTGACTGCTGTCTCCGGTGCCTCGGACCCGATCATGACCCGATGATCTGTGGTCCGTGTGGGAAGATGTCCTCTAAGGCGTTAAGGAGTTGGCAGCACCAAAAGGAAAAAATCTTCTCTGACTCCGCGTCCGGTCGGGCCCGGACCTCGTCAGAGGCCTCGACATCTCGGGATTCCGGCCCCGAGCAGCGTCAAGGCTCCTCTGAAAGGGGGTCTCCCTCGCGGGAGCATCGCAAGAAGAAAAAACCCGCGAGGGTGGCGTCGGTGGACGCACTTGGCTCCTCGAGGGCCAAGTCGCATAGCCCCGAGCGCCGTCCTGGGTCTTCGGAGTCGGAGAGACCTGCCAAACAACCTAGTGTGGAGATGGAGTCCCTGGGTCACGTGAGTACTATAGTCCTCGTGGACTCACCTCCAGGGGAGCCGGGCTGCTGAGTCTCCTGAGCTCGGACTCAGGTTGACGGCCTTGGAGAGCAGCTTGGCTGTCTTCATGGAACAGCAGCGGGCACTGATCGCCGGTCTCACTGGTGAATCTGCCCCGACCACCGGGACATCGACGTCCAAGTCGATCCCGGAGGCCGAGCCAATCCTCGAGTCCATGCGCGCTCGAGTAGATCCTCGGCCAAGGTCTCCCTCGGCCTCCCCTTCAGGACCGAGGTCGTCAACGCCGGTACCCTCAGCGTCGGGGCGGATGGCATCGATGCCTGCCCGACCAGAGCCGCTCGATTCCTCCTCCGAGGAGTCTGGCTAGGAGACGGAGGATGAGGAGTCACCCGGCACCTTTTGGACTTGGTGCGTCCCTTCGGACTCTCCTGAGTCCGAGCCTCGGAGAAGGTCCCCCCTGGAGGATACCCAGTTCTTGGACTTCGTGCGGGATAGGGCCAAGGCTTTGGCATTCCCCGCGGATCCCGAGGAGGAGCCTCGAGCCGAGGAGCTCGAGGCCCTACAGTATGACTCTCCTCCGAAGGAGGCCTTTACTGTTCCGGTTCCTCCGATGCTGGAATGGTTGCTCTTCTGCATGTGGGAGGCGCCGGCATCGACGCTGGTTTTAAGCAAGCGGGTCGATTCCATCTATCGAGTCCGCAAGAGCCCCGGGTTCCAAAAGGCACAGTTACTGCACCACTCCATGGTTGTGGAATCGGCCATGCATCGTCTGAAGAGTCAGAAGATGCACTCCTCGGTGCCTCCCGGCCGGGAGGCCCGGAACCTGGATGCCCTTGGTAAGAAGTGCTTCCAGGGCTCTATGCTTGCTTGCCGTGTCCAGACCTACCAGCTGTACATGGGCATGTACCTTCGAGACCTGGCAAAGGAGATTGCCGGGTTCTCTTCTGGCCTCTCCAAGGAACCTTTGCAGAGGTTCAATGCTCTGTCCTCGGGTATTCGTGAGTGCTCAAAGTTTATCTCTCGAGCAGCCTATGATGGCTTCGAGGCTTTGGCCCGGGTAGCCGCGGCCGGCATCAGTGCACGCTGTCAGACCTGGCTACAGTCATCGGACCTCGAGCCATAGGTGCAGGACAAGTTGGTCGATGTCCCCTGCCGAGGTGAAAACCTCTTTGGCAAGCTCATGGTGGACAAGGCTGCAGAACTCGAGACCGAGACTCTTACCCGGACAAGGCTGTCCAGGAAAACATCTGCCCCTTCTCAAAAGAAAAAGGGCTCGGGGAAAAAGACCTTTTACCCGAGGAAGTCATCTGCCTCTAAACAGTACCCTCATTTTTCCGGCCTCTGTAGCTCCCCAACAGGGTCAGCAGGCCAAGGGGCAGGGACATGGGCCCCGTAGGCAGAAAACCTCCAAGCCACCAGCTCCGGCTCCTGCACAGCAGGGAGGGGGATTTTGACTCCAATGGCATAGCCTCTCCTCATAAGCTGGCTCCTATCAGCACTTGGAGGCAGGCTGGCCCTGTACGCCCACAGGTGGTCAGCCGTCACAAGGGATACCTGGGCTCTAAGTATAGTCCAGAAGGGCTATCTTCTCCACTTCCACTAGGTACCCCCCTCCTATTTTCCAGGGGAGCCTCCCAGACTTCCTCTGCACAGGGACTTACTCCTGCAGGAGTTGGCAAGTCTTCTGAAGGAACAGGCAGTGGAACCGGTGCCCCACCACCTGAGAGGTCAAGGCTTCTATTCCAGGTACTTCCTGGTACCAAAAAGAACAGGTGGCCTCAGACCCATCCTAGACTTGCGAAATCTGAACAGGTTCCTGGAGAGGGAAATGTTCAAGATGCTTACCCTTGGAATCCTACTACCCTACCTCCAGCAGGGAGATTGGCTATGCCCCTTAGACCTAAAGGATGCTTATACTCACATCCTTATTCATCCAGACCACAGACAGTATCTCAGATTTGGCCTCACATCCATCCCCAGGGTATTCACCAAGTGCCTGGCCGTGGTAGCGGCCTACCTCAGGGTTCAAGGCCTCTTTGTCTTTCCATACCTGGACAATTGGCTCATCAGGGGTCAATCCCCGCAAGAGGCCAATCAAGCCACCCTTCGCACTGTCGCTCTGCTTCAGCACCTGGGGTTTGTTATAAACTTCGCAAAGTCCAGTTTGCACCACTCCCAGAACATGGAGTTCGTAGAAGCTCGATTAGACACCTTTCAGGCAAAGGCCTTTCTGCCAGTGGACAGGGCCCACAGATTGATGGATCTAGCCAGGCTATTCCACAGCAATTCTCTGGTCTCCGCCAGACAATTCCTGAGGCTCTTAGGCCACATGGCATCCACGGTCCATGTAACTCCAAATGCCCGTCTACACATGAGGCCAGCTCAATGGGGACTCAGAACTCAGTGGCACTAAGCCACAGGACGACTCACGGACAAAGTGAGGGTGTCCAGCCTACTACAGTCTTCTCTGCAGTGGTAGCTTCATCTTCCGAATCTGGTGCAAGGGGTGCCTTTTCAAACACCTCCATACTCTTAGGTGCTGACAACCGATGCTTCTCTTCAAGGTTGGGGTGCACATTGCCAAGGGGCATGCACTCAAAACCTGTGGTCTCCTTGGGAGGCCGCACAGCAGATCAATCTCTTAGAGCTGAGAGCTATCTGCTTAGCCCTGAGAACTTTCTCCCATCTCATCTCTCACCAATCCGTCTTGGTTCAAGCGGACAATCAAGTTGCTATGTTCTATGTGAACAAACAAGGGGGCACAGGGTCTCGCCTTCTATGTCAGGTAGCGCAGAAACTGTGCTCCTGGGCAGTCAATCACGGCATTCTTCTCAAAGCGGCCTATCTCCCAGGTCAGGAGAATTACCTGGCAGACAAATTGAGCAGGATTCTGCAGCCGCACGAATGGCAGTTGAATCCTTTAGTGGTTCAACAGATCTTCCTGAGATGGGATCTTCCAACCATAGATCTCTTTGCCAGTCCTCTGAACCGTCAACTTCCCAGGTTCTGCTCCAGACAACCACATCCTCTCAGAGTAGCAGCGAATGCGTTTCTCATTCCATGGTCTACAGGCCTCCTATATGCGTTTCCTCCCTCGCCTCTTGTGTCCAGGACACTATTCAAAGTGCTCCGGGACAAGGCCTCAGTGATCCTGGTGGCCCCGGCAACCCTGGTTCCCACTTCTTTTGCAACTAGCGGTGGACACTTCTCTTCCTCTGGGGATGCAACCCAATCTCCTGTCTCAGGCGCAGGAATCTCTCTTGCACCCCAATCTGCAGTCCCTCAATTTGATGGCCTGGCTGCTGAAAGGGTAGTTCTAGCGCCTTTACTACTGCCTAGGGAAGTGGAGGACGTAGTCTTGGCCTCTAGGAGACAGTCCACCAGAAAGTCTTATGCCCTTAAGTGGCGTAGATTCTCTGCCTGGTGTACTCAACACAACGAGAATCCCTTCTCATGCCTAGTACCAGTGGTGCTGCAGTATTTGCTTCACCTGTCCAACCTAGGCCTTAAGTCCAATTCTGTTAGAGTTCATCTTAGTGCTCTTTCAGCACACCACTCACAGGTGGAGGATCAGTCTCTATCCAGCCATCCTTTGGTGGCTCGCTTCCTCAGAGGCCTGCTTTTGCTTAAGCCTCCAGTGCGTCCACCTGCCCCTGAATGGGATTTAAATGTGGTCTTGTAATGGCTTACTTGCCCACCAGTTGAACCTATGGCTACTTGCCCTCTGCGTTTTCTATCCTGGAAAGCGCTATTTCTGGTAGCCCTTACCTCAGCAAGGTGAGTGAGTGAGCTTCAGGCCCTAGTATCAGAAGCACCATATACTAGGTTCTATAGGAACAGAGTAGTCTTACGGACTCACCCTAAGTTTCTTCCAAAGGTTGTCTCCTCCTATCACCTCAATCAGGAGGTGGTTCTTCTGACTTTCTTTCCCAGGCCTCATGCCAGCCGGGCTGAGATGGTCTTGCATACCCTGAACTGTAGGAGGGTGTTGTCCTTCTACCTTGACCGTACACGGGAGCACCAGAGGGCGGTTCAGCTCTTCGTCTCTTTTGACCCCAATAAGTTGGGGTTGGCTGTCTCCAAGCGTACTTTGTCCATATGGGTAGCTGACTGCATCGCCTGGGCCTACAGGGCAGCCGGCCTCTCGTTGCAGGGTCGAGTTACGGCTCATCGTGTAAGGGCGAAGGCTGCGTCAGTGGCTCACCTCCGCTTTGTTCCATTGGCAGACATCTGCCAGTCCGCTACTTGGTCTTCAAGCCAGACTTTTGCAGCCCACTACTGCCTTGAGAGGGAGTCTCGCAGGGACAGTGCTTTTGGGCAAGCGGTACTCCATAATCTCTTTGGGGTTTAGGCAACTCCTACCCTCCGGCCCTGGTGTTGGGCTACTAATCTCTTTGGGGTTTAGGCAACTCCTACCCTCCGGCCCTGGTGTTGGGCTACCGTTCGGGGGCGTTATCAGAGAAGATTCTGTTCTTGCATGCTGAGGCTCTGGAGGGAGCTCATTGTTTCAGTTTGGGGCCTCTGGTAGCCCTGAGCTGGGGAGTCCCATATGTGAGGACTGACTTCCTGCTTGGTCCTGGAGAAAGAGTAGTTACTCACCTGTAACAGGTGTTCTCCAGGAGCAGCAGGAATCAGTCCTCACAACCCTCCCTCCTCCCCTTGGAGTTGCAGTCATATGCTTTATTTTTGCCGTCTTGTAGCTATGTCATCAGACTGAGCAAGATGTCAGCCTTGGGCAGGAAGGGGACCGCGCATGCGCGCTGCATTCCCAAAGGCTTTCTATGAAAGCTGGGGAAATGCTCCGCACGGGGGCTCCGTCGGCGCCCACGTCACCCATATGTGAGGACTGATTCCTGCTGCTCCTGGAGAACACCTGTTACAGGTGAGTAACTACTCTATACCTGCTTCGACATTAAGAGCTGTGTAGCTGGTGCAGAGCTGCTTGCAAGGCTTTTATTGAAACAGTCCAGATCCATTCTTGTGACCTTCACTGTTAATTAAGCTGCACTTGCTGGACTTAAGAGTGAAATATAAAGTTGCATATAAAGTATTTCTGTTCTGTTTTCAGATGAAGGGCCAGGAGCAGGACCTCAAAAAACACCCACAAATAGGAACAGAAGCAACGGGGTTATCGAACGATTTTCAGAAGACTGTGTTCATAAGGAACTAGCTAAACTAAAAGTAGACAAAGCAATGGGACTGGATGGGATACATCAGAGAATACTGAAGGAACTTGGGACATTCTAGCAGCTCCACTGACTGACCTTTTCAAAGTCTCTTTGGAATCGGGAGTGGTGCCAGAGGACTGGAGAGAGGCACATGTGGTCCCTTTACACAAAAGCAGATGTAAGGATGACGTTGAGAACTACAAGCCAGTTAGTCTAACCTCTGTGATGAGTAAATTATACGAAATGCTGCTGAAAGAGAAAATATTGAGGTTTCTGGAGTTCAATGGATTACAGGATCGGAGGCAGCATGGATTTACCAGAGGCAGGTCTTGTCAGACAAGTCTGATTAATTTCTTTGACTGGGTGACCAGGGAGTTGAACAGAGGGAGAGCCCTAGATGTGGTGTACTTGGATTTCAGTAAAGCCTTTGACACCGTTCTGCACAGGCGACTTATAAACAAACTGAGCATCCTAGGGATGGACCCTAAAGTTACTAATTAGGTTAGAAATTAATTGAGTGGGAGACGACAAACGGTGCAGGTAAATGGAGCTTATTCTGAGAGAAAGAGGTTACCAGTGGGGTGCCGCAGGGATCTGTCCTTGGTCAAATTCTTTTTAATATCTTTGTTAGTGATATTGCGGAAGGACTGTTGGGTAAGGTTTGCCTCTTTGCAGATGATACTCAGAATTTGGCAGCTGAAATTTAATGCTAAAAAATGTAGGGTCATGCATTTGGGCTGCAATAATCCAAGGGAGCAGTACATTGTAGGGGGTGACGTACTTCTGTCCACAAAGAAGAGAGGAACCTGGGCGTAATTGTGTCTGACAATCTTAAAGTAGTTAAACAGATAGAAAAGGCGACAGCGAAAGCTAGAAGGAGGCTTCGGTGCATAGGGAGAGGAATGACCAGCAGAAAAAAAGAGGTGATAGTGCCTCTGTATAAGTCTTTGGTGTGACCTCATTTGGAGTATTGTGTGCAGTTCTGGAGACCTTTATCTTTATTTGTTTTTTGATATACCGTTCTACCTTGACCACCAGAGCGGTTTACAATATACAAACCATAAAAGACTGCTGAAAGAAAAGAACGCCATGCTACCGATAGGAAAGAGAAATAGGAGTGAGAGATAGTGGGAAAGGACAGAGGGACAGGGAAGGAGGGGGAGAAAGCCACCTAAGCATAGTGGGAAAGAGGGAGGGAGATTAAATGCAGAGTGGAAAAGATGACCACACCTTCAAAAGGATATAAGCAGGTTGGAGTCGGTGCAGAGGGTGGCTACTAAAATGGTTAGTGGTCTTCGTTATTAGCATATGATGATAGACTTAAGGATCTTAATATGTACTGTATATGTTAGAGGAAAAGCGGGATAGAGGAGATATGATAGAGATGTTTAAATACCTCCATGGCATAAATGCACAGGAGAACCTCTTTCGATTGAAAACAAACTCTACTACGAGGGGACATAGGATGAAGGTGAAAGGGGATAGACTCAGGAGTAATATGCGGAAATATTTCTTTATGGAAAGAGTGGTAGATGTGTGGAATAGTCTCCCAACGGAGGTGGTAGAGATGAGGGCAGTATTTGAGTTCAAAAAAGCATGGGACAAATACAGGATCTTAAAAGGAAAAAAGGGGACTATTGTAGTAATTGGTATGGAAGGGCAGACTAGACAGGTCATGTGGTCTTTTTCTGCCATCATGTTTCTATGTTTCAATGACGATCTTCTAAAATCATCATGGATTGTTTACTGATGTACTGACGCATTTACTGCAAGTTTATTCTTCTTACTGTCCCATAATGCAGTGTTTCCAAAAGATACTTAAGGTTCCACTGCTGAGTGTTGGGAGGAACCAGATGATGTGAGTCAGAGGGTTCTCGATATATGCATCAAGTATTTGGAACTATCTACCAAATTAATTGAGAAGGGTGACAAGTATTAATATATTTAGGATGGGCTTAAAAACACACCCGTTTAAACAAGTCTTTAGCTAGTTGTATTAGGCAACTATCCTGAATGGGAGATCTAGAAGTGGCAGATGAAAAACGGTAACTGTTTTTGGGATATGTTGTTGTTTTTTTATCCTTGATGGTAGTTGTGCAATTCATTATTGTTGATGCTCATTCTATCTTGCCTTGATCTGCTGCATCTGGGCGGGTTATACATAACATTACATAAACTAACTAACTAAAATAAAACACCACTAACTTGGTCAAATTCCGACTCTTGTAACTCCATATATTAATCACACATACAACCTTCCTGGCCCTTATACGTTTGCAGTAATCCTCACTCATATTATAGGAATTTATCTGCATCACACACATCTTGAGAAAGGTTATTATAAAGAGAGCATTTAAAGAAGCATTCAGGAACAAGTCCTTCAGGTCAATGTCCTTATCTATCTCCAAGAACAAGCAGGAACGTAGTCTTCACATATAGGTGACGTCGGTACCGACGGAGCCTGTGCGGGAATACTCCCCAGCATCCAATAGGAAATCCTTTGAGAGCATCTCACTGTGTCTGCCTTTCTGCCTTCCCAACTCTCCCACCTCAGTTCTTTGTTTTCCGCAGAGCCAGCAGGAAGCAAATCCTGTCACCGTGGAAAATTCTTTAATTCTTTGTCTTTTTGTGGTTTGCGTCTGCCTTCCTGTCGATACCGGAACCGACTACCATCTGTTCTTTTCTTTCTTTCTTTCTTTCAAAAAACAAAAAGTACACCGTTTTGTCTGCTGACACTATGGAAAAGCCAGCTAGTGGTTTTAAGAAATGTTCTAAGTGTGGCAGTACCATTTCTGCTATTAATACCCGTGACTGGGGTCTTAAATGCCTCAGGCCCGATCATCAGCCATCAGAATGTCCTCTGTGTAAGAAGATGACAAAGAGAGGCCTATAGAATCAAGCTGCAAAGTTGGGATCACTCTGCCTCAGATTGTGGTTTCTTTGGCATCGATGTCATCGAGGGCAACCTCTTCCTCTCATGGATTTCAGGTATCAAAACATAAGTCGTCTTCGAAGACAGGCTGCCCCCCCCCATCCCCCTCCCCCCCCCGTAGATCTCTTTCTGAGCATCGAGATGCCACGAGTGTTGCCCAGGAGGTGGATCGGCCGGCCGGCCAAACAATCCTGGCGGGAGGACCTTTCCTCCAAAGCCATCGAAGGGGTTCTAGGATGCTCCCGAGGCCTACACCTCCGTAGAATTCCTGGTGCTATGCTCTGGGACGGTAGCATATATCTCCAGCACCAATACCCAAGCATCGGCAGGCTCTATAGATCAGCATATGCTCACCATAGAGCGGAGCTTGGCGGCTCTACTAGCAGCTTCGGTATCGGTAAAATCCTTACGGGCAGTACTGCCGACACCGGCACTGTCATCTGTTCTGATGCAAACCGCATCAGGTTATATGCCACTTGCTGCGCTACCGCCCATGCCTACCCTAGTCCATTCCTGGTACCAAGGTATCGGTTAGGCAGGCCCCCCCGTTCTGATACCGACTTTGCTCGGTACCAGGCCTTGGCGGAGCAAGGACATCATTCACACCGATACTTCGCATCTTTAGACTCCGATTCTTCTAATAACAAACTGATCGATACCCGAAGACTTCATAGTCTTCCTGAAGACCCTTCTCCTTCACTGGAGCAGCATATGTCCCCTCCTGAGGATATGTCCTTTCAGGAATTTATTTGGGACCTAGCTAAGGGCCTTTCCATTACAGCGACATCTGAGATGGAACCCAGAGCAGAGAAATTGGAGATCCTCCAATACCCTACAGCTCTTAAGGAGACGGTCACGCTCCCGATTCACCGCATACCCCATGATCTCATGCTCAGGATGTGGGAAGCGCCTCTTACTATTTCTCCCCATACTCGACGACTCAATACCATGTATCGAGTACCAAGTTGTCCTGCTTTTAAAAGACGCAGCTTCCACATCTTTCAATGGTAGTGGAATTGGTGATGCATCGAATCTAGAGTTCTAAGACACATTCTTCTAATCCTCCAGGTAGAGAATCGAGAACTCTCAATGCTTTTGGACGTAGGTGTTTTCAAGCTTCCATGCTTTCGGCCAGAATAAGTTCATACATACTCTACATGGGTATGTTCCTCAAGGAGGTTACCAGAGATCTTGAATCGATGGCCCCTTTTCTCCCTGAAGACAAGAGGGCTGACTACCTTACTCTGATGAGACATGCCTAGAATGTTTCAAAGTTTGTCAATAGGGTAACCTTTGATTGTTTTGAGTGCACTAGCAGAGCAACTTCAATCTGCATTGGTGCACACAGAATTGCTTGGCTTCAAGCATCAGATCTTGAATAATGGATTCAAGATAAACTGGATAATATTCCCTGCACGGGTGAAAACTTATTTGGCAAAGACTGACAGGATAATACTGCTCAGTTAGAGTCTGAGAACACCACTCTCAACAGGCTGTCTAAGATTACAGCTAACCTGCTAGGAGGAAAGCAGCTGCAAAGAAAACCTTTTTTAGAAACATAGAAACATGATGACAGAAAAAGACCACAAGGCCCATCTAGTCTGTCCTTCCATAACAACAACTACAACAGTCCACTTTTTACCTTTAGAGATCCTCTGTGTTGGTCCCATGCTTTTTTGAATTCAGTTACTGTCCTCATCTCTACCACCTCCACTGGGAGACTATTCCACGGATCCACTACTCTTTCCGTAAAGAAATATTTCCGCATATCACTCCTGAATCTATCTCCCTTCACCCTCATCCCATGTCCCCTCGTCGCAGAACTTGCTTTCAATTGAAAGAGGCTCTCTCCCTGAACATTTATGCCACGGAGGTATTTAAACATCTCAATCATATCACCTCTATCCCGCCTTTCCTCTAAGGTGTACATATTAAGATCCTTAAGTCTGTCCTCATATGCTTTATAATGAAGACTACTAATCATCTTAGTAGCAACCCTCTGCACCGACTCCATCCTGTTCACATCCTTTTGAAGGTGCGGTCTCCAGAATTGCACACCATACTCCAAATGAGGTCGCACCAAAGACTTATACAGAGGCATTATCACCTCCTTTTTTCTGCTAGCCATTCCTCTCCGTATGCACCCAAGCATCCTTCTAGCTTTTGCCGTCGCCTTTTCTACCTGTTTAGCTACTTTAAGATCATCGGACACAACTATGCCTAGGTCCCGCTCTTCTTTAGTGGACAAAAGTACTTCACCTCCTATGCTGTATTTTTGGTAAGAAGAAAACATTTTACCCTTCTTATACCCCTGCTTCTCAATACCAACCTCAGGGTACCCAAAAGAGGCAACAGCCTCCCAAACAACAGAAGAAGCCAGAGCTCTTAAAGCTCATCCAGCTGCGCAGACCCAATCTGCACCTGGTTTTTGACTTTTTCCTAGAGAACATAGCCGCCCTGCCTCTGGAGAACCCCCACCCCTCCACATAACAGGCAGTCTTTGTCATTATGCCCACAGGTAGCATCTCATCACCTCAGAGCAGTGGACATTAACCATAGTGAGAGAAGGGTACAGACTTCATTTACAAAGCCTGCCCCTGTCCACTCTAATGGGGAATATCAATCTCAAACCCCCTCCCCCCATTGCTCTCCTGCTACAGGAGGTGACTTCTCTTCTATCAGAGGGTGCCATAAAAGAAGTTCCCACATTTCAACAAGGGATGGGTTTCTATTCTCCGTACTTTCTCATACCAAAGAAAAGCGGAGAGTACAGACCATTCTAGACCTCAGGAACCTAAACAAGTTCCTAGTCCACGAAAAGTTCAGGATAGTCTCACTAGGGAACTCTCTTGCCCTGTTTTCAGAGTCAGGATTGGCTCTGTTCTCTAGATCTAAAAGAAGCGTATACACATATTCTCATTCATCCAGAACAAAGGAAGTATCTACTTTTCATCTTTCAGGGAAAGCATTACCAATACAAAGTCCTGCCTTTCGGACTTGCCTCTGCCCCAAGAGTCTTCACAAAGTGCATGGCGGTCGTGGCCGCATATCTAAGAACTCTGAGGATATTTGTCTTCCCTTACTTAGATGACTGGCTCATAAAGGCAAGCACCTGTCAGGAGGATCAGCAATCCTTCTTTGTACAATACAAGTACTGCAACATTTGGGATTTGTAATAAACCTTCCAAAATCCCATCTCACTCCTACTCAAACACTGGCGTTCATAGGAGCCCTCCTAGATACTCAGCGATCAAGGGCATTCTTACCCCAACCCTGCTGTTCTCGTCTCTTTCAGCTGGCATCTCAGGCTCATCTCAAAGATCATCTGATGGCCCAAGAGATTCTACAGCTTCTAGGTCATATGGTCTCAACAGTATATCTAGTTCCATACGCCTTTCTGCAATAGCGCACAGCTCAATGGACTCTTGCTTCCCAGGACATCTCAGGGACAGGATCCAAGTCATTGCTCTTCTGGATGCTTCCCTCCAATGGTGGTGTGCCCCAGAAAACCTCCTCATAGGGTCACCTTTTCAGATGCCTCCACATCAGTGTACCCTGATGACGGATGCCTCCAAATTGGGATGGGGAGCTCACTTGGGTGTTCTCTCCACTCAAGGCCTCTGGATAGCACAGGAGTCGAAACTCCAAATGAAGATAGCACAAAGCTCTAGTAGATTTAACGTCCTAAAGGTGTTTCTGGATCATCTATGATGCCAGAGGTTCTGGTCCAGACAGACAATCAAGTTGCCATGTTCTTTGTGAACAAGCAGGGAGGAACAGGTTCTTGGTCCCTCTGCGAGGAGGCTGTTCATCTCTGGTCTTTTGCCATTGCTTATCAGATACATCTTCAAGCGGTGTATCTACCAGAAGAGTAGAATGTCTTGGCAGACAGATGGAGTCTGATCCTCCTTCCCCTACGAATGAGCCCTCCATCCGGAGACAACATCCTATATCTTTCAGACCTGGGGGACTCCAGAGATAGACCTCTTTGTCACACTGCAGAATGCCAAGCTTCCACGCTTCTGCACCAGAACACCTGTGTCCAGCATACAACAAGTGGATGCTTTACACTTCCATTGGGGTCGGGGTCTCCTCTATGCCTTTCCTCCCATTCCCCTGATTCCCAAAAAGCTTTGTAAACTTCAAGCAGATCGGCTACATGATCCTCATAGCCCCACACTGGCCACCTCAGCTGTGGTTTTCTTTCCTGCTACGTTAGTCTCAGACTTGCTCTCTTGAGTCTCGGGTCAGCTCCCACTCTCCCAGAAAGAGGGACCCTGCTCCATCCCAACCCGCAGTCTCTCCATCTCATGGTTTGGTTGCTGAAAGCATAGCTTTGCAAGGTCTTAACCTTACTCAGGAACTATAGGCAATCCTTTTAGCTTCCGGGAAGCCATCCACCAGACGTTCTTATGCGTTCAAGTGGCGTAGGTTCTCTACCTGGTGTTCTCAGAAGGATCTTGATCCTTTCTCAGCTCCTGTAGAAGCTCTCCTTCAGTATCTCCACCATCTATCTTCCTCTGGTCTCAAGACCAACTCGGTGAGAGTTCACCTCAGTGCAATTGCTGCCTCTCACCATCCCTTAGGTGGGCAGCCCATCTCCTTACAGCTGCTTTTGGCGCGCTTCATAAAAGGTCTTTTATTGACCAAGCCTCCCATCAAGCCACCACCAGTGGCATGGGAGCTTAATGTTGGGCTAGGGCAGCTTCTCAAGCCACCTTTTGAACGTATGGCCATGACCTCATACATTTCTGTCATGGAAAGTTATCTTCCTTATTGCTCTCACTTCAGCTAGACGCATTAGTGAGCTTCAAGCTTTAGTGGCGGATCTGCCCTATGCCCGGTTCCACTATGACAAGGTTGTTCTTAGGACTCACCCCTATTTTATGCCAAAGGTGGTGTCTCCTTTTCATCTGAATCAGTCAGTTTACCTTCCTGTCTTTTTTTCCTAGACTGCATACGTCTAGAGCAGAGGCAACCCTGAATACTCTTGACTGCAAGCATGCCGTAGTATTTTATCACCAAAGAATTTCGCAGTTGTTCATTTCCTTTGACCCTAGTCACCTGGGGCTGCTAGTTTCTAATCGTACTCTCTCAAAATGGATAGCTGATTGCATCTCTTATGATAGAGCAGGACTATCCCTTGAGGGTCATGTCACTGCCCATAATGTTCGTGCCATGGCCACCTCAATGGTGAATCTACATTCTGTAGTCATTGACAAAATCTGTAAAGCAGCAACTTGATCTTCAGTCCATACCTTTGCTGCTCATTACTGTCTGGACAGGTACTCCCGCCAGGATGCCATGTTTGGTCAAGCTGTTCTCCAGCACCTCTTTCAGACTTAAGGGCAACTCCTACCCTCCGTCCCAGAAATTGATACCAGACATCCATGGAGGATTCATAACTTCTGCAAGCCTTCTCTGAGGCAAACTGACTGGTTCTGAGGTCATTTCTCTAGCATCTGGGAGCTAGGAAGTCCTTTATGTGAAGACTTCATTCCTGCTTGTTCCTGTAGATTGCGTAGTTACTCATCTGTAACAGGTGATCTCCGGGAACAGCAGGAATTTAATCTTCACAACCCACCCTCCTCCTCTAGGAGTTGTAGATTTTCTCTTTTCTCTCCTTTTTTCTCTGCTACAAACTCAACTGAGGTGATAAGAGTTGGGAAGGCTAGAAGGCAGCAACGCAGGCGCAGTGGAATGCTCCCAAAGGCTTTCTTATTGGACGCTGGAGTGCTTTCCCGCGCATGCTCTGTCTGTACTGACGTCGCCCATATGTGAAAACTAAATTCCTGCTGTTCCTGGAGATCACCTGTTACGCCTTCACCCTCTCAATAAACTTGGGTAGTTCCATTGATTGACTAAAGTTCTTTGAATTATTCCAGGTCACACTCATACATACAGGGTTTAGCAGTTCAAATCTTGTTCTCATAGATTTGAGTTGAGATCTTCAGGCTAGAAATGTTTTGTTTCTGGCCCACTGATGTAGCAAAATCAACCACTAACATGATTCCTTATCATCCCTCCAGTCCAGTCCCGCACTTCTGGGTAGTGTACCTCTTCCGGCAGCTTGGAGACTAAGCATGTCTTCTTTTCAATGCACCAGTACTACAGCGGGGACCGCACACTATCTCCAATTTACTCAGTCTCCAAGCAGTTGGAGGAGGTGGTGAGCCCAAGGTGCTGGACTCACTGAAGAGACAACTAAGGAAGTTTAGTTTAGTGTAGTGTAGTTTTACCTTTATTTTGTCAAGTTTCTTTGCAGAACAGCAATTTTGATTTGCCTTTTACAAAAAAAAAAGGAATGGAGGAGGACCCCCTCCCGTCCCCTTTCTGAGCGGGGGTGTTATGGAGACTGTGTGGACGATCAGGGAACTGGTGGCTCCCGAACCAGTCATCAGTGAGGAGCCACCTGACTATTAAAGGGCTGACGTGGCACAGCAGACAGTCCCTGGAGGCCCTCCTCGACGCTGAAGCCGTGGTTACTGGCTGAGCTTGGGAGGTGAAAGAGAGGAGGAGCAGCGCACATGCTGTGGCACCAGAAGTGCAGTAACATTTCTCCAGAGGGGTTAGATTAGATACACACGGTGTCAGGGACTATTTAGAAAGTCGGGCGAGGAGAGCGTGTTTACCGGAAGCCTGATTTGCACCGAAGGCCTGTATTCCTCTGGGGCCTGTGACTGCATGGTGGACAGTTTTGTGCTGCATGGGAAGGAAAGTGGTGGGTCTTTCTCTCTCTCTTGGTATGCTCTCATTTTCATGGCATGGGTCCCCTAAGTGAATTTTTGGGTCTTTTGCATGGGGGGGGGGGGGGGCGCAACTAGACTAGAAACTCTTCATTTAAAAAAAAAACTAAAAAACTAAAAGGGAGTTTTTCAAGGTTTGTAGCAGTTTTGAGTTGTTAGTAGTTTTCTTTCAAGCTAGCAGGCAGAGGGAGGTCTCCTCCTTGGCCTCTGCATGGATCAGGGGCAAGCTAGGGACTGGGCCACTAGTTTATTTCCATTATGCCTGCCAGACGGCAGTGCCTGGTCTGTGGATCCCGGCAGGGTGCGGTCTCAGAGGCGGACATTTGTCAGGGGTATGCGGAAGAGGCCTCCTCGATGGAACAGACTCTGCAAGACAAGACAGGACAAGAGAGGACTCTCTCTCCATCTCGGGAGGTTCAAGATTCAGTGGGTGCCGTGCTTGTGCCGCAGGAGACAACTTCCTGCTCCCTGGTCATTCCCGGACCCTCCACAGCTCAGAGCCTTGATGATGTGGGGGTCTCGGGTATTTTCTCCCCAGAATTTGTGCTCCTTCTCCATAAGGCGTTCTGCTTGCACCAGCAGGGGTCAGTGGGAGGAACCTCGGCGCTGGAGCACAGCACCAAACGGGCAGTGGTTACGAGTGAGTGCGAGCCGGGAGTAAAGCCTGCAAAGAGGCCCCGGCCCTCTGAGGAGGGGCAGGAGCAGTCGTCATTGTCTGAAGGTCTAGAGGGAGAGGACCTGGATACAGAGCTAAATTTGGACGAAAAACTGGAAGAAGGTGAAATCCCAGAACAGGAAGACCAGGTATGGTTAGTACAGGTGTTCCACCAGGAAGAGTTGTAGGTGCTCATCATGAAATCCCTGAAGACTCTTAATTTCTCCAGGAACAAGCAGGAAGTCAGTCCTCACTTATGGGTGACATCGGCACTGATGGAGCCCGCGCGGAGCAATTCCCCAGCTTTCAAAGAGAGCCTTTGAGACTGCTACCACACATGCATGGTCCTCTTCCCGCCCAAGGGTGCCATCTTGCTCAGTCTCCCTTTTTCCATGGAGCCCTTCGGACGCACGTCCTCGTCCCTCGAAAAACGTTTTGGTTTTTTAGCCTTAACAGGCTCTCTATTTTCCGGTTGCACCGGTCCTCTAACGGTCCTTCCCCTGCTGTATTTTTAGAGCTCTCGGGGATACTCCTCATTTTTTGTGCGGGCTTCGCGCCCTTTTTTCTTTTCCAACTGCTGGCCGCGTGGGTCTTTGACCTCGCAGGGGCCATTTTTGCCCCCATGGCCACCGGATTCAAAAAATGCGATAGATGCTCTAGGAACATGTCGCTTATGGACACTCATGACTGTTGTCTGCGGTGCCTCGGAGCCGACCATGACCCAGAGCTCTGTTCGCTCTGCAAGAAAATGTCCTCTAAGGCCCTGCTCATCTGTAAGTAGAAGTCCGAAGACATTTTCCGAAAGGCCGCCTCGGAGTCTCCGGTGGCGCCCTCGGCCATCTCTCCTCCTATAGGTTCCCCCCCTACTGCCCCGCATTCTCGGCACTCCGACCAGGGGTCTCCCGAGGTGGAGCGGCACAGAAAGAAGGCGGCCTCGAAGTTGCTGTCCAGGGCTCCCGACAAGCACGAGCGCTCCTATGCCCAGTCACTTAGTCCCCTTCGGTGTTCCTGAGAGTCGGACAAGGAGCAGCCCCACAAGGTTTCCCGCATGGAAGTGGAGGCCTCCGGCGAAGGTGCTCGGTCTCCCGAGGGTCGTCCCGGTGAGGACCCCCTCTCCTCCTCAACACCCGATCCGGTGACCCCGTTATCGGCGTCGCAGGGCCCCATGCCCGTGTGGGAGTCCCGCATGCTGGCGCTGGAATGTAGCGATTCTGCATTCATTGCTTCCCAGCAGGCACTCACAGCCAGCTTTGCTCACATGCTCAGAGATTGCGGGTCCCTCGTGTGGGACACCCAAATCCATCCTGGAAACCCCCAAGAGCCACGGGCCTCTTGAGGGTCCTCGACATCAGTCTCGCTCACCCTCCCGTTCCTTGGAGGCGAGATCGTCCAGGGCCTCTGGCACCAGGCCCACTGGCCACTGGACAGGGCGATTTGCCCAGCTCGGACTCTCGACCGATTTCTCGGACTGGGAGTCCAATGGGGCCACCTCCCCGGAGACCCATACCCATCGGGATCTTCTGTCAGACCCCTCACTGCCCGCATTCCAGCGGCGCTCGCCGCCCGAAGACACCTTCCTGGTGTTCATTCAGGACATTGCATGGGCCATTAACCTGGTCACCCATGCTGAGGAGGACCCTTGTGCTGAAGAACTCGACATTCTTCAGTACGAGTCCCCGCCCAGGGAATCCCTCACAGTACCTGTTCCACCTATTCTATCTTGGCTGCTGCTCCGCATGTGGGAGGCCCCAGCCTCGGTTCCCATCGTGAGCAAGCGCCTTGACACGATGTACAAACATAAGAACGTAAGATATGCCATACTGGGGCAGACCAAGGTCCATCAAGCCCAGTATCCTGTTTCCAACAGTGGCCAATCTAGGTCATAAGTACCTAGCAGTTTCTCCAAAAGACACAGGTTCCTCAATGCTTGTATTGGGTCAAGCAGTGATATCCCGGGTCCCTTTTAATAATGGTTTATGTACCTTTCCTCCAGGAACTTGTCCAAACCTTTTTTAAACCCAGCTACATTAACAGCTCTTACTACATCCTCTGGTAACAAATTCCAGAGTTTGATTACCCATTGAGTGAAAAGATATTTTCTCTTATTAGTCTTAAATAGATTACCCTGTAGCTTCATTTCATGTCCCCTAGTCTTTTTATAGTCTGATGACGTAAACAATTGATTTACATTTACCCGTTCCACTCCATTCATTAATTTGTAGACCTCTATCATATCTCCCCTCAGCGGTCTCTTTTCCAGGTTGAAGAGCCCTAACCTTTTTAGCCTCTCTTCATAGGAGTATCCTTCCATCCCCTTTACCATTTTGGTGGTGGTTCTCTGTACCTTTTCTAATAACGCTATATCCTTCTTAAGATACAGCAACCAGAATTGCACACAATATTCAAGGTGCGGTCGCACCATGGAACGATACAGAGGCATTATAATATCCTTTGTTTTATTTTCCATTCTTTTCCTTATGATACCTAGCATTTTGTTTTCTCTGTTGACCACCGCTGCACACTGGGCGAAGGGTTTTAACATGGTATCCACATGACGCCTAAATCTTTTTCTGGGTGGTGGTTCCTAATGTGGAACCTTGCATCATGTAACCATAGTTTGGGTGGTTCTTTCATAGGTGCATAACTTTGCACTTGTCCACATTAAATTTAATCTGCCATTTGGATGCCCAGTCTTCTAATTTATCAAGATCCAGGTACATTACCAACAACTGGTAGGAGGCCGTTTTATGTTATAGAACGGGAAAGAGCTTTAGTAGCACTCCTGCCATTCTCCTTGAGATGGCCTCCTACCAGTTGTTGGTAATGTACCTGTATTTTTATTTTTTTACCCTATGTGTTATTAATTGATACTCTTCCTGGTTTATATTTATATACTGTTTTATTTAATTATTTAACAAAGCTTATATACCGCCCCTTCCTGAGATCAGGGGCGGTTTACATAGAACATCAGAACATGTTTTACATTTAACATAGGAACTATAAACATTTAGCATGTACGACTATGTACAGCTAACTATATACATTTTGTTTGTATCTGATGTTTGACCTAGGGTAACTGTCATTTTGAAGTTTAAGTTTTATAATTTGCTTTTGGTGTTATCTATGTTTTTAGACCCCTGGGGAAGGCCTTGTGCCGAAACTTTTTAAAGTTGCGTCCTTAATAAAGGCTTTTTAAGTTTTCTCCCAGTGTGGCCTGGTCCTTTTTCTCTGCCTGGTTCTTGGACTATTCCCATCTGCGGGGAATGCACTGTTTCTCTGCTGTTCCTTGAGGAACTCCAGTCCAGTCCCAGATCCTACTCCAAATACCGGTTGTCAGTGACCAGGGCCTGAAGCGGTTTTCCATGGCTAAGGAAATGGCCCAGGGTGTCGGCAAACTCTGGGGAGGGTGGTGTTGAGGACGGACCGAAAGGATTGTCTGTCTCAAGCTCAGTACTGGATATTGTTGCCCAGTGGGGCCTCAGGTAAGTCTCCTCATTCTGCAGGGGAGGAGGAATCTCTTCTCCAGGAAAGGGGGAGTTTTGATTATTTAGGTATAGTATTCTTTGTTCAAGTTTTAACTACTTATTTGTTGCTCCTGTGAGTCTGCTTTGTTAATAGATTACTGGAGATAGTGGACGGCCCCCGCTGTATTAACACTGGTGTCATCAAAAGATGACATGCTCAGTCTCCAAGCTGCTGGAAGAGGTACACTACCCAGAAGTGCAGGACTGGACTGGAGTTCCTCAAGGAATAACAATTAGCAGGTAAGTCTAATTTCATCTTGTTGCACTTTTATGCTTAACAGGACCTTTGGAATTCCTGAGCATTCAGGGACAATCATTCTAATTCCGAGTCATTTTCAAATATACAATACAGAATTTTTGAGTAGTAAGCTTCTGGAATATTTATCATATCCTTGCCTTTCATCCCCTCTGACAGACCTGGAGGCATAAGTTCAAAATTTTCTTAGATCATGCTGAACCACCTCCATTTTCAGTTTGGTGGTCAATTGTGTAATAAAAGATTCCAGTCTATCCATTCATTTTTCTGATTTGTCTATATAATCTTGAAAGAAAGAAATTTGCCTTACAGAGCTTTTCTCTTTAATTGACTGCATTTATACATATAGGGCCTGATACCCAGCGACAGCAGCTAGCGCTACTAAAGCAGCTAACAGCTGCCGCTGAACCTTAAACCTGGATATTCAATGCCTGTGCCATATCCAGGCCCCATCCTTGAATATCCATATTGCCTGGATTGCTATGAATCTAACTGGGCAGCAGTGATATTCAGCCCCTGCCCAGTTAGCTTCAGTGGTTAAAGTTAGGCCAGCCTTTATTGAGCCTGACTTACAGTATGCTGCATGTCGATAATCGGGCAGTGGTTTAATTTCACCGCTGCCCAGTTATCAGTGAGTGTTGCCCCCTGGCATGCCCCAATGCTAACCAGTTAGAATCAAGGTGCGCAGCGGCAGTGGCACCCGCAGATATTCAGACAAGGGCATTAACACTGTTAGCAGGCTTGCTAAACGTTTTAATCCCTTTGAATATACCCCCATAGTTATTTGGAATATGACTCTTATACATATAAAGGCTGGCACTAATGCATAGTCATGGTGAAAATCAGCATTTCCATAATTGCTGGCACTTATATGTGTAAGTTGCATTGAGTCTCCAGTATGTGCAAATGTGTCTCACATATTCATTGTAGATATACTGAAAACCCATCTGACTGAATGAAGCCAATAGGAGAAATTTGAGAACCTTTGCATTATTTTTATTTATTTATTTATATTTAGCTCACACTGTTACAGTAGTAGCTTAAGACGAGTTCCATTTAAGGTACAGTAGGTATTTTATTGTCCTCAGAGGGCTTAAAATCAAAGTTTGTAGCTGAGGCAATAAGAGGGTTAAGTGACTTACCCAAGGCCACGGGGCACATAAGTGAATATTGCTCAAAGGTTTGTTCATGAATGAGTATGACCTTTGTATATAATGTCAGTTAGAAGTGAATTCCAGTCTAGGACCTTAGATTTCATATTTCTAAACATAATCTTTTCTGTATTAATGTGTTTGAATACAGGCCACCTTTCACACTCCTTTTAGTCATCTGGCTCAGAGCCCCGAAGGATGTTCCACTTTGATCTTCCCTAGAATAATGGGCTTTGCCAAGGTAAGGAAGTTTGTGCATTCCAGACATTTGTTATTACTACTTTACTATCTTTCGGAGTCCCAAAGGAAACAATGTACAAGTCAATGGCTAAAGCATGCCCTTAGTCCATTTTTGGTTCTAATGCTGGCTCCTATAACTAACTGCTAAATGGAGATAATTTTAAGACGCTTTTTCTGTGTGTAAAGCATGTTTTAACATGTTGAAAAAAACTCTTATACATGCATATTCAGCCTTGTAATTTTATAAGTATGTGCACCAACCATAGGCATTCCCTTGGGCGAAGAGTAGGCAGAGTTGTGATATATACATCCATGCACAGAAGGTATGTGAATTTGTGCATGAAATTTCTGTGCTGTTGGAGCTGGTGCTGGATATCTAGTTTATAAAGACACATGGGCACCTATATTTACTTTTTAAATAGGTAAATGCAATACTAAATTAGAAATGGACCATAAAATCTCAAACAGCACTTATCTGCATTTAATCTTTGAGCTTCATATGCATATTTCTTTATGGATTAGTATGTTTCCATTGTTTATGAACTGTTATGATTTGAAATGCTTATATCACTGTAGACTGATGATGATGCTGTGAGAGCTATGAGAGAGAGTTTTATCCACACTGGCTCTTTTTGAGATTTGATGGACCATTTTTAATTTAGTATTGCAATTACCTATTGGAGAGACTAATATGAGAGATTTTTTGACGCCTTTATAAAATAGGCAGCTTCTTTTGATGTTCCACATAGGTGCCCTGTTATAAAACCAAACCCACAGGAATACTTTTGCCTGCACAGAGGGTGGGAATTTTTAAATAGTCCATTTTCATGGTAAAACACTATTTTATGTGCAAAAATAGCAATGAAAATTGAGCTAATTGTGTTTTTTGTCTTTCTCTTTCTCAAAAAAAAACCACTAGCTATGCCTCTTCTCCATTGATAAGCAAGATTGAATGAGGCAGGCAAAAGGATGTCTAATGGCATCAACATGGAATAGCTCTCCCATGGGCCGATACAGAAAGCCGGCTCTGAAGTTGCACGCTGTTAACTCTGTATGACTCTGTGCAGCACACCGATAGCGTGTGACTTCAGTGCTGGCATGCAGAAAGGGGCACTTATGCATATTAGCCATGCATTAAACTGTGGCGCAAATGGCACTGTTAAACTGGGAGAGCAAGCCAAACACATGTGCAGAAAAGTTGGTACAAGTTTGGCATGCTCTCCCAGAGAAACAGGGGCACTGTGTGGCTAATTTGCATAAGTACCCCAACAGTATTTTGATGACATCAGAGGCTTTACCCAATGCCTGGCTCATCTGAGATGAAGTGTCAGACTTCCCCTTAGATGATCCAGGCGTCGGCTAAAGCTCCCAATGCCATCAAAATACTGTTGGGGGGCCAGTGCTCCCAATAGAAACCAATCCATGGTGGCTTAGCGGCCCCGATCCCCCTCCCCACCTACCTAATTAAAAATAAACTTGGTGGCCCAGCAGCCCCAAGCCCCCCACCCCCCTCCTGGTACCTTTACAATGGAGCGGGAGCATTGCTCACGTGCTCCCTCTCCTGCGCTGCCATCTTGAAAAATGGTGCCCAGTTCTGCGCCATGCATCCTGGGATGCACTGGGTGAGGTCAGACTGCCACATAAGGCTACCTTATATGGCAGTCTAGATCCTGCCCAGTGCATCCCAGGATGCACCGCGCGGGACCGGGCCCCACCATTTTTCTCCGGAGATTAGCAGGGGGATGTAGGTGCACTTGATTGGTAATGTCTGAGACAGCACAAGTGTGCTGGGCTCTCCCCTAGCTCAGAAAAGTCCAAAAGACTGCTTTCTTATCCAAGCTCCTGTTCTCCTCAGTCTGTTCTGACCACAGCTTCAGTCAGCTACGGCTCTCCCCTCTGTTGGAGTTTTTTTCAATTTCACTATTCATTTTTGCACATTTCTTGTTCCTCTCCTCTGCTCTCAGTGGTGGCAAGCGCCACCGACAACATTTAAAAAACAAACAACAAAAATGGATTTTGTTAAGCCGCATGGCTCCTGCATTGTGCAGCCTCTCTCTCTCTCCTCAGCGGAGCTCCGGACAAGAAACAAACCCCCCCCCCCCCCCCCAAACCTGAAGCAAGAGATTATATAACAGATGCAGAGAAAAATGAAAGCAAGTGTACAAGTGAGCACGCTGGGGCCTCTGCACTGCCATCATGCTTAAACGGTTACATATATTTATTTATTTTATTTAGCTGGGTTTATATACCGTCTTTCACCGGGTCAAAGCAGTTTACATGAAACAAAGATATTAACAGTTACAGTGGCACAGACTACTATATACAGCATGCACTGAATACATAGTGTCAATCAACTTTGTACAAAGTTTACAATTTCAGGGTTTTGGTTACGTGGGAGCAGGTAATTATATATACAGTAAGCATCAGACAAGGGGATCCTGGGGATTATGTGTTGGGGGTGAAATGTTCTGAGAAGAGGTAAAACGTTTTTACCTGAAGGTGTTGAGGTCAGTGATGTTTCTTATTGGATCTGGCAGTGTGTTCCAAATTGAAGGCACATAGAGTTGGAAGGCTTGAGCACAGGCCTGTTGATTGAATTGGGTTCCGATGTGGGAGATAAGAGTGATCTCCAGGAACAAGCAGGAATGTAGTCTTCACATATGCTCCCCAACGTCCAATAGGAAAACTTTTGGGAGCATCCCACAGCGCCTGTGTGCTGCCTTCCCGCCTTTCCCAACTGTCCCTCTCCAGTTCTTCGTTTTCCACAGAGCCGACAGGACCCACATCCTGTCACCGCAGAAAATAATTCCCTTCTATTCTTCTTTTATCTCCAGGAACAAGCAGGAATGTAGTCTTCACATATGGGTATCGTTGGTACTGACGGAGCCTGCGTGGGAAAGCTCCCCAGCGTCCAATTAGAAAGCTTTTGGGAGCATCCCACAGTGCCTGCGAGCTGCCTTCCCGCCTTTCCCAACTGCCTCTCTCCAGTTCTTCGTTTTCCATGGAGCCAGCAGGTCGTTGTTCCTGTTACCGCAGAAAATTTCTCCTTATTCTCCTTTTTTGTGGTCGCGTCTGCCTTCCTCGACGCTATACCAGTACCGCCGGTTCTTCTTTCTTTCTTTAAAAAAAAAAAAAAAAATAGATAGTATTTTTTTCCAAACTTTTCTTTTCCAGGTGCACGTGCCATTTTGGGCCTTAGGCCCAAAATTTCCTCCACTATGGAAAAACCCACTTCGGGTGTCAAAATGTGCACCAAGTGTGGCGGTACCATCTCCGTCACCGACACCCATGAGTGGTGTCTTAAATGTTTAGGTCCTGACCACTCCATCTTTGAGAGTATGGCTTGTGCCATGATGTCCAAGAGGGGTCGACAAAACCGAGCTGCTAAGCTCAGCACCCTTTTTTCCTCCGATGCAGCTTCTGTAGCATTGATGTCTTCCAGGGCTTTGTCTTCCTCCCATGGATCTCAGGTAACTAAACATTAGTCTGGCCGGTCCTCAAAGGGTAGATCTCCTTCCAAGCATCGAGATGCCTCTGGCGTTGACCTTGAGGGTTCTGTACCGGCAAATTGCCCCGGCGGAAGGCTTCAGCTTCCAAAGCATTATCGTGGCTCCAGGATGTTCTCGAGGCCTCAACCTCGGCAGAACTACTGGTGCCATGCTCTGGGGTACCGGCTGCTTTCTCTGGTACCGATACCCAGGCATCGGCAGCGTCGATAGACCAGAGGTTCCTGGCTATTGAACGCAGTCTGGCGGATCTCCTTGCGGCATCGACTCCCTCGGAACCGCGTCAGACAATTCAACCGGTACAGGCACCGACACCGACTCTGGCACCAGTATTGGTACCGGTACCAAAAGTATCGGCAACGACATCGGTGTCTGCTTTGCTGGCACCCAGTCATGCGATGCTTTCTGGTACCGATACACCGGTACCGATTCCCCCCGGTACCGACTTCGGTCGGTACGGGTATCAGGCTCTTCAAGAGCATCCGGACAGAAGGTACTTTGAATCCTCGGTGGAGTCTGAGGATTCTGACAGCTTTGTCGGTACCGGAATACTTCTCCCGGAGGAGCCTTCCTCTCCTAAACATAGGATGTCTCCTTCAGAAGATATCTCCTTTCAGGATTTTATCAGGGAGGTGGCTCTAGGTCTTTCCATTACTGTGGCTCCCGAAACAGAGCCCAGGGCAAAGGAGTTGGAGATTCTACAATATCCCAAGGCACCTAAAGAGGCAGCTACTTTGCCTGTCCATGAGATCTTACATGATCTAATGCTAAGAATGTGGGAAACACCTCTTACCACCTCTCCTCACTCTCGTAGACTGGATACCATGTATCGAGTCCCTCCTTGTCCTGGGATCCAGAAGACTCAGCTTCCTCACCACTCTTCATTTTCCGCGGAGCCAGCAGGTTTGTTGTTCCTGTCACCGCAGAAAACATTTTCATATTCTCCTTCTTTTTTGTGGTCGCGTCTGCCTTCGACGCTATACCGGTACCGCCGGTCCTTTCTTTCTTCCTTTTTAAAAAAAAAATATATATAATCTTTTTTTTTTTCCAAACTGTTCTTCCTCAGGTGCATGCGCCTTTTTGGGCCTTAGGCCCAAAATTTCCTCTATCATGGAAAAACCCGCTTTGGGTTTCAAGAAGTACACCAAGTGTGGCGGTACCATCTCCGTCACCGACACCCATGAGTGGTGTCTTAAATGTTTAGGTCCTGACCACTTCATTTCGGAGTGTATGGCTTGTGCCATGATGTCCAAGAGGGGTAGACAAAACCGAGCTTCTAAGCTCAACACCCTTTTTCCCTCCGATGCAGCCTCTGTGGCATCGACGTCTTCCAGGGCTTCATCTTCCTCCCATGGATCTCAGGTAACTAAACATAAGTCTAGCCGGTCCTCAAAGGGTAGATCTCCTTCCAAGCATCAAGATGCCTCTGGTGTTGCCCTTGAGGGTTCTGTACCGGCAAAATTGCCCCGGCGGGAGGCTTCGGCTTCCAAAGCATTATCGGGGCTCCAGGATGTTCTCAAGGCCTCGACCTCGGTAGAACTACTGGTGCCATGCTCTGGGGTACAGGCTGCTTTCTCCGGTACCGATACCCAGGCATCAGCAGCGTCGATAGACCAGAGGTTCCTGGCTATTGAACGTAGTCTGGCGGCTCTCCTTCGGCATCGACACCATTGGAACCACGTCAGACAGTTCAACCGGTACCGACAGCATCGGCATCGACATCAGTGTCTGCATTTCCGGCACCCAGACATGCTATGCCTTCCGGTACCGATACACCGGTACCAATTTCCCCGGTACCAACTTCGGTCGGTACGAGTATCGGGCTCTACAAGAACATCCGGACAGAAGGTACTTTGAATCCTCGGAAGAATCTGAGGATTCTGACAGCTCTGTCAGTACCGGTGTATTTCTCCCAGAGGAGCCTTCCTCTCCTAAACGCAGGATGTCTCCTCCAGAAGATATCTCCTTTCAGGATTTTATCAGGGAGGTGACTCGAGGTCTGTCCATTACTGTGACTCCTGAAACAGAGCCCAGGGCAAAGGAGTTGGAGATTTTACAATATCCCGAAGCTCCTAAGGAGGCAGCTACTTTGCCTATCCATGAGATCTTACATGATCTCATGTTGAGAATGTGGGAGACACCTCTTACCACTTCTCCTCACTCTCATAGACTGGATACCATGTATCGAGTCCCTCCTTGTCCTGGTTTCCAGAAAACTCAGCTTCCTCACCACTCTATTGTAGTGGACTCAGCTATGAGAAGGATCAGGAGTGCAAAGAGGCATGCCTCTAATCCTCTAGGACGTGAGTGTAGAACTTTGGATGCCTTTGGACGTCATACTTTCCAGACTTCCATGCTTTCTGCCAGGATCAGTTCCTATATTTTATATATGCGAATGTTCCTTAAAGAAGTCACAGGAGACTTGGAGATTTTAATCCCTCTCCTTCCTAATGACAAAAGGCAGGATTTTCTCACACTAGTTAAACATGCCCAGGATGTTTCTAAGTTTGTCAGCCGTGCAGCTTTTGACTGTTTTGAGTGCATAAACAGAACCTGTGCCATTGCCATAGGTGCACATAGAAGTGCCTGGCTCCAGGCATCCGATTTGGAGCTCTGGGTGCAGGACAAACTGGGCAATATCCCTTGTACAGGTGAGAATCTATTTGGCAAAAATTGGCAAGAGAAAGCCAATGAGTTGGATGATGACAACTCCACTTTGGATAGGTTATCCAAAGCCACAGCTGATCCTGCAAGGAAGAAATCCTTCAAGAAACAATTCTTCTCAAAAAAGAAGAGGTTTTATCCCTCTTATTCCCAGCAGGGACGTTCTGCAGGTTAGCCTGCCCGAAAGAGTCAGCAACCATTTAAACAAAGGAAAGCAAAGACTGCTAAGCCTCAACCATCTCAGCAGTCTCAGCCTCCACAAGGCCTTTGACTTTCATCTAGAGAACTTAGCCTTCCTGGCTCTCAATGGACCAGAGCCTTCCACCATTCCAGGAAGGTTGTGTCACTTTGCCCCCAGATGGGGGCAGATAACAGCAGAACATTGGACACTCTCCATTATAAAAGAGGGGTACAAGCTTCACTTTCTGTGCATGCCCCCTCCCACAATGGTAAGACAGTTCAATTCTCAGACCTCTCTCATCAACCTGTTAGATCAAGAGATCACTATGCTTCTTTCCCAAGGGGCAATAGAAGTACCCATTCCTCAACAGAGTACAGGGTTTTACTCCCCCTATTTCCTTATCCCAAAAAAAACAGGGGGACACCAACCTATTTTGGACCTCAGAGAATTGAAGAAATTCCTGTTCAAAGAGAAATTCAAGATGATTTCTCTGGGATCTCTGCTGCCATACCTTCAGAGTCAGGATTGGCTTTGTTCTCTAGATCTCAAGGATGCGTACACTCATGTTCTCATCCATCCAACTCACAGAAAGTTCCTTCGGTTCCTTTTTCAAAGAAAGCACTACCAGTACAGGGTGCTTCCTTTTGGCCTGGCCTCAGCACCAAGGGTGTTTACGAAATGCATGGCTGTGGTAGCAGCATTTCTTCGCACTCTAGGAATATTCGTCTTCCCCTACTTAGACTACTGGCTCATTCGAGCCCCGTCAGAGGCCAGGATTTCTCTATCTTCCACAATGCATATCCTTCAGTATTTGGGTCTGGTCATAAGCATCCCAAAATCCATTCTAAGTCCCACTCAGTCTCTAGAGTTCATAGGAGCTTTGCTGGATACCAGAAAAGCAAGGGCCTATCTTCCTCAGACCCGTTGCCTTTGCATGGTGCAGTTAGCTTCTCAAGCAGTGCTAAAGCCTCATCTCACTGGCTGAGAAATGTTACAACTACTAGGCCACATGGCTTCTACAGTGCATGTGGTTCCTTATGCTCGCCTCCATATGAGAGCAGCCCAGTGGACCTTATCCACTCAATGGACCCAGGCATCAGGGTGCCTGTCAGACAAAATAGCAAACACAAATCGCCTTATTTTGTCCCTCCAATGGTGGCAGTCCACTCAAAACCTGTTGCTGGGGTCCCCATTTCAACAAACGTTACCCCAGGCAACTCTCAGAACAGATGCTTCACCAATGGGTTGGGGAGCTCATCTGCAAGACCTCTCCACCCAAGGCACTTGGACTCCACAGGAGACTCATCTACATATCAGTCTCTTAGAGATCAGAGCAATCTTCCTTGCTCTTCGAGTGTTCCACACCCTTCTCAGCTACAAGACAGTCCTCATTCATATGGACAATCAAGTAGCCATGTTCTACGTGAACAAGCAGGGGGGAACAGGCTCTCTGTCGCTTTGCAACGAAGCTTTGCGACTATGGGCCCTCGCCAGAGAGCATCAGATTCAACTCCTGGCAGTGTATCTTCCAGGCATACAAAACTCTTGGGCAGACAGACTCAGTTGAGTTCTGCTTCCACACGAATGGTCTCTACATGCAGACCAGGTGGCCAAGATTTTTCAAATTTGGGGAACCCCGGACATAGACCTCTTTGCAAGTCCGTTGAATGTCAAATTTCCCCGGTTCTGTTCCAGAATTCCAGCTCAGGGCTCTCAGGCCAGGGATGCTTTCCTTCTTCACTGGGGTCAAGACTTCCTTTATGCCTTTCCACCCATTCCCTTAATTCCCCAAACCCTGTTCAAGCTTCAGAGAGACAGAGACCGTATGATTCTCATAGCTCCACATTGGCCACAGCAAGTGTGGTACCCTCTACTTCTACATCTCTCTCAAGCTCCCTCTCTGGAGTTAGGGTCTGCTCCAGATCTCCTGTCTCAGGAGGACAGAATGTTATGGCATCCCAATCCCCATTCTCTGCATCTCAGGGCTTGGTTGCTGAAGGCCTAGATCTCCATGATCTTAACCTCCCTCAGCAAGTAAAGGATATCCTTTATTCTTCCAGGAAGCCTTCCACAAGACGCTCTTATGCTTTCAAGTGGAAAAGGTTTACCATATGGTGTTCGCAGAAGGGTCTTAACCCACTTGCGATACCTCTAGGTTCTTTACTGGAGTACCTCCTTCATTTATCCAATGCAGGACTTAAGACTTACTCAGTAAGAGTCCATTTGAGTGCTATTGCGGCTTCTTTCAAGCCTATAAATGGACAAACTATTTCCTCCCATCCTTTTATAGCAAGATATATGAGAGGCCTTCTTCTAACTAAACCTCCCATTAGGCCACCACCGGTGGCATGGGACTTGAACCTGGTTCTTGGTCAGCTCATGAAGCCACCAGTCGAACCCTTAGCTACCACCTCATTGAAATTCCTTTCTTGGAAGGTTATCTTTCTCATTGCAATCAGATCAGCACGTCACATCAGTGAGGTGCAGGCACTAGTGGCTGATCCACCTTATACAATGTTCCATCATGACAAGGTAGTCCTTAGGACTCATCCACACTTTATGCCAAAGGTGGTCTCGCCTTTTCATCTAAACTAAGCGGTCTACCTGCCTGTGTTTTTTCCAAGGCCTCATGCATCAAATGCAGAAAGGAATCTTCATACTTTGGACTGTAAAAGAGCTTTAGCCTTTTACTTACAAAGAACACAGCAACATAGAAAGTCCTCTCAACTCTTTGTTGCTTTTGATCCTTCTCATTTGGGACTTCCAGTCTCCAAGAAAACACTGTCCAACTGGATTGCACAGTGTATTTCCTTTGCCTATCAGAGTAAGAATCTTCCTCTGGAGAGCCATGGCAGCTTCAATGGCTCATCTGCACTCTGTGTCTATCGACGACATTTGTCGAGCAGCCACTTGGGCCTCGGTTCATACCTTCACAGCCCATTACTGCTTGGACAAGGACTCCTGCCGGGATGCCTTGTTTGGTCAGGCTGTTCTCCAACACCTGTTCCATACCTAATCAACTCCTACCCACCATCCCTGGTTGGATGCCAGAGATCCATGGGGGGAGGTGGAGCCCTTTCACAGGGACACACAACTTCTGGGGTCTCTCCCTGGCATCTAAAGCTAGGGAGTCCCCATATGTGAAGACTACATTCCTGCCTCTTCCTGGAGATAGCATAGTTACTCACCTTGTCAATCCTTCACCCACTCCCCAACCTTGTGAGCTAAGGAGGGATAGGCCTTGTGTAGTTGTGGGGGCCAAATGAATATGCGGTGACAAGAAAATTTATTTGTCTTCAAGGATTTTTATTTCCCCGCTCCGTGAGAGAGACAGGAACAGAAAAGATCAGTAAATCAGGAATCATGCAAACAGAGGCTTACAGTATTGTGCTTCAACAAAACTTCTCATATGGAAAAACACATTGCTTCATGTGTTTTCTCCGTGCAATATATACAGGTGCTCAGGTAAGAAGTGTATTTGCTCTCTTTAGCAATTATATCACAGTCCAGCATACATTCAATGTTAGAATATGCTTTTCTTTCAATTGCACTAAACAATACTTCTTGTCAGGTACTTTTTTTTTAGCAATTCTGGATTAGCATAACCAGAATAAAAGTCAGGTATAATCATTCAAGCTTTTGTCTCGTCGGTTCTCTCTATTAATCCTACAGAGCAATCCATCGGTTGATTGATGTCAATCATGGGAACTTGGGCTTGGGGAATACTCTTGCCTTCAGGATTATTCACTGCTTGAAGAATAGCTTGTTGTGAAATGACTCTTTCATTCAAGAGTTGTCTAAGGTCACTTAAGAGTTGTTCTGCTTGTTTCCTAGCAGGACTCAACGGTAAAGCTTCTCCTTGTTTAAACAGCTGATTATCTGCATCTGGTGAGCAAACACGGCTTTCCCTATTCAGACAGTCTATGCCCGAGGTAGAGATTCCCTTCCCCCACTTCTCTCTGTTAATGAATGGTGGAATCTCACGTTCGTTTGCAGCAGCTCTATTTCTAAGGAAGGCTTCAAAAGTAAGACTTTCTACATCAGGATAACCTGGTCTCTTTGTAAACAGCTGGGCTGTATTTCTTTCCTCAGCTTGTTTGTTAAGAACAGGTATTACTGGCTGAGTAAAACTTGGCTTGCATGGAGAGTTTCCAGGGTAAAACAAACTTCCTTTATATCCCCTGAAACTATCCTCTCCACTATAAACAGGAGTCTCTCTTCCTGGCATATAACACTTATCAGAAGGATTAAAAATAGCAGGTACCTTCAAATGAGACTGCTCAGGAACTGTCTTGCCAGCATGCTTTTCTCTCCAGGGATAAAAACTGCTTTTCAACAACGTGTGCTTTTCTCCTCGTGTTGGATTAGCTTCCCTTCTGTTGCAGCTGGGCACAGCTTCTGTAGCCAGGTCAAAGGGTTCTGCAGTCTGTGGAACTTCCTGCCTTCCCAATACCTCTTGCTTTCTCTCCTGTGGATTTAAAGCAAACTCTCTCCTCAATCCACTAGCAGTGCTTACTCCTTCATTCCTTCGTGACAGCCTGTGGCTTGGTCCTGTTCCTCCATTCGTTCTAGTCTCTTGAGTGTTCCCTCTCTCTGTTTAAGAAGGATCCCTTACTCTGGGATGCCCGCCTCCTCCTAGGGCGTGCCCAATCCATAGCTCCGCTTCTCTCCTCCTCTGAGGTGAGCTGATTGGCTGCCTGAAGGCTATGCTGAGAGTGGGAATTTCTTCTTTTCCCTGCAATACTGGACTCTACCAGGGGGTCAGTATCGGTCTCCATGGCCTCTGCGCCTGGCGCTGCGTCACAACCTGTAACAGGTGATCTCCGGGAACAGCAGGAATTTAGTCTTCACAACCCACCCACCTCCCCTAGGAGTTGTATCTCTCTATCTCTTTCTCTTTCCCTCTCTCTCTCTCTTTGTCTCGGCTTTAAACTCAACTGGAGAGAGGCAGTTGGGGAAGGCAGCACGCAGGCGCTGTGGGATGCTTCCAAAAGCTTTCTAATTGGACGCTGGGGAGCGTTCCCGTACAGGCTCTGTCGGTACCGACGCTACCCATATGTGAAGACTAAATTCCTGCTGTTCCCGGAGATCACCTGTTACGGTGAGTAACTATGCTTTATCCAACAGGGGAGTGGTAGCCAGTGGAATTGTTTGAGGATGGGCGTAATGTGGTCCTGAATGGTTGCTCCCTGGAGGATGCATGCTGTTGTGTGGAGAGCAGTCCACAGAGGGTATAGTATAGTTTGTGGGAGTCCCTAGTAGATGGAGTTGCAGTAGTCAAGATGCGGGAGAACCATGGCTTGGAGTACAGAGCGGAAGTCTTGTGGTTCGAGGAGTGGGCAGAGACAATGCAGGGTCTTTGCTTTGTAATATATTGTTTTGGTGGTTTTGTTTATATTTATTTATTTATTTGCAGTCTCTTTTATACCGCGCTATTCGACATCAGTGTGGTTTACAATGAACATAAGAGTTGCACATCTCAATTTCGTGATTTGTGCTTACAGTGAAACAGGTATAATAACTTGGGTATACATTAAACAGGAAAATTAAACTTGGGTATGCATTAAGCAGGTATAACAGGTAAAATAGGGTATAAATAACCAGTCCCTTAACAAGGAGACACGATGAATAAATACAGTCTACTTTATGCAACAATATAATGAGTTATGCGGCACTGCATAAGTTTCTCATGGTGGTTGGAGGGGAAGGTGTGATTGCGAGTGATCAGTGATATGGGCTTTGAAGGAGAATTGTTGGTCTAGGGTGATGCCAAGGTACTTCACCTCATTCTAGACTTCCAATTGTGTGTTTAGGGTTATGGTGGTTGGAGGGGAGAAAGTGTTCTCTTGTTATGAGGAGGGCTTCTGGTTTTTCTGTAGTTGATTGCTAAGTTGTTGTTTTTTAGCCAGTTGGAGACATCAGCAAAACATTCTTGATGGGTGGAGTAGGAAGGTTGCTTTTTATCAAAAGTTCCGTATAGCATGATATTGTCCACGTAGATGTGGAAGTTCAGACTGTGGGATTTGATTATTGAACAGAGGGGTCAAAGGTAGGTGTTGACTAGGAGTGCTGAGAGGGTGGACTCCTGGGGTACTACTTGTGTTTGGTGATATGGGGTAGAGTGTTTGGGCTGATTTTTATTTATTGGTGTCTGTTGGTTAGGTAGGATATGAACTGTGCTCTGGATTCCGTTGGATCTGAGATGTTGAATGAGAATATTGTGTTTTACGATGTCAAAGGCTGCGGAGATATCCAGGAAGATCAGTAGGAATCCCTGATTAGTGTTTTGTATTCCTTTCATTACGATGTTAGAGCAATCAAAAGTGTTACTATTCCGTGGAGCGGGCAGAATCCGTATTGCTGTGGGTTGTGTAGGTTGTTCCTTTCAAGATGGTCCTGTAGTTGGTGGTTCTAAAATTCTATTCAATATATTTTCTCCGGGACCAAGCAGGAAGTCAGACTCACGGGTGATGCCACTGACAGAGCCCTCGTGTGGGAACCCTCCCCAGCTTTCACTGAAAGCCTTTGGGAGATCCAGCATGCAAGCGTCGTCACCTTCCTGCCCAAATGGAGCCATCTTATCTCGGTAGTCTTTTTTCCGCGGAGCCCTCCAGACCTCCGTCTGTATCCTGGAGAAAAGTTTTTTACCCTGTCGGCTGTTTTTTGCCACTCAATACTTTTTCTCTTTTTATTGCCTTTCTTTGCCTTCTGGTATCGTTGCTGCCTCAGCACTGCCTTGTTTTTTAGGGTTTTATTTTTTTTCTTTTCTTAATTTTCATCACGTGGGTTTTTTCTCACGTCTTCCTGGTTGGACATGTCTACCCCGACCAGTGGCTTTAAGAAGTGCACCAGATATGGCCAGACTATTTCCATTATGGACCGCCATAACTGGGGCCTTCAATGCCTCAGGCTTGACCATGAGCCCTCTACATGCACTCTATGCAGGTGACACGCAAGGGGCTGAAGAACCATGAAAAGCAGTGGGAATCACTATTCGGCTTCAAGACTTCGGTGTTGACTCTAGCATTGACATTGGAATCTGTTCCTCAAAGGATGCCAATGAAGACTTGGTCTCACATGGGGACCGAGTCCTTTTGGAGCCTCAAGGTCGCAGGGCTCTGGATCAGAGACTCTCCCTTGAAGGGGAGTGTCCCTAGAAGGAACAAACTCGTCCCGGTCATTGTTGAAGGGCGATGCTGAGTTCAGGTTGAAGACTCACGGACATCGCCATCGAAATCCTCGACATGACTCGGAGGACAAAGGCCGAGAAAAGCATTTGAATCCGCCCCAGCGGAAGGAGGTGCCTCCCATGGCCTTGGAGTGCCAGCGCAGGACTCCCGAGCCTGTTACTATTGAGGAGTCCCCGCTGAAGGAACTGGCATCGACACCGAAAAGTGCATCCCATGTTCCGGAAGCTGTGGAGCACGCCCTCCTAACAGAGCAATTGTTGACTCTCGAGTGCAGCCTGACTACCTTTATAGCTCAGCACAAGCCTCAGAAACCGGGAACCTCTGGTTCCTCAGGGCCATTGATGGCACTGTCCACCATGGCTGCCTTTAAGTCCAGCTGATTCTCGAGAAACATGATCTCTCCTCTGGTTCCCGGGACCATTCTCAGTCCCACTTGGTGCAGTGGATCTCTACTCTGAGTGCTTCGGGCTTGGACCACAGGACACAGAGGTCACCCTAGATTCTGCCACTGGGGCATCAACATGGGTCCCATTCCCATCGATACTTTGAGTTCCTGTCAGACTTGGACTCTGATTGGGAAACTGAGGAAGAATCCCCGGAAACGGTGTGGCACCGGGATGTCCCTTTGGATTCCTTGCCCCCGTATAATTGTAGGAAATCCCTTCCTGAGGACCTATCCTTCTTGGAGTTCATCAGGGACATGGGAAAGGCTTTACCCTTCACCATTTGAAGCCGAGGAGGAACCTCCAACTCCAGTATCCAACTCCTCCATCTATCACTGTTCCGGTGCACCCTATCCTGGAAAGGTTGCTATTGAGGATGTGAGAGACCCTGGTTACGGTTCCATTTGTGAGCAAGTGTCTCTATTTCATATATTGGGTCCACAAGAGTCCAGGCTTTGAAAAACACAACTACATCACAACTCCATGGTTGTAGAATTGGCTATGCACAGTATTAAGAGTAACAAGACACACTCCTTGGTGTCCCCTGGTAGGGAGGCACGCACCATGGATGGGTTGGGCAAGAAATGTTACTAGGACTCAATGCTCGTGACCCATATCCAAATGTACCAGCTGTACATGGGCATGTACTTGAGAGACCTGGTGTGGGATCTCGCCGCTTTTCTTCGAGTGTAGGGCATCTTCGGCTTCTCCTATCTGGATGACTGGTTGGTCAGAGGGGGGGGGGGGGGTCCCCAGACGAGGTCCATCTGTCTGCACAACACACTATCCAAATGCTGGAGCAGCTCGGTTTTATCATCAACTGCCACCTGCAACCTACTGAGTGCCTTGAGTTCATTGGTGCTCTCCTCGATACCATGGCGGCGAGAGCCTTCCTTTCCTCGGACCGGGCTCAGTGCCTCGTTGTTCTGGCCCAGGATGTCCAACGTTGCTCAACTGTCTCGGCTCGCCAAATGCTTCACCTCCTAAGCCACATGGACTCCACAGTCCATGTAACCCCGTCTGCCTGGCTTCAGATGCGACAGGCAAAATGGGCACTCTGTAAACAGTGATATCAGGCAATGAACTGTCTCACAGACTGGATCAGGATGACTTCCTTTCCTGGTGGCAGCAACCAACTCGTCTTCTAGCGGGACTTCCCTTCCAGGCCCCGCTGCACCAGTGGGTGCTGACCACAAGTGCCTCCAAACTGGGCTGAGGAGCCCAATACAATGGCCTGCCTACCCAGGGTCTCTGGATGATGGGGAGAGTCTTCATCAAATAAAGTTTCTCGAGATAAGGGCGGTAGCGAATGTTCTTGAGTCTTCTTGCAACAGCTGTCCAACCAGGTAATCCTCATCCAGACGGACAACCATGTGGTAATATTTTACATCAACAAACAGGGTGATGGGTTCATATCGTCTCTGTTGGGAGGCCTTTCATCTGGAGATTTGCCAGCAAGCACAGCATGCTTCTCTGAAGGTCTACTTCCTGGGACAGGACAACACATTGGCGGACATGCTCAGCAGGGTGCTGCAGCCGCATGAGTGGACTCTCAATGCACAAGTAGCCCGCAACATCTTCCAGAAATGGAGCACTCTGTCCGTGGACCTTTTTGCCACTTCTCATAATAACCAGCTGCTGCTGTTCTGCTCCAGATTTCCCTGTCACAATTGGATGGCTTGCGATACATTCCTCTTCAACTGGGGCAAGGGCTTGCTTTATACTTACTCACCAACTCCCTTGGTGGCCAAGACCCTTTTCAAAGTCCAGACAGACAGGGGCATCATGATACTCATTGCCCCATGCTGGCCCAGACAACCATGGTGTACCCCCTGTTGATTCGTCTCTCCTGGACACTTCCTCTTCTCCTCGGCCATGCCCTGGATCTGCTCTCTCAGGAGGAGGGGACCCTCTTCCACACCAGTCTTAGTTCCCTAGCCCTCACATCTTGGATGCTGAGAGGGTAGTGCTTGCTCAGTTTCACTTGCCTAGGGATGTGAAGAATATTCTCCTCACATCCCGCAAGGATTCCACCAGACATGCCTATGCCTTCAAATGGTGCAGATTCTCTGTCTGGTGTGTGGACAGAGCCCTTAACCCTTTCTCCTGCTCAGTGGAGGAAGTTCTAGTGTGCCTTTGACACCTTTCTCATGCTGACTCGAAGTCCCAGTCCAAGTATATCGTAGTGCTCTAGCAGCCTACCATCACACCATAGATGGTCGGTCCCTTTCCGCTCACCCCCTCATTGGACGTTTCATGAGGGGCCTCTTGCTTTTGTGTCACCAATCCGACCACCACAGATGGTGAGGGACCTTAACGTTGTCCTCAGGCAGTGCTCTCTAAGCCTTTTGAGCCACTTGCCACCTCTCCTCTCACATTTCTGTCCTAGAAGGTCATTTTCTTAGTGGCACTTAATTCGGCACACAGAATCAGTGAACTGCAGGCACTGGTGGTGCAAACGCCCTATACCAGGTTCTACAAGAACAGGATGGTCCTCCATACATATCCTAAATTTCTTCCTAAGGTGGTTTCGCGTTTTCATATCAGCCAGTCTGTGGTTCTTCCCACCTTCTTTCCCAAGCCTCATGCAAAAAGAATAGAGGCCTCTCTCCATACCCTGGATTGTAAGAGGACATTGGCCTTCTGTCTGGAATGAATGAAAGCCCATCATCAGTCCTCCTAGCTCTTCATTTCTTATGATCTGAACTGGCTGAACGTGGCAGTTTTTAAGCACACCCTTTCCATTTGGGTGCCTGACTACATCTCCTATCTCCAGGAACAAGCAGGAATGTAGTCTTCACATATGGATATCGGTACCGACGGAGCCTGCACGGGAACGCTCCCCAGGGTACAATTAGAAAACGTTTGGGAGCATCCCACAGCGCCTGTGTGCTGCCTTCCCGCCTTTCCCAACTGCCTCTCTCCAGTTCTTCGTTTTCCGCGGAGCCAGCAGGTCGTCGTTCCTGTCACCTCAGAAACGTTTTCCTATTCTCCTTCTTTTTTGTGATCGCGTCTGCCTTCCTCGACGCTATACCGGTACCGCCGGTTCTTCTTTCTTTCTTTAAAAAAAAAAAAAATAATAATATATATATAGTATTTTTTTCCAAACTTTTCTTCCTCAGGTGCACGCTCCTTTTTGGGCCTTAGGTCCAAAATTTCCTCTACTATGGAAAAACCCGCTTCAGGTTTCAAGAAGTGCACCAAGTGTGGGCGGTACCATCTCCGTCACCGACACCCATGAGTGGTGTCTCAAATGTTTAGGTCCTGACCACTCCATCTCGGAGTTTATGGCCTGTGCCATGATGTCCAAGAGGGGTCGACAAAACCGAGCTGCTAAGCTCAGCAACCTTTTTCCCTCTGATGCAGCCTCTGTGGCATCGACGTCTTCCAGGGCTTCGTCTTCCTCCCATGGATCTCAGGTAACTAAACATAAGTCTGGCCGTTCCTCAAAGGGTAGATCTCCTTCCAAGCATTGAGATGCCTCTGGCGTTGCCCTTGAGGGTTCTGTACCGGCCAAAATTGCCCCGGTGGGAGACTTTGGCTTCCAAAGCATTATCGGGGCTCCAGGATGTTCTCGAAGCCTCAACCTCGGCAGAACTACTGGTGCCATGCTCTGGGGTACCGGCTGCTTTCTCCGGTACCGATACCCAGGCATCAGCAGCATCGATAGACCAGAGGGTCCTGGCTATTGAACGCAGTCCGGCGGCTCTCCTTGCGGCATCGACACCCTTGGAACCGCATCAGACAGCTCAACCGGTACCGGCACCGGTACCGACAGCATCGACATCGGTGTCTGCATTTCCGGCACCCAGGCACCGACTCCGGCACCGGTATCGGTACCGGTACCAACAGCATTGACATCGGTATCGGTACCGGTACCAACAGCATCGGCATCTACATCGGTGTCTGCAATGCCGGCACCCAGTCATGCTATGCCTTCCGGTACCGATACACCGGTACTGATTCCCCCCCGGCACCGACTTCGGTCGGTACGGGTATCGTGCTCTACAAGAGCATCTGGACAGAAGGTACTTTGAATCCTCGGAGGAGTCTGAGGATTCTGACAGCTCTGTCGGTACCGGAATACTTCTCCCGGAGGAGCCTTCCTCTCCTAAACGTAGGATGTCTCCTCCAGAAGATATCTCCTTTCAGGATTTTATCAGGGAGGTGGCTTGAGGTCTTTCCATTACTGTGGCTCCCGAAACAGAGCCCAGGGCAAAGGAATTGGAGATTCTATAGTATCCCAAGACTCCTAAGGAGGCAGCTACTTTGCCTATCCATGAGATCTTACATGATCTCATGCTAAGAATGTGGGAAACACCTCTTACCACCTCTCCTCACTCTCGTAGACTGAATACCATGTATCGAGTCCCTCCTTGTCATGGTTTCCAGAAGACTCAGCTTCCTCACCACTCCACTGTAGTGGAATCAACTATGAGAAGGATCAGGAGTGCAAAGAGGCATGCCTCTAATCCTCCAGGACGTGAGTGTAGACATTTGGATGCCTTTGGACGTTGTACTTTCCAGGCTTCCATGCTTTGTGCCAGGATCAGTCCTATATTTTATATGTGGGAATGTTCCTTAAAGAAGTCACAGGAGATTTGGAGATTTTAAGCCCTCTCCTTCCTGATGATAAGAGGCAGGATTTTCTCACACTGGTTAAACATGCCCAGGATGTTTCTAAGTTTGTCAACCATGCAGCTTTTGACTGTTTTGAGTGCATAAGCAAAACCTCTGCCATTGCCATAGGTGCACATAGAATTGCCTCGCTCCAGGCATCCGATTTGGAGCTTTGGGTGCATGAGAAACTAGGCAATATCCCTTGTGCAGGTGAGAATCTATTCGGCAAAAATTGGCAAGAGAAAGCCAATGAGTTGGATGCTGACAACTCCACTTTGGATAGATTATCCAAAGCCACAGCTCATCCTGCAAGGAAGAAATCTTTCAAAAAAACATTCTTCTCCAAAAAGAAGAGGTTTTATCCCTCTTATTCCCAGCAGGGACATTCTGCAGGTCAACCTGCCCGAAAGAGTCAGCAACCACCTAAACAAAGGAAAGCAAAGACTGCTAAGCCTCAACCGTCTCAGCAGTCTCAGCCTCCACAAGGCCTTTGACTTCCATCTAGAGAACTTAGCCTTCCTGGCCCTTAATGGACCACAGCCTTCCACCATTCCAGGAAGGTTATGTCACTTTGCCCCCAGATGGGAGCAGATAACAGCAGAACATTGGACTCTCTCCAAAATAAAAGAGGATACAAGCTTCATTTTCTCTGCATACCCCCTCCCACAGTGGTAAGACAGTTCAATTCTCAGACCTCTCTCATCAACCTGTTAGATCAAGAGGTCACTATGCTTCTTGCCCAAGGGGCAATAGAAGAGGTACCCATTCCTGTACAGGGTTTTACTCCCCCTATTCCCTTATTCCAAAGAAAACAGGGGGACACAGACCTATTTTAGACCTCAGAGAATTGAACAAATTCCTGTTCAAAGAGAAATTCAAGATGATTTCTCTGGGAACTCTGCTACCATACCTTCAGAGTCAGGATTGGTTTTTTTTCTCTAGATCTCAAGGATGCGTACACTCATGTTCTCATCCATCCAACTCACAGAAAGTTCCTTCGGTTCCTTTTTCAAGGAAAGCACTACCAATACAGGGTGCTTCCTTTTGGCCTGACCTCAGCACCAAGGGTGTTCACGAAATGCATGGCTGTGGTAGCAGCATTTCTTCGCACTCTATGAATATTTGTCTTCCCCTACTTAGACGACTGGCTCTTTCGAGCCCCATCAGAGTCAGAGGCCAGGATTTTCTCTGTTTTGCACAATGCGTATCCTTCAGTATTTGGGTCTGGTCATAAACATCCCAAAATCCAGCCTAATTCCCACTCAGTCTCTAGAGTTCATAGGAGCTTTGCTGGATACCAGAAAAGCAAGGGCCTATCTTCCTCAGACCCGTTGCCTTCGCATGGTGCAGTTAGCTTCTCAAGCAGTGCTACAGCCTCATCTCACTGCCCAAGAAATGTTACAACTACTAGGCCACATGGCATCTACCGTGCATGTGGTTCCTTATGCTCGCCTCCATATGAGAGCAGCCCAGTGGACTTTATCCACTCAATGGACCCAGGCATCAGGGTGTCTGTCAGAGAAAATAGCAAACACAAATCGCCTTATTTTGTCCCTCCAATGGTGGCAGTCCACTCAAAACCTGTTGGTGTGGTCCCCGTTTCAACAACCTTTACCCCAAGCAACTCTCACAACAGATGCTTCACCAATGGGTTTGGGAGCTCATCTGCAAGACCTCTCCACCCAAGGCACTTGGACTCCACAGGAGACTCATCTACACATCAATCTCTTAGAGGTCAGAGCAATCTTCCTTGCTCTTCGAGTGTTCCACACCCTACTCAGCTACAAGACAGTCCTCATTCATACGGACAATCAAGTAGCCATGTTCTACGTGAACAAGCAGGGGGGAACAGGCTCTCTGTCCCTTTGCAACAAAGCTTTGCGACTAAGGGCCCTCGCCAGAGCGCATCAGATTCATCTCCTGGCAGTGTATCTTCCAGGCATCCAAAACTCTTGGGCAGACAAACTCAGTCGAGTTCTGCTTCCACACGAATGGTCTCTACATGCAGACCAGGTGGCCAGGATTTTTCAAAGTTGGGGAACTCCGGATATAGACCTCTTTGCAAGTCCGTTGAATGCCACACTTCCCCGGTTCTGTTCCAGAATTCCGGCTCAGGGCTCTCAGGCCAGGGATGCTTTCCTCCTTCATTGGGGTCAAGACTTCCTTTATGCCTTTCCACCCATTCCCCTAATTCCCAAAACCCTGTTCAAACTTCAGAGAGACAGAGGCCGTATGATTCTCATAGCTCCACATTGGCCACGGCAAGTGTGGTACCCTCTGCTTCTACATCTCTCTCAAGCTCCCTCTCTGGAGTTAGGGTCTGCTCCAGATCTCCTGTCTCAGGAGGACGAAATGTTATGGCATCCCAATCCCCAGTCTCTGCATCTCAGGGCTTGGTTGCTGAAGGCCTAGATTTTCATGATCTGAACCTTTCTCAACAAGTAAAGGATATCCTTTATGCTTCCAGAAAACCTTCCACAAGACGCTCTTATGCTTTCAAGTGGAAAAGGTTTACCATATGGTGCTCGCAGAAGGGTCTTAACCCCCTTTCGATATCTCTGGGTTCATTACTGGAGTATCTCCTTCATTTATCCAATGCAGGACTTAAAACTAACTCAGTAAGAGTCCATTTGAGTGCTATTGCAGCTTCTTTCAAGCCTTTAAATGGACAACCTATTTCCTCCCACCCTTTTATAGCAAGATTTATGAGAGGCCTTCTTCTAACTAAGCCTCCCATTAGGCCACCACCGGTGGCATGGGACTTAAACCTGGTTCTTGGCCAGCTCATGAAGCCACCTTTCGAACCCTTAGCTGCTACTTCATTGAAATTCCTTTCCTGGAAGGTTATCTTTCTCATTGCAATCACATCAGCACATCGCATCAGTGAGTTGCAGGCACTAGTGGCTGATCCACCTTATACAAGGTTCCATCATGACAAGGTAGTCCTTAGGACTCATCCACACTTTATGCCAAAGGTGTTCTCGCCTTTTCATCTGAACCAAGCGGTCTACCTGCCTGTGTTTTTTCCAAGGCCTCATGCATCAAATGCAGAAAGGAATCTTCATACTTTGGACTGTAAAAGAGCTTTAGCCTTTTACTTGCAAAGAACACAGCAACATAGAAAGTCCTCTCAACTCTTTGTTGCTTTTGATCCTTCTCATTTGGGACTTCCAGTCTCCAAGAGAACACTGTCCAACTGGATTGCACAGTGTATTTCGTTTGCCTATCAGAGTAAGAATCTTCCTCTGGAGGGCCATGTCACAGCTCACAATGTGAGAGCCATGGCAGCTTCAATGGTTCATCTGCACTCTGTGTCTATCGACGACATCTGTCGAGCAGCCACTTGGGCCTTGGTTCATACCTTTTCAGCCCATTACTGCTTGGACAAGGACTCCCGCCGGGATGCCTTGTTTGGTCAGGCTGTTCTCCAACACCTGTTACATACCTAATCAACTCCTACCCACCATCCCTGGTTGGATGCCAGAGATCCATGGGGGGAAGTGGAGCCCTTTCACAGGGACACTCAACTTCTGGGGTCTCTCCCTGGCATCTAAATCTAGGGAGTCCCCAAATGTGAAGACTACATTCCTGCTTGTTCCTGGAGATAGCATAGTTATTCACCTGTAACAGGTGATCTCCGGGAACAGCAGGAATTTAGTCTTCAGAACCCACCCACCTCCCCTAGAAGTTGTATCTCTCTATCTATCTCTTTCTCTTTCCCTCTCTCTCTCTCTTTGTCTCAGCTTTAAACTCAACTGGAGAGAGGCAGTTGGGAATGGCGGGAAGGCAGCACGTAGGCGCTGTGGGATGCTCCCAAAAGCTTTCTAATTGGACGCTGGGGAGCGTTCCCACGCAGGCTCCGTCGGTACCGACGATACCCATATGTGAAGACTAAATTCCTGCTGTTCCCGGAGATCACCTGTTACAGGTGAGTAACTATGCTTTACCTGTGCCTAGGCTGGACTTTTCCTTTGAGCACCATGTCACAATGTTCAATGTCCACACCATGGCAGACAGTGGCTATCCTGCACTCTGTCTCCATCCTGGTGATTTGTAGGGCTGCAACGTGGTCTGTCCACCCCTCACAGGCTTTTTTCAGTAACCTGTAGCTATGGGAGTCCCATAAGTGAGGACTGACTTCCTTCTTGGTCCTAGAAAAAGCATGGTTACTCGTCTGTAAAGGTGTTCTCCGGGAACAAGCAGGAAGTGAGTCCTCACATATAGATGACATTGGCAACAACCCAATGTCATCCAAATGTGACATCCCTTAGGGTGTCATCTTGCCTCATTCTCCTTTTTTCCTTGAAGTTGGTAGGTTTGTCTTAATTTTTTGTATTTCTCCAGTTGCGTTCTGGTCTCTTCTCGCCCCCAAGTCTGCTTGCCTCAGCGTCGCATTTCTCAGGTTCCTTTTTTCTTTTGCTTTCTAATTTTTGTTCAGTGTGGATTCACCCCATTTTCTTGGCCGGGCCTAGTGAGTTTGACCTCGCGGGGGGCCGTCTTCCCCGCCATGGCCTCAATTCAGTGGCTTCAAGCCGTTCAACCACTGCACACATATGTTGCACATAGACCCGGATGACTGCTACATTCACTGCCTTGGGCCGGATCATGTTTCCTTGGTCTGCAGTCTCTGTAAGCAGATGACTCCCAAGGCCCTTAAGAGCCATCAGTAGCAGCGTAAGTCCATCTTCCATAAAGTTGACTCAGCTCTGGAGTCGTCTGCCCGACCTCACTCCTCAGAAGAGCCAAAAACCCTCAAAGACCGCGTTGGGAGATGTCGGGGGAAGTGGGGAAATCCCATGGGCCCGGGTCCAGGTCCAGTAGCCCTCGATGCGAAGCTGAGTGTGACGGCCAGGAGTGGCCTTCCAAGTTGCCCAGACAGGAGCCATCGACATTGAGGAATCAGCCTCGGACCCCCGAGACTATCCTCGTCGAGAACTCCCCCCCCCCCTCGATGGAACTGGCATCGGAACCGAAGTCCTCGGTGCCCATGCTGGCTGCGGAGCCATCTGGCCTTGAGGCCAGGATGGGGGCGCTGGAATGCAGTTTGTCTGCCTTCTTGGCCCAGCAGTGGGCTCTGATGTCTGGTTCCTCTGGGCCATCACACCCAACCACAGGGCCCTCCACGTCGAGGGACTCCCTAGAGGTTGAACCGATCTCGAGCGCAACTGGCCTTGAGAGATCCCTTGGCGTTGGTCACGATCCTAGTCCCGTTGCTTGGGGCCGCGGTATTCCCCACTCAGTGCTCTTGGCTCTGAGCAGTGGGCAGCCTGGGCATCAGGGCCGAGACACAACCCCGAGACCCAGTGAACCCTCAACGACTCTACCGCCTCGGAATCAGATTGGGAGACTGAGGACAATGAGTCCCCTGGATACCCACCGCCACCAGGATGTACACTTGGACCAGTCTCTCCCAGAGACGTAGCGCTGATCCCCTCTTGAGGACATGGCCTTCCTCGACTTTGTGAGGGATATGGCAAAGGCCTTTACCTTCATCATAGAATCAGAGGAGAACCCTTGTACGAAGGACTTTGACATCCTCCAGTACGAGGCTCCTCCGAAGGAGGAACTCACTGTGCCTGTTTTCCCCCCCCCCCCCCCAAATCCTGGAACAGCTGCTTCTCCACATGTGGGGGACACCCTCCTTGGTGCCCTTTGTAAGCAGATGACTGGACTTGATGTACCGAGTCTGCCGGAGCCCTGGCTTCCAAAAAGCCCAACTGTCTCATAACTCCATGATGGTGGAGTCGGCCAGTCATAGGCTCAAGAGCCAGAAGACACACTCCTCAGTGCCCCCAGCTAGGGAGGCCCGTGCCATGGATGCTATATACAGGAAGTGCTTCCGAGCTCAAGCCCGCAGTGCTCAGCAGCTCCCCTGATCGGGGTAGAGCACCTGAGCGGGAAGTCCTCCCGCTCAGAAGCTCCTGCCCAATCGGGGCAGTGGGAGCAACTCAGCCTCCAGCCCCGGACAGCATTAAAGCGGCGCCCCAGCACAAAGGGAGCCGCTTTAACACCGCTCCAGCCCACAGTGCTCAGCAGCTCCCCCGATCGGGGTAGAGCGCGTGAGCGGGAAGTCCTCCCGCTCAGAAGCTCCTGCCCAATCGGGGCAGTGGGAGCAACTCAGCCTCCAGCCCCGGACAGCATTAAAGCGGCGCCCCAGCACAAAGGGAGCCGCTTTAACACCGCTCCAGCCCGCAGTGCTCAGCAGCTCCCCCGATCGGGGTAGAGCGCGTGAGCGGGAAGTCCTGACCAGGACCGGGCTCTCAAAGACCGCTGACCCTTCCCAAAGGAAGGCTTCGGGCAGAAAGTCCTCATTCCCGAAGAAAAGGAAGGCTTATGGAAACTACCCCCGGTATCTGGGCGCCTCAGCTCCCCAACAGGGCCAACAGGCCATGGGACAGGGGCATGGCCCGCATAAGCCTAAGGCCCCCAAGCCCCAGAATGCACCCCCAGCGCAACCTGAAGGGGGGTTTTGACTCCTTGGGCATAGCCTTTTTTCCCTCAGGAGGCACAGCCCTGCAGCCCACAGTGGGGGGGGGGGGGGTCATCTGGTACATTTATTTATTTAGTATAAATTTGTATACCGCTACTTCCAGCGATCAGCAGCGGTCTACTTGAAAGACAAACAGGGAGGATGTACAGTGCAATTTAAGCATACAGACTGATTACAGAGAGGAGAACAGTACAAATTAAGCATACAATCTGATTACATGGAGGAGGACACATAAGGTACAGTTATACTTTGATCAGAAGGGGAGTATTTAATCTAAGAGGAGCTGCAGGGTTAGAAGATATACATATATAACTTATCTTAGGGGTAGGTCAGCAGAGTGGGATAAGAAGAGGTAGATCTGTCTAGGTCCCTAGGTGATGCCGTAATGGGATTGGAAAAGGTGGGTCTTAAGCTTTTTCCTGAAGTCCTTTAGGTCATTGATCTGGCGTATCTCATGAGGCAGGTGGTTCCAGAGCATGGGAGCCGAGTAAGTGAAGGCCCGGTTGCTCGTCCGTACGTTGACTGTTCTTATGCTGCTTGGTACGCAGAGGGTATTCAGGTTAGTGGTCCGTCTGCTTCTGTTGAGTGGTTGTGTGGTGATGAGGTTGGAAAGGAATGAGGGGGATACTTTGTGGATGATTTTGAATGTTGTTATTAGAACTTTGTATATTATTCGAGCCGAGATGGGTAGCCAGTGTAGTTCAATCAGGACTGGTGTAATGTGATCTATTAGGTTCTTGTTCATGATAATCCTGGCTGAAACATTTTGTGCCATTTGTAGGATGTTTAGTGTTTTCTTCGGTAGACCCTGAAGGATGGTATTACAGTAGTCAAGATGAGGAATGATGAGGGCTTGAGCTACTGTTCTGAAGTCAGAGTGGTCAATGATGCTGCATATAGGTTGCAGAACCCTCAGCTTGTGAAATATTGCTCTATTGGTTGTCCGGAGGTGTTTGTCCATTTTTAAGTTATCATCAATCAGTACGCCTAGATATTTGATCTCTTTTTTAGAGTGATAGGAGTTATTGTTCAGTGTGATGGTTGCCGTCACCACCAACACGTGTGACTTTCAGGTGGTCAGGGAGAGTTACTTCCTCCATCTCCTACAGACGCCCCCACGATTCTTCCCGGGAGAGCCCCCCAGGATTCCCCCTCTCTGGGCCCTCTCCAGCAGGAACTCGCAGACCTCCTAACAAGGAAGGCAGTGGAACCTGTTCCCGTCCACCTCAGGGGCAGGGAGTTCTACTCCTACTATTTCCTGGTCCCCAAAAGGGCTGGAGAATTTCGTCCCATCCTAGACCTGCGGGACTTTAACAGGGGAGGAGGTCATTACCAGTACAGAGTGCTCCCCTTCAGGCTGGCCACCACCTCATGGGTATTCACCAAATGCCTGAAGGTAGTCACAACCCACCTCAGGTTCCAGGGGGTCTTCGTCTTCCTCTATCTTGATGACTGGTTGGTAAAGAGCAGCACCACCACCAAATTACAACAGACGATGGGCCGTGCAATCCTTGTCCTAGAGCACTTGGGTTGATAGTCAACTACCCAAAGTCTCATCTCCAACCAACTCAAAAACTGAATTTCATAGGAGCACAGCTGGACATGGTTCAGGCCAGGGCTTTTCTTCCAAGGGACAGAGTCCTGCACCTCCAGGCACTCTCAGAGGGCACCCAGCACTGCTCAGCATCTGCACGACACATACTCCACTTATTGGAACACATGGCATCCATGGTGCACATCACCCTGGACGCCCGCTTGCGGATGCAGGCAGCCCAGTGGGCACTCCGCTGTCAATGGTCACAGGCTATGGGATGCCTACGGGACAGGGTGACAGTTACCAGTCCCCTGGCCGAGACTCTCGGCTGGTGGCAACACCTCCCGCATATACTGGCAGGGATGACTTTCCAGACCCCCAACACCACAGAGGATCTTTATGACGAATGCCTCAAAATTAGGGTAGGGAGCCCACTGTGGCAACCTCTGCACTCAGGGAAGTTGGTTGCTGGCGGAGAGCCTTCAGCAAATCAACCTCCTGGAGCTCCTGGCTGTTTCCTTAGCCCTCCAGGTTTTTTGCCAACACTGCGGGACCAATCGGTACTGGTCCAGACCAACAGTCAGGTGACGATGTTCTATATAAACAAGCAAGGGGGCACAGGATTGTCCCTCCTTTGCCAGGAAGTAGTGAGCATCTACACTTAACGCCAGCAGCAACGGGATACTCCTGCAGGCAATATACTTCCTGGGCCAGGACAATGCCCAGGAGACCAGGGTTCAATTCCCACTAGCACTCCCTGTGGCCTTGGGCAAGTCACTTAACCTTCCATTGCCTCAGAAAAATCCAAGTTATCAATGTCCATGTTTAATGTACATTACCAAGTTCACGTTACAATGTAAACCGCTTTGACTGAAAAGATAAAGCGGTATAAAAAACCTGATAAATACTTTTATACTGGTCAGTATTTTATAAGAGGTCATTAACGCACATTTGTAGCCATATACAAGTGTAAATGACTAAAATGCTGGCAAAGAAGGCATGTTTATTACTACTTAAATTATGCATCCTTCTAATAAAATTCATCCCTTATTGTACCTTAGAAACTGGAGCAACCCTTAGCTTGGAAATCACCCATTTGTGTGCCTAATTCAGTCCTGTTTATCAATAAAGAGAGCAAAATTTGCTTTCCTGTAACAGGTGTTCTGTGTAGACAGAAGTAATAAGGTGCACAATCCTTCCCACCTGCTCAAGAATTGACTTCAAGCTTTAACCCTGGAATTACCGAGATTGTTTGCACACATTGAATACCTTTGGGGTCCTAAATGACCCCACAACCAATTTTAATTGTTAACCATGAAAATTTTAAACTAAACAGACAAAATATTATTCCGAATTAATTAGTTATTATATGAAGGTTAAATGTTTTGAAATTTAATGCTTTATCATAAAATTACATGAAGAAGAGTTGCCATGAAAGCAGATTTTGCATGCACTTGATGAACACAGTAAATTACTACAGTCATTTGCATGAGACACAGACAATTTCTGAATGTTCTTTGCAAACATTGCGCTTGCAGAAGGTGCAAACTATGTTGCTTTTCTTGTCTTTTTCTCTGGAACAGCAGTGACACCTTGCCCTTTTCTTTGGGATCCCGACATTGCAAACAGCATCAGTGGCTTCTTCAATGCTGGAAGAAGTCTCGTTGCAATTACTCTGAAGCAGCTGCTTTCCTAATTACAAGAGGAATAGACGACGTCTGTGCTTTGACTTGGACTGCCATTCTGGATTTAGTGACATCCAAACAATGAAGGCGTTCAAAGCACTGATGTCCAACATGTTGTAGAAGATTGTCACTGGCCAGCGTCTTCTCATTCGTTTTGTGGTATACATGCGCAACATTTGATCTGCCGTATCTACTCCACCTTTACTAGAATTATAGTCCAAGATCATGCGTGGTTTTTTGTCCAGACGTGTGTTATCTACTTCTTCTTGATCATGCAAATTGTTCAGAAGAACAACCACTTTTCCTTTCTTTGGGCAATAGGAAACCAGAGTGAAGTCATCGCGAAAGGCAAACAGTGAAGTGAATGCCTCTCGGCCCTTTGCTGTTACAAATTCTGGAGGTAATTCTTTTCTGTTCTTTCGAATTGTCCCCAAAAGTGTCATTTGTTTTTCTAGCAATTTCCGTGACACGGATAAACTGCAGAAAAAATTGTCAACAGTAACATTTCTGCCAGATCGCGTCAATCCTTCAGTGAGTTGCAGCACAACCCTTTCACCCTGATTCTGTTCCCTGTTTTGTCCAAGTTCCCTTCCTGTATATACTTGAAAACACAGAACATATGACATTGCACTGTCACACAACATCCATAGCTTTATGCCATATTTCCCAGGTTTGCTGGGAATATATTGTCTGAACAGAACACGGCCACGAAATGTAAGCAGTTGCTCATCCACGGTAACATTTTCACCAGGAACAAAGGCGTCACTTAGAGTTGCTTCCCAGGTATCAAAAACATGTCTGATTGGAGCAAGCTTATCCACGCCTCATTGTTCACGCCTGTTGGTTGCATCATCAAATCTGAGAGCACAAGAAATTTTCTGAAAATGGTTACGGGCCATATTTTTGCCAAAAACAGAACGACCATCTTCAAGGTTCCACAACTGAACTATGGATTCATTTTGTGACTTGTACACGCCTGAGAGGATCAGAAGTCCAAGAAAACGTTGAAATTCTCCGTCTGTCAAATCTTTCCAGGTGTCGTCATAAATGTGTCTTCCTTGTTTGCTCGTCCACATCGTGATTTCATTCAATAAGTTCTTCCTCATGAACAAGTGGAATGCTGCGAGAGGGCCATCAATATTTCGTACAGCATACCTTGTAGGACCTTGTTGTACGGGCATGACATTAGCTCTGGCGTATCTTCCAGCAGCTTGCTTTATAGGTTTCCTGTTCCATGATGTGGCATCCTTAGATACATAGGCTTCATTGGCAACATTTGTGCTTATAGTTGATGATCTCTTAGCTCCTCTACGACCACAACTAAGATTCCTCACAGATGATACTGACACCGAGGACTCCTGCCTTCTTCCCCGTCCAGCACAGCCTCGACCTTTGCCTCGACTTGTAACTTGACTCTTTGCTGCAGGCGATGTTACCGGCTCAACATCAGTCTCACATTCACTTGGCGACCAACTGCTGTCGCCATCTGAATCATGACTGTCATCAGATTTATCGCCCGAACTTGGCTGATATGCTTTTTCGCTTGCTGAATATGCTGCATCATCAGACAACTCAGAGCTGTCACTGTCAGCATCTCGTTGCAATATTTCTCTTACTTGGGCAGCTGAATACTTTTGTTTTGATGACATAAACAATAACCTAAAATAAATAAAGAAAGATAAAGTTGAATAAAACGCAAAGCAGTTTTACTATAGGTGTACAATGATCGTGATGAACGAGCTGAAAGCCTTTAGATTTCATCGGAAATAATGAGAGAACATATGATATCAATTACAGAAAATGTGTAATTTTCATAAAATAAGAATACAAAAATTAAATGATACATAATTAATGATAAATACCCTTGTCAAATCAAAAAATTCACAAAACTGCAAATTGTATCACGATCCACACCGGACATAAGCAACTGAGGTCAAAAATGACCCCACTGGTACTCTGTGCTGCAATTCATCACTAGCATCACCTAGCGGATGAAAATTATTCCTCTCATGGCGTAATATAAAGAGAATATTGACATGTGAAAAGTCATAAAAAGATTGCATTCTTGAACAACTAGTTTCCGAAATACGTGTTGTGAAACTTGCAATGGGGTCACTTTTGACCCCATCGGCACTCCCAGGTTTAAACTGCCTGAAATAGCTGAGAGGACAACTGCAGAATGGAATGGCTGCATATATTCAGAACTTTACCCTAGCCCTGAGTTCTGAGAGCTGTTCCATCTTCGTGCTGCCGTTTGACATCACTCACTTATGTGTCAGATTTAATACTACTGTCTATGGAGAATATGTTACAGGTAAGCAATTTTAGTTTTTCATATTGAAGAAAAACACAGCAGACTAATTTTTTGCAAACCTTTGCTAATATATCCATATAAGAAGTATGTGTGTCTACAGGAATATCCATATAAGAAGCATGTATGTCTACAGGAGTAGTTCGTGATCCATCTTTTATCATCCATGCCAGACCAGTCCAGATGAATGGGTTATATTCCTCTGCCATTAGATGGCACCAGAGAAAAAGTTTACAGAGAGATGGTGCTGCCCTCAGCTTCTCAGTATTTCTCTCTCTGGCTCCAGCATATGGTGCAGACGAGTGGTCTAGTGCAGCAGTGGCTGCTCCTAGAAAGGGTATAAGCTCAGCTTTCCCATAAAGCATAGGCCAAGCCTAAGGGAAACTGCGCAAACAGTTCTTAGGGGCCAATTTCCCTCCCCCCTTGGGAACAGGCTCAGTTGGGGTTAAGTTTTCCACACCACTGGTTCCAATGCTGGGTGATACCTGGTGATTTTTCGCTTGGTGGGTCTGACAGCACGAGCTACTGACAGCACACTCTCCCTCTATTTTTGGAGATCAACAAGGAGACGGTAAAAGTGCAAAAAAAAAACCCCAAACAAACGTTAAAAAGGCTTTCTCTGTGGACAAGCAGGGAAAAAAGTCCTCATGTAAGGGCAACATCATCCAATGGAGCCTCTGCGCAGGAGCATTCCCAGCTCCTTCCAGAAGCTTTTGGATGCTCACAGCACAAGCACGTCTTCCTGCCTGCCACCGTGGTGCCATCTTATCCTCTGTCCATTTTTCCCTGCAGAGTCCCTTGGATGCTGTTCCAGCACTCTGTAAGTTGTCTCTATCAGATGTCTTTTTCATCGGGTTTGTGACTTCGCTGTTTTTTCCTGCCATCGTGGTAATAATTCTTTCCCACTTAAGTTCCCTTAGCTAGCATTTTTGAACATTTTAAAGTTTCTTTAAATTTTCCATGGCACCTCAGCCCCCTTAGAAATTGGCGTTCTGGCTGTGGCTTTTTCTTGTCCAATACTGAGTCATTTGATTTCCTGCAGGTATTTTTCCAGACATGTCTCAGCGGGTTTAAGAAGTGTTCCAGAGACTTCCGGTGACATCACCAACCCACATGGATAGCTGAAAAAGAGCTCCGCCGATAAATCCCACAAAAGCGATAAAAATCCCCCCCTGAAAAAGCAAAGCGTATACCCCAGAGCAGAGAAGAATCAGTGCTAGAACCAGAGACGGGATATGACGGTGGCACGAAAAAACCCAGCGACTATAAGAGAATGTGTGTTTTCAGTGTTGCGTGGTGAGCAGAAAGAAGGAGAAAAAGTGGGAGGCGAGGTGAATCTGGAGGAACCTCTTGGTGTCTTGGAGGGGGTGCAGAGTAAGAGCGCCGTGGTACAAATTTCAAAAGAAGAGCTGTGCTGCTGGTTCGGCGAGTTGCGCTCAGAAATGGAGGGATTCGGGGCGGATATGGAGGTGGCCATAACAGAATTCCGCACTGATGTACAAGAACTGGGTAAAAGAGGGGAAGAGGCGGAAGGGCAAGTGAAAGAGGTGCGGCACACTGTGAGTGAAATAAATAAGGCAGTAAACAATCTGGAAATGACAAAGGAACAGATCGAGCTTAAAATTGAGGATTTGGAAAATCGGGCGAGAAGGCACAACTTAAGAATGAGGGGTGTACCGGAAAGTGAAGAGTACACAGACTGTGAACAAACAGCACAAGATATATGTAAGGCCGTGCTGGAAGACCTCAGGAAATTAAAATTGATAGGGCGCATCGCACGTTAGGCCCAAGGAGAAGGGGAAGCCCCGTGGGATATAATTATATGCCTCCAGGACTTTAAAATTAAATAAAGAATAATTAACAAGGTGAGAAGAGCAGGACAACTTGAATGGAAGGGAAATAAGATGGCAATTTTTGTGGACTTAGCAACGGCCATGCTACAACGCAGAAGAGAATGGAGAGGATTTACAATGAAACTTCGGGAAGAGAGCATTAAATGTAAATGGCTGTACCCAGCAGGTATTTCTTTACCAGCAACGGCATTACAAGACTGGCGACAATAGTGATGCAGCTGGTGGTTGCAATGAAGGAAGCAGGACTAACACGCATTCCAGAGGTGGGAGAAATGAGGAAACCGGGAAATGGAAAGACAACTGGCTGGCAGAAAGTGGAAAATAAAGAGAGGAAAAGTAAACGAGTAATGCAAAAGAAAAAGGACTTGGGACTGTGTAAATAAGCAGAGACACAATGCCAGGAAATGGAAAGAATTAAGAAGGGAAGATGGGTAAGAAGTGGAATTCGTAAACTGAAAAGAGATGAAGGCAGAAGCAAGAAAATGAAGCCACAAGGAAAGACTGAGTAAACAAATTGAAAGGGAGCAAGGGGTGAAATAAAGTTGGTATGGATGAATGGGAGGGGGAGATTAAATGAAGAGAAATACTGTTCAGTACTGTTGGTATGGATGAGTGGGACGGGGGAAGATGATGTCACTGAGGAAGGGGAAGCTACTAACATGTAGCATGAAGGGTGGGGAAGAATGGGAAGAGAGGGGCAACTGGATCCTCTAATTGTAAAAAGAGGAGGTATAGAGATTTAGAGCCATGGTGGGTAAACAAAAGAAACCTGAAGAATGTAAGATAGTAACCATTAATACTAAAGGCCTCAATTCCTGGCATAAAAGACAAGCCCTGTTAAAAGAGGGTAACAGACTTTGAGCTGATATATTGCTCATACAAGAAATGCATTTAAAAAACACCCAAGAAAAGTGGTTGGTTGGTAAAGGCTATGATAAAGTTTATTTGGCACATAATCTGGAATCACCCAAGAAAGTGGGGGGTAGGATTACGTTTTGCAAAAGAATTGATCCTGGAAGAAAAACAGGTAATGAGGGACCCGGGGAGGTGGGGGGGGGCGCGGGGCACTTCATTCTGTGGAAGGGTAAAATAGCAGGAAGGCCCATAGTGGTAGGGAGTGTATATGCGCCAAATATACAACAAAGGAGGTTCTATGGGAAGCTATATGAAGTGGTGGAAGCGCATATGCAAATTCCAGTGATATTAGGGGCAGATTTTAATGCTACCCAAACCCCAGAATAGATTCCGGGGGGGGGGGGGGGAGGGCTAATAGGCAAAGCACTAAGGGAGTGAGCAAGAGGTTAGGGAAATTACTACATAAACGGGGCACAGTAGATGTTTGGCAGTGCATGCATGGTAGCAAGAAAGAATATACACACTACTCACCCCCACAGAAAACCTACAGCAGATTAGATATGGTATGGGTAGATGGAAGGATAGTAGAACAGGTAAAGCGAGTGGATATAAGCTGGACAGATCACGCACTAGTGGAGGTTTCATTGAATATCCAAATAAGAAACATAGAAACATAGAAACATGATGACAGAAAAAGACCACAAGGCCCATCTAGTCTGTCCTTCCATAACAACAACTACAACAGTCCACTTTTTACCTTTAGAGATCCTCTGTGTTGGTCCCATGCTTTTTTGAATTCAGTTACTGTCCTCATCTCTACCACCTCCACTGGGAGACTATTCCACGGATCCACTACTCTTTCCGTAAAGAAATATTTCCGCATATCACTCCTGAATCTATCTCCCTTCACCCTCATCCCATGTCCCCTCGTCGCAGAACTTGCTTTCAATTGAAAGAGGCTCTCTCCCTGAACATTTATGCCACGGAGGTATTTAAACATCTCAATCATATCACCTCTATCCCGCCTTTCCTCTAAGGTGTACATATTAAGATCCTTAAGTCTGTCCTCATATGCTTTATAATGAAGATTACTAATCATCTTAGTAGCAACCCTCTGCACCGACTCCATCCTGTTCACATCCTTTTGAAGGTGCGGTCTCCAGAATTGCACACCATACTCCAAATGAGGTCGCACCAAAGACTTATACAGAGACATTATCACCTCCTTTTTTCTGCTAGCCATTCCTCTCCGTATGCACCCAAGCATCCTTCTAGCTTTTGCCGTCGCCTTTTCTACCTGTTTAGCTACTTTAAGATCATCGGACACAACCACGCCTAGGTCCCGCTCTTCTTTAGTGGACAAAAGTACTTCACCTCCTATGCTGTATTGCTCCCTTGGATTGCTGCAGCCCAAATGCATGACCTTACATTTTTTAACATTAAATCCCAGCTGCCAAATTCTAGACCATTCTTCAAGCTTAGCTAGATCCCTCCTCATGTTATCTACACCTTCCTGGGTGTCTACTTTATTGCAGATTTTGGTATCATCCGCAAAGAGGCAAACCTTACCCGACAGCCCTTCCGCTATATCACTAACAAAGATGTTAAAAAGAATCGGACCAAGGACAGATCCCTGGGGCACACCACTGGTAACATCCTTCTCCTCAGAGTGAGCTCCATTTACTTGTACTCTTTGTCGCCTCCCACCCAACCAATCTCTAACCCAAGCAGTAACTTTAGGGTCCATCCCTAGGGTGCTCAGTTTGTTTATAAGTCGCCTGTGAGGAACAGTGTCAAAGGCTTTACTGAAATCTAAATACACCACATCTAGAGCTCTCCCTCGGTCCAACTCCCTGGTCACCCAGTCAAAGAAATCAATCAGATTTGTCTGACAAGACCTGCCTCTGGTGAATCCATGCTGCCTCGGATCCTGTAATCCGCTGGACTCCAGAAACCTCACTATTTTCTCTTTCAACAGCGTTTCCATTCATTTACTCACCACTGAAGTTAAACTAACCGGCCTGTAGTTTTCAACCACATCCTTACTTCCGCTTTTGTGTAAAGGCACCACATGAGCCTCTCTCCAGTCCTTTGGCACCACTCCCGACTCCAACGAGGCATTGAAAAGGTCAGTCAGTGGAGTTGCTAGAACGTCCCCAAGTTCCCTCAGTATTCTAGGGTGTATCCCATCCGGTCCCATCGCTTTGTCTACTTTGAGTTGAGCTAGTTTCTCCCGAACACAGTCTTCTGAAAATTGTTCAAGATGTCCCTCGCTTCTGTTCTTATTTGTGGGTGTTTTCTGAGGTCCTGCTCCTGGTTCTTCATCTGTGAACACAGAACAAAAATATTTGTTAAGCAATTCTGCTTTATCCTTATCAGCTTCTACATATTCCCCCCCTGTACCCTTGAGTCTGACAATACCACTTTTGCCCTTCCTCTTCTCACTAATATATCTGAAAAATGTCTTATCCCACCATTTTATTGCATTGGCTATTTCCTCCTCCTTTTGAATCTTTGCCTTCTTGACTACTTTGCTAGCTTCTCTAAGTTTTTCCAAATACAGATGCCTGTCTTCCTCTCTCTGTGATCTCTTGTATTTCATGAAGGCCTCCCTCTTTTTCTTCACTTTTTCAGCTACTTCCTTCGAAAACCATAGCGGTCTCCTGTTCCTTTTGCCTTTATTTACCATTTTAACAAAAAGGTTGGTTGCCTTTAAAATACCCCCTTTCAGTTTTGCCCACTGTTGTTCTACATCCCCCAGCTGTTCCCATCCCACTAACGACTCCCTGAAGTATTGGCCCATCTTCGCAAAGTTAGTCTTCCTAAAGTCTAAGATCTTCACCTTGGAATGGATTCTAACAGCCCTAGTCCTAATACTGAACCACACCATCTGGTGATCACTGGATGCAAAATGATCTCCCACTACAACATCAGAAACACTTTCACCATTGGTAAGCACCAAGTCCAGTATGGCCCCTTCAGTCCAGTATGGCCCCTTCATAAAGGGGGCTGGCCTGCGTTTCTGGAGGTTGAATGAATCCCTCATAGAAGAGGAAGAGGGGCTACGCTATATTAAAACTACTATAAATGAGTATATTTATTTATTTATTTATTTAACAGTTATTTATATACCGCTCTTTCCCTAGTATCAAGTGCGGTTTACATGGAACAGTAGGTTAATTGGTATGTAATATACCAAGTCAGTTTACATAGAACAGATAATTATAATTTACAAGGAATGTTGTAACATTAAAGGTATAACATATTAGAACATATATACATTGTTAGTTTAAATCTATAATCATCATGTGAATGAGAGTGTGGTATGGTTAATAGTGTATTAGTGATATTTATTTTGAAAATAGAGTATGTAATAATAATGTATAAATGTTAGCCTGTATCTATTTGAGTATTCTGTTCTGAGGGTGTATTGTAGTGTAATATGAATAAGTGAGTTTTTAATTTTTTTCTAAATTCCTTTATATCAGATAGCAGGCGAATGTTGTCAGGTAGATTGTTCCAAAGAATTGGAGCAGAGTGTGAGAAAGCTCTCTTATTTGTTTGTTTTCTGGCTTTTGTGAAATCTTTTGGTATTGTTAAGGTATTTAAGTTTCTGCTTCTTTGGGATCGTTTATCGATGTCTATATTAATCAGTGTATTGAGTGCCGATGGTGCAAGATTATTTATAAGTTTAAATGTAGTGACAAGAATTTTATATTTGATTCGGGAGTAAATAGGTAGCCAATGAAGTTCAGCCAAAATTGGTGTAACATGTTCAAGTGGGCTTATATTCATAATCATCCTGGCAGCTATGTTCTGAATTATTTGTATCTTTTTAATATTTTGTTTTGAAATGCCATTAAGTATTGTGTTTGCATAATCAAAATGTGGGGTGATGATAGCATGAATTATATTAATAAAGTCTTGTAGATGAATCAATGGTCTTAATTGTTTTAGTGTTTTGAGTTTGTAATGTATTTTTTTAGTTAGATATTTTATATGTGAATCCATATTTAAATTATTGTCAAGTATTACACCTAAATATTTTATTTCTTTTTTTGTATTTATTTCATGAGTATCTAGTGTGATCGTGTTTGGGGGTATGTATGTTTGATTTTTAGTGATGAATAATATATCAGTTTTAGTAAAGTTGATAAGTAGATTTTGTTCTTTGAGCCATTCAGTTAGTTCATTGAAACATTCTGTTATTTTTTGAAGAGGTGGGTGTGGGATTTCAAATGGGAGGTAGAACATTATATCATCAGCGTAGATATGATAATAAACATTGTGACGTTTAAAGATGTTACAAACTGGTTGTAAGTAAATATTAAATAATAGCGCAGATAATGCAGAACCCTGCGGGAGACCCTGAGTTTGTTTGAAGGTGTTAGAAATTTGGGTGTGGATTCTTACTGTTTGAGTTCTGTTTGATAGATATGATTTGAACCAATTATAAACAGTAGATGTAATTCCAATTTGTTGAAGTCTGTTTAACATTGTTAAGTGATTAACACTGTCAAATGCAGCTGATATGTCAAGGAAAACAAGAATAAAGGCTTGTTTAGGATTATCAATACCTCTTAATATTGTGTCATAAAGGATCGTTAGCAAGGTTTCTACTCCATGGAAGGGTCTAAAGCCATATTGATGTTCATCAAGGAGGTTTAATGTGTCAATAAAGTCTTGTAGTTGAATTTGTACAATTTTTTCAATAAGTTTGGCCATAAAAGGAATACTTGATATAGGTCTGTATGATTTTGGGGATAATTTATCTAATGTGTTATTTTTAAGTATAGGTCGTATTTGAACGTGTTTGAGAGATGGTGGTAAGTAGCCTTTTTGTAAGGATAGGTTCACTAAGGGTAGAATGAAAGAAGAGAGTATTGAGAAAGTCTTCTTTATCCAATCAACTGGGCATGGATCAAGGTATGAGGTTGTTGTATTAATGTTAGTTATTGTAGTTTTGAGAGTAGATTTTGATATTAAGTTGAAGTTGGTCCAGTTATCAAATGTAGCTTGCTTTGTTTGTGTTTGAATTTGTGGTTGAGTAATATGTAGAGATGTTATTTGTAGCTTTGTTTTATTGATATAGTATTGAGCTAATTCTTGTGGGGAGATATCAATTGATATTTCATCAGAATTTAGTGTTTTGTTTGTTAGTTTTTGTACTATACAGAATAGTTCTCTTGGGCGATTAGTGGCTCTTGAGATTATATTAGAATAATAATTTTGTTTGGAGTTGTTTATTGTTTGTTTATAAATTTGTAGTGTATTAGTGTAGTTCTCATGATTTATTAATGATTTTGATTGTCTCCATTTCCTTTCCTCTTTTCTTAGTTGTCTTTTTAATGTTTTGATAGATATATTAAACCATGGAGCATGTCTTTTTTCAATTTTATTGTTGTTTATATTTTGGTGTGATTGTTTTGGATTACTTTCAGCTGCTTTAGAGATGCAGCATAATAGCGGTGGAGAGGTGGGACCAGCAGTGGTGTGGGATGGATTGAAAGCGGTGGTAAGGGGGCACTGGATAGCAATGGCAGCTAGTTGGAGACAGCAAAAAGAACAAAGGGAACATGAGCTAATATCCTAGTTGAGGCAAGAAGAGATAATGCATAAACAGAAAGGTGGAAGGAGGAGGTTGCAGCGTATTAGAAATTTACGGGAAGAATTAGGTAGATTAAATAATGAGGAAAGAAGCATTCAAGCTAAATCAGCTAAAGACATGAATTTTATGTACAGGGAAATAAGCCAGGCAGATACTTGGTGCGAAAACTTAGGGAAAGGAGGATGCAACAGCAGATCTTATGAATAAAAGATGAGCAGGGTAGATGGATTAATACTACTGAACAAATGCAAGCATTTTGGGAATATTATCATAAGCTCTATAAATCGGAACAACAGGGAGAGGGAGTGGATATAGAACAGTATATGGAAGAATTACATTGAAGCAATTAGATAGAGAGCAGCAGCAGTGGATGAATAGAGAGATTGAAGGAAGGGAAGTAGTAGAGGCTATTAAGAGCTTGAAAGAAGATAAGGCCCCAGGATTGGACGGTTTTACAGCTAGGTTCTATAAAACATTTAGTGAGGAAGTAAGCCCAATATTGAGAGATGTCTTTAATGAAGTATTAAAAGGAGAAAAGTTACCAAGCTCCATGGAGGCAGCAGGGGTTATGGTAATACCCAAACCTGGAAAGGATCATGGGAAGTGTGACTCATATAGGCCCATATAGAGTGGAGGAGTAGCCTAATGGTTAAGAACACTGGCTTGGGAAAACCAGAGACCAGGGTTTGATTCCCACTAGCACTCCTTGTGGCCTTGGGCAAGTCACTTAACCCTCCATTGCCTCAGAAAAATCCAAGTTATCAATGTCCCTGTATTATTGTACATTACTAAGTTTAAGTTTCAATGTAAACTGCTTTGATTGAAATGATAAAGCGGTATATAAAACCTGTTAAATAAAAGAAAAATATCTCTTATCAATTTGGATGCAAAGATATTAGCCAAAATACTAGCAACCCTGTTGCAGAAATACATCCCACAACTGATACAGGAGGATCAAGCAGGCTTTATCCCGGGTAGACAAGCTAGCGATATGTACGCAAGTTGTTAAATTTAATTTGGCAAGTGCGTAAAGATCAGACATCATCTATAATGATGGCTGTTGATGCCAAAAAAGCTTTCAATAGAGTAGAATGGGCCTTTATGTTTGCAGTTATGCGGAAAATGGGGCTGGGGGATAACTTCCAGAAATGGATAGAAGCTCTCTATAGAGAATCTGAAGCTTGTATAAGAGTAAATGGGGTATATTCAGAACTATTTACATTGGGAAGAGGTACAAGACAAGGCTGCCCGATCTCCCCATTGTTGTTCGCAATGGTGATAGAACCACTTGCTGAAAGTGTTAGACAGAATAAGGAAATACATGTTATAAAGGTGGGAAAAGAGGAATACAAAATCTCATTATTTGCAGACGATGTTATGTATACGTTAGGGCAGCCTGTGGAATCTATACCCGCATTAGTACAAGAAATCCAGAAATACAGTAAGGTATCTGGATATAAAATGAATATGGGGGAAACAGAAGTTTTAAAAATTCAGTTGGACCTGTAGGAAGAAGCTAAGGTGCGAACCACTTTCCCGTTTTAAGTGGGCTAATAAAAGTGTGAGATATCTGGGAATTCAGATTAGCGCAGAGGAGTCTGAGATGTATAAGATGAATTATGATCCAACAATAAAAAAAAGTACTAATTGATTTAATACAATGGGATAAACCTATTTTTTCATGGATGGGAAGAATTGCCATAGTGAAGATGAATATTTTACCTAGATTCTTGTTTATATTTATGACCTTGACCATAGAAATCCCCAGTACAATGTTAAACCTTGTGCAGAGAAGAATTTTTTCCTTTATCTGGAGACGCAGACCTCCAAGGGTACAAAGGAAGATAATGTATAGAGAGAAAAAGGAAGGAGGCCTAGCAGTCCCTGATGTAGCAAGGTACTATTAGGCGGCGCAGTTGAGAGCGTTAATGGGATGGAGGCTAGGGAAAAATGAGCCCCAATGGAGTAAATTAGAACAGGAGGCGATAAGACCAAACTGCCTCACTGACAATGTGGCAAGGAAGGGGGTGAGAGAAAGGGATCAGGATAGAAACCCATACGTAGCATGTACACTCCGAATATGGGATAAGAAACATAAGGTACTGACATAATTGGGGGGAGACATAACAGCACAGAGGATTGTACAGTGTGAGAGCTTCAAGGTAGGGAGAGCTTCTGAGATATTTCAAAAATGGTATGAGAAGGGGCTACAATATATGGGACAGGTACTAACAGATACGGGCCAATTAAGATCCTTTGCAGAGCTTCAGCAAGAATTTCAAATAGAGGCAAGTGGTTGGTATGGCTACTTTCAGTTAGCACACTTCCTGGGGGGAAAACAAATAAAGACATGCTTCTCCTCTGCGCCCCCTCTCGCTCTACCCCCCCCCCCACGTCCGCAGCTTCCACCTGCTCCATTTCCCAACCCTTTGCCCTCTCTAGTGCCTCCCAGTCTGCCCTTAAGCTTGGCCTTCTTAACTGTCGTTCCCTCAGGACCAAGTCCCTCCTCGTCCAAGATCTGATCTCGCAGGCTTCCTTTGACCTGACGCTCCTCACCAAGACCTGGCTGAAAGAAGGGGAGGACGCCCTTCTGGCTCGCTGCCTCCCTGCCGGGTTTTCGGCTGCTTCAGTTTCCCGCACTGGTCGCTCAGGTGGCGGCGTGGCCGCCATCTTTGCCCCCTCTCTCTCTTTCACTCAGATTTTCTCTCCTTCTTTGTCCTACCCCGAGGCCCTTCTTCTCCATCTTCACACCACACCCCCTACTCATGTTCTCCTCGTCTATGCACCCCCTGCTCTCCGATCTGACCTCTGGGACTCCCTCCTTCGTTCCCTCTCCGACCTCTCCTTGCTTTTTCCCCATCTCATCATTGCCGGTGACTTTAATCTCCACCTTGACTCCCCTTCATCCCCCAGAGAGCATGCGTTCCTCTCCCTCCTGCATGACCTGGCTTTCCTACAGCATGTTTCTTTTCCCACACACTCCGCTGGCCACACTCTTGATCTTCTCCTGTCTCCCTCCTTCTCCTCACTTTCCCTTTCTAACCTGTCCTCCCTTTCCCTTCCCTGGTCAGACCATCTCTGTATCTCAGCCTCCTGCTCCCACTCGATCCCATCCCTCTCTTCTCCCGTTCCTCCCTCCACCCCTCGTCTCTCCCGCTTCATCACCCCATCACTGGCCCAGCAATTCCCTCCAGCCTCAGATTTGCTTCCTGCCGATTTTGCCTCCTTATCTCCAAACTCACAGGCCTCTACCTGGTTCTCTTCCCTCTCAGCCGCTCTTGATCACATTGCTCCCCTCCGCCCGCGCCCTCTTCCTCATCGCCCTTCTCACCCCTGGTACCATCCTGGTCTACTCCTACTTCGTTCCCAGCTTCGTAGAGCAGAAAGGCAATGGCGTAGATCCCCCTCTCCGGTCACCTTATCCCTCTTTAAGGCCCAACACTCCCACTATCGTTCCCAGATCCATCTTGCCAAGTCTTCCTTTTCTCTAACGCCATCGCTAATGCCCCCAACCAGACCCGCCATCTTTACTCTACCCTCAAATTTCTTACCTCCCTACACCCCTCTGCCCCCTCCGCACCTTCCCATCCTATCCTCGCCCCTTCTCTTCTCACCTCTGCCTTCAGCAACAAAGTCTCCACCTTACGAGCTTCACTGCCCTCTCATCCTCCACCCATTCCCTCTCCCCCCCCAATTGCCTCCCCTCCCCCTGTTTCCCAACTGTCCCACACATGGTCCTCCTTTTCCCTGACCACCACCGCTGAGCTTCATCACCTTATATCTGCGTCCAACAAAACTTTCTGCTCCCTTGACCCTGTCCCTCCCTCCTGGTTATTGACACCCTCTCAGTCCTTCCTCCCCTACATCCAAACCATCATGAACAACAGTCTATCCACTGGAACTTTTCCCTCCCCCTGGAAGCACGCTCTTATTCGCCCCCTTCTTAAGAAACCCTCTCTGGACCCTCTTGACCCCAACAACTACCGCCCAGTCTCCAACCTTTCCTTTTTGTCTAAACTTCTTGAGAAGGTTGTCTTTGCCCAACTATCCCATCACCTCGACTACACCAACTTCCTTCACCCCCGTCAGTCCGGTTTCCGTCCTGGGCACAGTGTTGAGACTATTCTTCTTGCCTTCACCAACGCCCTGCATGTTGCCCACGACCGTGGTGAAATCTCGGTGGCGATGGCCCTTGATCTTTCCGCTGCTTTCGACCTTGTAGATCACTCCCTTCTCTCCCAGTTGCATGATGCCGGCCTCTGTAGCACTGTTCTTCGGTGGTTCCACTCCTTCCTTTCCTCCCGATCAGGTGCTGTCCTGTCCCCCTCCCCCTCTCACCCCTCCTCTGATTCCTTTCCCATCCCCTGTGGGGTCCCCCAGGGTTCTGTGCTGGCTCCCCTCCTCTTCAATCTTTTCCTGACTCCTCTCACACTTCTTATCCAACAATCTGGTATCTCAGCCTTTTACTACGCTGACGACATCCTCCTTCTCTACCATACGTCCCCAGCCTCTCCTGATCTCACTCCCCTCAACTCCTGCCTTGCCGCTATCTCTGACTGGATGACCAATAACTGCTTGCATCTTAACCCCTCAAAAACCACAGCTATCTGGTTCCCCCACGGTCACCAGCCCCCGTCTATTGCCCCATCGTTCCCTGCCACTCCCATCTCTCTGGTCTCCACCTTTCATCTCTCTGGTCTCCACCTTTCGACTCGGATCTTTCCTTCTCTGCCCATGTCTCTCACGTGTCTAAATCCTCCTTCTTTTATCTTAGACAGATCCGCGCTGTTCGCCCCTTCCTCTCTCCCTCCGCTCTTGCCACCCTGCTCCTAGCCCTTGTCATCTCCCGGATCGATTTCGCTAACTCCATTCTCTCTGGCCTATCTAAGCTCCACCTCTCTCGTCTACAACGCATCCAAAACACCGCTGCCCGTCTCGCTTCTTCCGCCTCCCACAGGGACCATGTCACACCCCTCCTCCTCCATCTCCACTGGCTTCCCGTTTCCTTCCGGATCCAATTCAAGCTTCTCACGCTCGTTCACAAAGTTCTTCACACCACCACACCACAGTACCTTGCCGACCTCATCCACTTTCACACCCCCCGGCACACTCCTCGTTCCTTTCACCTCAACCGCCTCACTCTTCCCCCCCCCCCCTCACATGCTCATCTCCAATCCACCCGCTCCTCTGCCTTCTTCTTTATAGGCCCGGCCCTCTGGAACTCCCTCCCATCTACTCTCCGTCTGGAGCCCCACCATCCTGCCTTCAAGCACGCCTTGAAAACTCACCTCTTCTCCCTTGCCTTCAACCTCTCTCCCTCCTAGCCTCTCCTTTTTTTTCTATTGACCCTCCTCTCCTGTCCTTGCTTCTCTACTTTTACTGAGTTGTAACTTTCTTTTCTTTTTCCGGCCTTGTGCCTACTGCTATGAAGAAATATTTTTGTAAACCGCTCTGCTTACCAATGAAGAGCGGTCAATCAAGTCAATAAACATAAACATAATAAGGAGATGCAATTTGAAAAGATGTTTAGGACAGGAGATATCTCTAGAAGTTCGATCTCTAGACTGTATAAAGCACTGAGTGGCCTAATGGACCACGGAACGCATATGCAGGCATGGGAGGAAGACTTGGGAGGTTATTGGGACTATCAGAGATGGGAAAAAATATATGAAGGGGTAAAACTCCCAATGGTATCGACAGCAATCCAAGAGCATAATTATAAGATGTTGTATCAAATGTACTTAACACATGTGTAAAATGGGGAAATTACAAGGATTCAGAGTGCTGGAGGGGATGTGGGGAGAGAGGGGATTATATGCATATGTGGTGGGTATGCCCAGTTTTACAGAATACATGGCAATGGTTGACTGATCTGGCTCAAGACATGGAGGGTTGGGTGGTCCCATTACTCCTGCAGGAGTGTTTTTGAATGAATGGGGGGGAGATATGAAGAGTGAATTGGTGTATATGTTGAAGATGTTAATGATTGGAGTACGGATGGAAATTGCGAAGAGGAGGAGATCAGAGAGGGAACCAGCCCTGATAGAATTTTAAGCAGACTGGCATATATCTATAGAATGAGTGAAATTACTGCATATAAAACACACAGGATAGAAGTCTTCGTAAGAAGATGGGAAAGGTATAGGGAATGGTTGCAGAAGGAGGAAAATGAATTAGTGGGATGAGTCTAATAAAGTTTAAGGAATGAGATAGCAAATAAGGTTGTGTATATTAAAGGATCTCCAGGAACAAGCAGGAATGTAGTCTTCACATATGGGTATCGTCGGTACCGACGGAGCCTGCGCGGGAATACTCCCCAGCGTCCAATTAGAAAGCTTTTGGAAGCATCCCACAGCGCCTGCGTGCTGCCTTCCCGCCTTTCCCAACTGCCTCTCTCCAGTTCTTCGTTTTCCGCAGAGCCAGCAGGTCGTCGTTCCTGTCACCACAGAAAATCTTTCCCTATTCTCCTTCTTTTTTGTGGTCGCGTCTGCCTTTCCTCGACGCTGTACAGGTATCGCCGGTTCTTTCTTTCTTTCTTTAAAAAAAAAATATGTAGTATTTTTTTTTTCCAAGCTTTTCTTCCTCAGGTGCATGCGCCATTTTGGGCTTTAGGCCCAAAATTTCCTTTACTATGGAAAAAGCCGCTTCGGGTTTCAAGAAGTGCACCAAGTGTGGCGGTACCATCTCCGTCACCGACACCCATGAGTGGTGTCTTAAATGTTTAGGTCCTGACCACTCCATTTCGGAGTGTATGGCCTGTGCCATGATGTCCAAGAGGGGTTGACAAAACTGAGCTGCTAAGCTCAGCACCCTTTTTCCCTCCGATGCAGCCTCTGTGGCATCGATGTCTTCCAGGGCTTTGTCTTCCTCCCCTAGATCTCAGGTAACTAAACGTAAGTTTGGCCGGTCCTCAAAGGGTAGATCTCCTTCCCAGCATCGAGATGCCTCTGGCGTTGCCCTTGAGGGTTCTGTACCGGCAAAATTGCCCCGGCGGGAGGCTTCGGCTTCCAAAGCATTATCGGGGCTCCAGGATGTTCTCAAGGCCTCGACCTTGGCAGAACTACTGGTGCCATGCTCTGGGGTACCGGTTGCTTTCTCCGGTACCGATACCCAGGCATCGGCAGCATCGATAGACCAGAGATTCCTGGCTATTGAACACAGTCTGACAGCTCCGTCGGTACCGGAGTACTTCTCCCGGAGGAGCCTTCCTCTCCTAAACGCAGGATGTCTCCTCCAGAAGATATCTCCTTTCAGGACTTTATCAGGGAGGTGGCTTGAGGTCTTTCCATTACTGTGGCTCCTGAAACAGAGCCCAGGGCAAAGGAGTTGGAGATTCTGCAATATCCCAAGGCTCCTAAATAGGCAGCTACTTTGCCTATCCATGAGATCTTACATGATCTCATGTTGAGAATGTGGGAAACACCTCTTACCACCTCTCCTCACTCTTGTAGACTGGATACCATGTATTGCGTACCTCCGTGTCCTGGCTTCCAGAAAGCTCAGCTTCCTCACCACTCTATTGTAGTGGAATCAGCTATGAGAAGGATCAGAAGTGCAAAGAGGCATGCCTCTAATCCTCCAGGACGTGAGTGTCGAACTTTGGATGCCTTTGGACGTCGTACTTTCCAGGCTTCCATGCTTTCTGTCAGGATCAGCTCCTATATTTTATATATGGGAATGTTCCTTAAGGAAGTCACAGGAGATTTAGAGGTTTTGAGCCCTCTTCTTCCTGATGATAAGAGGCAGGATTTTCTCACACTGGTTAAACATGCCCAGAATGTTTCTAAGTTTGTCAGTCGTGCAGCTTTTGACTGTTTTGAGTGCATAAGCAGAACCTCTGCCATTGCCATAGGTGCACGTAGAATTGCCTGGCTCCAGGCATCCGATTTGGAGCTCTGGGTGCAGGACAAACTGGGCAATATCCCTTGTACAGGTGAGAATCTATTCGGCAAGAATTGGCAAGAGAAAGCCAATGAATTGGATGCTGACAACTCCACTTTGGATAGATTATCCAAAGCCACAGCTGATCCTTCAAGGAAGAAATCTTTCAAGAAACCATTTTTCTCTAAAAAGAAGATGTTTTATCCCTCTTATTCCCAGCAGGGACATTCTGCAGGTCAACCTGCCTGAAAGAGTCAGCAACCACCTAAACAAAGGAAAGCAAAGACTGCTAAGCCTCAACCGTCTCAGCAGTTTCAGCCTCCACAAGGCCTTTGACTTCCATCTAGAGAACTTAGCCTTCCTGGCTCTCAATGGACCAGAGCCTTCCACCATTCCAGGAAGATTGTGTCACTTTGCCCCCAGATGGGGGCAGATAACAGCAGAACATTGGACTCTCTCCATTATAAAAGAGGGGTACAAGCTTCACTTTCTGTGCATGCCCCCTCCCACAATGGTAAGACAGTTCAATTCTCAGACCTCTCTCATCAACCTGTTATATCAAGAGGTCACTATGCTTCTTGTCCAAGGGGCAATAGAAGAGGTACCCATTCCTCAACAGGGTACAGGGTTTTACTCCCCCTATTTCCTTATCCCAAAGAAAACAGGGGGACACAGACCTATTTTAGACCTCAGAGAATTGAACAAATTCCTGTTCAAAGAGAAATTCAGGATAATTTCTCTGGGAACTCTGCTGCCATTTATTTATTTATTTATTTATTTAACATTTGCTTCTATACCGCGCTATTAAAATCAGCGCGGTGTACATCAAACAAGCATACTACAATGTATACAAACAACATTGAGTTTTACAGAGAACAGGAAATTGAACATGGGAAGGAAACCAGGGGAACTAAATACATATTAAACTCAAACTATGTACAATACTTTAATGTAAATGGGTGTTGCATTAGTTTTGTGAAGCTAACCATTATCTGAGGAGATGATGTGCAGGGGCGGCAGGTATATGGGGGAAGTTTGCAGGTTGTTGGATGTGCTTCTATTACTGGAGGTTTCTGAGTAATATTTTGTGAATAGGTGGAGTTTTAAAGCTTTTCTGAATAGTATGATGCTTTTTATTCCACGGATTTCATGGGGGAGTGCATTCCAGTTTAAAGGGACAAATAAGGAGAAGGCTCTGTTGGAGGTAGCTTTTGTGCATTTAGTCATTAGGTTGGGGACTGCTAACGTGTTCCGTGCAGTAGATCTTCTGCTTCTATTTTCTAGGGTGCAATGGATTAGCGTGCTGATTGGCGTAGGGGGGTAGTTATTTAGGGCTTTGAAGGTAAGAACCAGTGATTTGTATTGGATCCTGGCGTGAAGAGGTAGCCAATGTAAATCCTTCATGATGGGTGTTATGTGGTCGGATCTTGATGATCCGGAGAGGACTCTTGCGGCTGCATTCAAGGCTAAGCGGAGCGGGTTTAAGGTCGACTGTGGAAGGCCATGAAGAATAATATTCGCGAAATCAACATGTGGAAGGACTAGAGCCTGAAAGGTTGTTCGGTAGTCTGTGAAGTCCAGTAAGTGTCGGAGGTGACGTAGAGTTCTGATCTTATGGTATATTGCCTTTGTGATGTTTTTTATATGCGTTGTCATGTTCAGGTGCTGGTCCAGGGTGATGCCGAGGTAACGAATTGTGGATTTGGATTTCAACTCTATATTGTTGACTCGTAGAGATGAAGGGGGTGTGAATTTGAGGTTCCTCGTGACAAATAGGACATCCGTTTTGCTGTGATTGATCCGTAAATTCTGGGATAAAAGCCAATCTGTTACTGCTTCGAAGCAATTAATTATTGGGGAGAGCACTGGTTGGTCTATCAAGAATGGCATGTAAAGGAGGATGTCATCAGCGTATGCAAGGCATTTTACGTTGAAGGATCGAATTAAGTCGCATATCGGCTGCATATAAATGTTAAACATCAATGAAGATAAGGACGAACCTTGGGGAACTCCCTGTGTTTGTAGAAATGGTTCGGAGGATGAGTGGCCAGCCTTGACTTGCTGCCATCTATTGGATAGGTAGGATTCACACCATTTTAGAGCTGTGTTTTGGATCCCCTTTTTTTTCAGGCGTTTTAGAAGAATGTCATGACTCACTGAGTCGAAGGCGGCAGATATGTCCAGGAAAATAAGGACAAAGCCTTGTTGTATGTTGTTGATTCCTGTGATCAGATCGTTAAACAGGGTTGTGAGGACAGTGTCTATTCCGTGTGCTACTCTGAATCCGTGTTGGGCTGGATCCAATGGTGCTTCGGTGTCGATATGTTGCTGGATTTGTTGTTGGGCAGCTTTCTCAATGATCTTGGCAAGGTGGGGGATGCTCGATATTGGTCTGAAGGATTCTACTTTGGCTGGATCTAGTTTGCTATTTTTTAGTAATGGTTTGATAGAGGTGTTTTTGAGGCTCTGCGGGAATGATCCTGTGGTGAAGGACTGGTTCAGAATTTTGGCCAGGATGTTGCTTATGTCATGACGAAGCTCTTTGATCCAGCTGGCTGGGCAGGGGTCATTAGGTGCTGTGCTTGGATTAACAGAAGCGACGATGTCGGCGACCTCTTTAGTGGATACTGTGGTGAAGTTGCATAGTGGCGTTGCTTGAAAAGTTTCAGATGGTGTGGAGGGATTATTAGTGCCTATGTTTGCGTTTGTCTTAACCATCTTCGATTGTAAATAGTCTGCATAGTCCTGTGGTTGAGGCATTGGGGGGTGGACTGAGATTGGTTCTCCTGTTATGGACTTTACTATATTGAATAAAGCATGTGGTTTGTTGATGGAGCGTTTTAAAATATCAGTGTGATAGAGTTTCCTTTTTTGTGTTATCTTCTCACGGTGGGTCAGCAAGTATGAGTTGTATGCAGTGTGTGCTTCAGAGGTGTGGGTTCGACGCCATTGTCTTTCGAGTTTACGTAGATGGTGAAGCGATGTTCGTAGGTCCGTGGAGAACCAGGGTGCATGTTCTCGTCGTTTTGTAGTTTTTTCGGCGAAAGATGGACAGGATGCAGCTCTGAGGTTATCGTCCCATTTAGATATGAGGTCATCAAGGCTGAGGGATGCGTTGGTCATAAGAGGTTGGAGGTTCTCTAGGACTTCGCTCTTGTTGAGTGGGCGGAAGCGGGCTGCAGTAGTTCTGGAATTATTTGTATTTGTTGTTGTCTGGTTGTCACTGGGAGTGCTTATGGGTATGTGGAAGCTAAGGAGGTGGTGGTCGGACCATGGCACTGGTGTCACGGATAGTGCGATGTCTTGGGATGATGAGGCATTAGAAAGAGGTGCGAATATTAGGTCGAGCTTGCCCCCCTTAGTGTGGGTGGCAGAGTTGACACATTGTATGTATCCTAGATCCTCTAGGGCTTCAAGGAATGTTGTTGAGTGGCTGTTTTGAAGAGATGGGAGGTTAAAGTCGCCAATTAACCAGTTTGGAGAGTTCGGGGTGGAATTCTGACATGTTAACTCAATTATTGTTGATAGGTCATCTTGTGATGGAGTGGGCGCCCGGTATATGAGGTTGATGGAGCAGAGTTCACTTGATATGGTGAGGGTGTCAAGGTGAGTAGAGCTGGAGGTGTTACGCAACTTAAATTGGAGGTCAGCTTTGGCCAGGATGAGTGTCCCGCCTCCTTTCTGAGTGGACCTGTGGCAAGTATATAGGGAAAATCCTGGGGGTAGCATCTGGTTTAAGAGAACATTGTCGCATGCTGACAACCAAGTCTCGGTGATCATCAGGATGTCAAGATTGTGTAGTGATATCAGATCAATGGCTGCAGGCCATTTTGAGCGCACTGATCTGGCGTTTATCAGAGCACATTTCAGTAGGCGTTGCTGACGTTGTTTCTTGGCTTGTGTCTTTTTGAATAGTTGGAGGGGGATGTTAAGTAGGTGGGAGTGGGGTGTGTGGTTAGTTTTTGTTGTGGTATGGTATGGGAGCTCGGGCCGTCTCCTTCCATGGTGTAGGATTGGAATGGGGTTAGAGTCCTGGTGGAATGCAATTGAGAGGTTGGGGAGTCCAAGGGTAAGGAGAGAGATGAGTGCTATCAGGAGTTTGTACATTCTGGCCTGACAACAGGGCAGTACTTATGATGGTAACACAGTTGAATGGGGGTTGAATTACTGGCAACAGTACCTTCAGAGTCAGGATTGGCTTTGTTCTCTAGATCTCAAGAATGCGTACACTCATGTTCTCATCCATCCAACTCACAGAAAGTTCCTTCGGTTCCTTTTTCAAGGAAAGCACTACCAATACAGGGTGCTTCCTTTTGGCCTGGCCTCAGCACCAAGGGTGTTTACGAAATGCATGGCTGTGGTAGCAGCATTTCTTCGCACTCTAGGAAAAATCGTCTTCCCCTACTTAGACGACTGGCTCATTCGAGCCCCACCAGAGTAGGAGGCCAGGATTTCTTTATCTTGCACAGTGCGTATCCTTCAGTATTTGGGTCTGGCCATAAACATCCCAAAATCCAGCCTAACTCCCACTCAGTCTCTAGAGTTCATAGGAGCTTTACTGGATACCAGAAAAGCAAGGGCCTATCTTCCCAAGACCCGTTGCCTTCGTATGGTGCAGTTAGCTTCTCAAGCAGTGCTAAAGCCTCATCTCACTGCTCGAGAAATGTTACAACTACTAGGCCACATGGCATCCACCGTGCATGTGGTTCCTTATGCTCGCCTCCATATGAGAGCAGCCCAGTGGACTTTATCCACTCAATGGACCCAGGCATCAGGGTGCCTGTCAGACCAAATAGCAAACACATATCGCCTTATTTTGTCCCTCCAATGGTGGCAGTCCACTCAAAACCTGTTACTGGGGTACCCATTTCAACAACCTTTACCCCAGGCAACTCTCACAACAGATGCTTCACCAGTGGGTTGGGGAGCTCATCTGCAAGACCTCTCCACCCAAGGCACTTGGACTCCACAGGAGACTCATCTACACATCAATCTCTTAGAGCTCAGAGCAATCTTCCTTGCTCTTCGAGTATGCCACACCCTGCTCAGCTACAAGACAGTCCTCATTCATACGGACAATTTTATTTTATTTATTTATTTAAACTTTTCTTATATACCGCCTCTTCCAGAGATCAAAGGCGGTTTACAGTTAACAAGAACTGAACAAGGTTTTACATGGAACAGTTTTGAATTATTTACAATCAACTTTTGAGCAACATCTTGTGAAACTAATTACAGTAAAGCAACTTGTAAAACATTTTGTAAAACTGATTACAGTCAACTATTTACAGGATCAATTGTATATACATTATTGTTGATAAATTACAATAGGACATTGAGTAATTACATTGGAGATACAATCAAGTAGCCATGTTCTGCGTGAACAAGCAGGGAGGAACAGGCTCTCTGTCGCTTTGCAACGAAGCTTTGCGACTATGGGCCCTCGCCAGGGAGCATCAGATTCATCTCCTGGCAGTGTATCTTCCAGGCGTACAAAACTCTTGGGCAGACAGACTCAGTTGAGTTCTGCTTCCACACGCATGGTCTCTACATGCAGACCAGGTGGCCAAGATTTTTCAAATTTGGGGAACCCCGGACATAGACCTCTTTGCAAGTCCATTGAATGCCAAACTTCCCCGGTTCTGTTCCAGAATTCCGGCTCAGGGCTCTCAGGCCAGGGATGCTTTCCTCCTTCGTTGGGGTCAAGAATTCCTTTATGCCTTTCCACCCATTCCCCTAATTCCCAAAACCCTGTTCAAGCTTCAGAGAGACAGAGGCCGTATGATTCTCATAGCTCCACATTGGCCACGGCAGGTATGGTACCCTCTGCTTCTACATCTCTCTCAAGCTCCCTCTCTGGAGTGAGGGTCTGCTCCATATCTCCTGTCTCAGGAGGACGGAATGTTATGGCATCCCAATCCTCAGTCTCTACATCTCAGGGCTTGGTTGCTGAAGGCCTAGATCTTCATGATCTTAACCTTTCTCAGCAAGTAAAGGATATCCTTTATGCTTCCAGAAAACCTTCCACAAGACGCTCTTATGCTTTCAAGTGGAAGAGGTTTACCATATGGTGCTCGCAGAAGGGTCTTAGCCCACTTTCGATACCTCTGGAATCATTACTGGAGTATCTCCTTCATTTATCCAATGCAGGACTTAAGACTAGCTCAGTAAGAGTCCATTTGAGTGCTATTGCAGCTTCTTTCAAGCCTTTAAATGGACAACCTATTTCCTCCCATCCTCTTATAGCAAGATTTATGAGAGGCCTTCTTCTAACTAAGCCTCCTATTAGACCACCACCGGTGGCATGAGACTTAAACCTGGTTCTTGGCCAGCTCATGAAGCCACCTTTCGAACCCTTAGCTACTATCTCGTTGAAATTCCTTTCCTGGAAAGTTATCTTTCTTATTGCAATCACATCAGCACATCGCATCAGTGAGTTGCAGGCACTAGTGGCTGATCCTCCTTATACAAGGTTCCATCATGACAAGGTAGTCCTTAGGACTCATCCACACTTTATGCCAAAGGTGGTCTCGCCTTTTCATCTGAACCAAGTGGTTTACCTGCCTGTGTTTTTTCTAAGGCCTCATGCATCAAATGCAGAAAGGAATCTTCATACTTTGGATTGTAAAAGAGCTTTAGCCTTTTACTTACAAAGAACACAGCAACATAGAAAATCCTCTCAACTCTTTGTTGCTTTTGATCCTTCTCATTTGGGACTTCCAGTCTCCAAGAAAACACTGTCCAAATGGATTGCACAGTGTATTTCCTTTGCCTATCAGAGTAAGAATCTTCCTCTGGAGAGCCATGGCAGCTTCAATGGCTCATCTGCACTCTGTGTCTATCGACGACATTTGTCGAGCAGCCACTTGGGCCTCGGTTCATACCTTCACAGCCCATTACTGCTTGGACAAGGACTCCTGCTGGGATGCCTTGTTTGGTCAGGCTGTTCTCCAACACTTGTTCCATACCTAATCAACTCCTACCCACCATCCCTGGTTGGATGCCAGAGATCCATGGTGGGAAGTGGAGCCCTTTCACAGGGACACACTACTTGTGGGGTTCTCTTCCTGGCATCTAAAGCTAGGGAGTCCCCATATGTGAAGACTACATTTCTGCTTGTTCCTGGAGATAGCATAGTTACTCACCTGTAACAGGTGATCTCCGGGAACAGCAGGAATTTAGTCTTCACAACCCACCCTCCTCCCCTAGGAGTTGTATCTCTCTGTCTATCTCTTTCTCTTTCCCTCTCTCTCTCTTTGTCTCAGCTTTAAACTCAACTGGAGAGAGGCAGTTGGGAAAGGCGGGAAGGCAGCACACAGGCGCTGTGGGATGCTCCCAAAAGCTTTCTAATTGGACGCTGGGGAGCGTTCCCGCGCAGGCTCTGTCGGTACCGATGATACCCATATGTGAAGACTAAATTCCTGCTGTTCCCAGAGATCACCTGTTACAGGTGAGTAACTATGCTATCCATTGGAAGGGGGGGGGGGAGAAGAGAGGAGTAATAGGTAAAAAAATATATATAGGTATGAGAATGGGAATAAATACTATGATGTAAGAGGAAAAATAGTAATTTGAGTAAAAGTTGGACTATATGAATCGAAAGACAGTATTGATATAAAGGTGTATGCCAGTTATGGATGTTAGATATTTTGACTGTTAATGGCAGTAAGATATATGGTATATTACCTATTGTGAATGATGAGAAAAAATGATGTAAAAAATGTGTGCAGTACCAAATAAAAAAAATAAATTATAAAAGAAATGTTCCAAGTGCTTGAGAACCATACCATCATAGACATTCATAATTGGTGCTTTCAGTGCTTGGGACCCAATCATGAGCCCTTTTCTTGTAAATTGTGCTTGCAGATGACAAAAAGAGACCTGAAGGGTCAAAAGAAACTGTGCAACATCCTTTCTGGTGCTTCTAAGTCCAAATTCATCAGCATCAGACTTACGGTTTCAAAGGCTGCATTGAATGCTGGCAGTATGGTGCATCAACATCGAGGAGCCCTCAAGTCCACTAGGAACTGAGCACCCATAGGTCGCCGGAGCATCAGTCGTCTCTCGATCTTCATCCGAAGGTAAAGGATTTGTCTTTGTCTTCATTGACACCAAAGGGTATAGATGCCAAACATCGTATGGAGGCCTTGATACTTTGACTTGGAGCCTTACAAGACATGGTTTTGAGAATATTGAGGGTTTGCAAGATTGACCGTCTAAGCTGTACCAAAGGGAGGAGAGCTCAGTCTCCAAAACACCAAAGGGGCTGCTATAGTCTCCAGACAGCCGGCAACCAATCTGTTAATATACCTTCTCAGGTTTCAGGAACATTGGCCAGTGCTACTATACTATACTTTTGGAGATTGGCAAACCTGGAGAGATGCCTTCTAAAAGTTTTCAGGGACAGAATAATGATGCTGTTCACCATGCAGTACTTCAGTTCCTCATTGAATGTTGCATCGACACTTGCAGCCATCCAACCTATCCTTGAGAAGCATAAAGTACCTGTGGGAGTGCATCGACATTAGGGTATTGAAGGGCCCTGACACTGGTGCCTTGATCAGACAATATCACATTCCAGTGCATCAAGATGCAATGCAACTGCTGTTTACAGGAAGAAATCAGTGCATCTGCACTCCTCTAGAAGCTCCTGATCCCCCAGGGAAAAAGAGTCGACCAGGTTGAACCTCAGAAGTACTTTGACTTCCTCTCTGAGTCTTAATCAGAAGGCTGGATCATGGCTGAGGAGTTTGAGGTTCCATCGGAGGAGAAATCCCCAGAACGCCTCTGAGCCTTCTTCTGATGAAAGATGAGTCTCCTCTTGAGGATATGACACTCCAGAATTTTGTGAGGGATATGGCTAAGTCTATATCATTTTCTTTGGAGATTGAGAATGAGCCCAAGGCAGAGGAGCTGTAGATAATACAGTACTCCTCTGCTCCCAAGGAAGTGGTGACAGTGCCTGCGCACCATATCCTTCAGAGGCTACAGATGAGAATATGGCAAACCCCTCTGTATACTGCTAGTCACTGGAAAACTTGACGCTAGGTATCGAGTTCAAAAGGCTTCCAGATTCAAGAAGTCCCAGCTTCCACACCTTTCTTTGGTAGTCAGATCTGACCTCAAAAATTCCAAAAGTTCCAAGATGCACTCATTGGCTCCCCTAGGGGAGAGAAGTTTGGACATTGGATTCTTTTGAGAGGAAAGTGTTTCAGAATTCCATGCTTGCATGGCATCTTACCAACTGTACATGGGCATGTGCTTGAAGGACATCATGCATAGCCTTTATTCTTTATTTACAAAATTTGATTGACCGCCCGGGCCGGAGCATCAGGGCGGTGCACAATACAAAAAAGATATGGCTGCAGGAAACAAAGTCAGAAAGGGAACGCCAAAAATCGACAGGACAGGAGAGACAGATTAAAGGCAGAAAAAAGGAAAGGCCCAGGGGGGCAGGAGGACAAAAGGGCAGGGGGGAAAGAAAGGGAAAAGGGGAGCAGACCAGCGGGGGGAGGGTTATGGAGGGCGGAGGGTGAGGCTCTGTGATGGGACACCATCATCGGGGGGGGGGGGGGGAAGATTGAAAGCCTGGCAAAAGAGGTGAGTCTTGAGGAGAGTCTTAAAGCGGAGATAGGATGGTTCTAGACGAAGGGGCAAAGGGAGTGAGTTCCAGAGAGCGGGACCCAAAAAGAAAAAAGCGGAGTGACGTGTCAGTTCAAGGCGGGCCTGGGCAGGGGAAGGGAGAAAGAGGCGGTTACCGTGGGCTGATCGGAGAAGACGTGGGGAGGGCTGGAGGTGGATAATGTCTGACAAGTATTGGGGGGTGCTGGAATGGATAGCTTTGTGAGTGAGGATGAGCACTTTGAAGACAAAACTGAACTTGACTGGAAGCCAGTGTAAGGTGAGAAGGCAGGGAGACACGTGAGAGCGAGCTGGGGAACCAGTGACAAGACGGGCGGCGGCATTTTGTACTAGTTGAAGACGTCGAATCTGAGAGGAGGGGAGACCTGCATAGATGGCATTACAATAGTCTAGCCTGGTCATTACCAGGGACAGGATGAGGGTAACAACAGAGGAAGGGGTTTGACGGCCCGGATCCGACGTAGATGGAAAAAAGAGGTGCGTATGACGGAGGAGATGTGTTGATGGAAAGAAAGGGAGGAGTCCAATGTAACACCTAGATAACGGAGTGTTGGGACTAGGGGAATGGAGCGAGAAGACATAACAGGCGACAAGCTAGGGGAAGAGAGCCCAAAGGAGATCCAAATCGCGGATGATTTGGCGGGGTTAACATGCATGAAGTTAGAATCGAACCATGATGCAACAGAGGAAAGACAGTCGTTGAGCGGAGTGAGGTCGGGGGCAGAAGAGGAGGTATGATGGACCAGCAGGATATCGTCGGCATAAATGTACGTGGAGATGCCAGACTGTTGGATGAGTAGGGCCAGGGGCGCGAGGAAAGAATTGAAGAGTAGGGGGGCGAGAATAGACCCCTGAGGTACACCATAGAGGGAAGGGGATGGAATGGAGGAGGAGCGGCCAATGTGAACCGAGAAAGTGCGAGCAACCAGGAAGGAACGGAACCACTGCAAGACAGTCCCACGAACCCCAAAGTCAGATAGACGGGACAGGAGAGTGCGGTGATCGACAACATCAAAAGCAGAAGAAAGATCCAAGGACACCACAAGAGAGAAATCACCACGGTCATGCGCACGGTGAAGTTCCGACAGTAAGGCTGTGAGAATAGTTTCAGTGCTATGGCCTACACGAAATCCAGATTGACGGGGGTGAAGGGCAAGAGTAGAATCGAGGTGTGTTGCAAGTTGGGAGAATACCAGTTTTTCGAGGATTTTTGAAAGGAAAGGGAGCCTTGATGATGATATGTCCCAGTTTCTTCCTCAAGAGAAGATGGACAGTATCGTTTCTTAGTGAAACATGGCAAAGACTGCTCAAAGTTCATGGTCCAAGCGACCTATGATATCTTCGATATGATATCATGAGCTACTGCAGCAGATATTGGCACCCAAAGGCTTACCTGGCTTCGGGTCTCAGACCTCCAACAGTCTGTACTTGCTGACGTACCATGGAGAGAATCTCTTTGGAGATAAAGTTGAAGAGAAAAGGTGGTTACTCACCTGTAGCAAGTGTTCTCCTCTGTGGACAGTAGGAATAAGTCCTCCCATATGGGTGATGTCACCGATGGAGCCCCACGTGGAAATGCTCCCCAGCTTCTACTGGAAGCCTTTGGGGGCTCCACCGTGCCTGCGCGCCTGCTTTTCTCCTGCCACGGCACCATATTCTCCAGTATAATAACATAGCAGTAGCCATAAAACAACTCCTCAGAGGGGTGGGAGGGTTGTGAGGATTTATTGCTGCTGTCCACAGAGAACACCCACCACAGGTGAGTAACTACCTTTTCTCTGTGGACAAGCAGAAGTGAAGTCCTCATGTATGGAACTCCCAAGCTACAGGCTACTGAAAACTGAAGAGACCAAAAAGCTCAACGGGCAACGAAACCAAAAACTGGAGAATCAGCGAAGTGCAGCAGCGGTAGTGCCCCAAAGGGAATCCGGCTGACTCAGCCACTGCACCACACAGGTTCATTCATGAGCATTCATGCTACATGGTTTCTTCCTTTTCCTTTTTTTTTTAATTAGTAGCCTGGATAAACAGAAGGGCCTTAAGGGAATGAAGTTGGATTCTAAACTCCAAACAGATATCAGAGTATAGATTGACCAAAGGTGCCATCATGTCAGGAATCCCCACTCAGTGAAATGTGAAGATGTGAACAGAAGACCGTGTCATAGCCCTGCAGATCTCTTCCATGCAGACCGAGTGCAGTAGGCCACTGACATAGGGAGCCATAACATGACCATCAAGTCTCAGTCCAGCCTTGGGCAGAGGTAAAAGAGATGCAGTCTGCCAGTGAAATTGAAGGAGTGCATCTGCAAACTTCTGGATGGACTTTTGGTGGACCTTCGTCCGTTCTAAGTAGAAGGCCAAGACTCGCTTGCAGTCCAGCAAGTGCAGCGCCACTATCCCTCAATGGGTGTGAGGCCTTGTGGAAAAAAAGTCAGCAGACCAGTAAAGAGAGAAAACTGATACTGCCGTTGGGAGGAATAGAGGATGAGTGCGCAGAGCCACTCAAATATGATGAACAACCAAACATTAAAGGAAATAAAGCTACCCTATTAAACTAATTTTTTGTCGGAACCTTCGCCATGAAGATGAAAGACAAACATCTTCCTGTAGCTATTTGTTCCTTTTTATTTTTATATAGGGACACAACCCTAAAACATTTCTGGTAAGGGATAAAAACCCTCGGTTGAAATCCACCGGTAAAAGACATTAATATATCAGATTAATTCACATAGCTGTTTAGAAGTTCCTTCCTATTCTGGGAAACAATGAAGGCTCAAAGGTTATTTTTCACGATTTTCAACCTTCTCCAGTTTTCAATAAGATGTCCACTCTTAATTCGTCAGTTCAAAAAATCTAACACCATGGCACGCTGTAGCGTCGTAACGCATCTCCCATACTATTTTTCATATCTTGACAGCTTCACTTGAAACACAACCACATACTAACCCAACATTGTGTTTCGGATCATAGAAACCCCTGATCCTTCTTCAAACCTTGTTGCATCTAATATGATGGACAAAAGAGCCACTAGAGCTCAGAGCTCACCTACCCAGCGTGTCAATGCAAGCGCCACCAGAAACAGGACCTTCCAGATCAAGAACATCAAGGTAAGAATCGAGTGGCTCAAAGAGAGTTAACCCGAGTTGCACTAGGATCACCTTGAGGTCCCCAGCCACTGCTGGGGTTTGAAGGGAGGTATTGAGAGGAGCAAGCTTTGCATGAAACTAACCACTAAAGAAATGTCGAGATGGACTTTCTCTCCAACTGCGATGGTGGGCCCCAATCACGCTGAGAAGGATCCTGACAGACTTGAACTTGAGACCAGACTCCAAGGGGTGTAGGAGGTACTCAAGAAGTCTGTTGATGGAACAATTAAAGAGATCCTGTTCTGTGCACACCAGGAAGTAAATCACTTCCATTTGAAAGCATAAGACCACCTTGTTGAGGTCCTCCTAGAGGCCAACAGAACACCAATTACTCCATCGGGCAGGTTAAGCCCTGCACGACTAGCCTCTCAACATCCATGCAGTGAAGGCCAAGGATCTGGCACTGGGGTGCAGCATCCTCCTGCCCTCCTGTGATATGAGGGCTGGGGCAGAGCCCATCTGCAGAAGTTCCCATTGGGAGCGGTGAAGCAGAAGGGAAACCATGGCTGGCTGGGCCAAAACAGTGCGATAAGGATATGCGCATTGCAGGCCCTTCCCCCAGTGCACGAGGAAAACATCTGTAGCCAACCTGCTGCGCAAGACAGCCCTAGAGCAGAACTGATCTACTCGAGCTTGCGCTGAATGGCAAACAGATCTATTGAGTGGGGTACCCCACTCCTGAAAGATCTGGGCCATGACATCCATGTCCAGAATCCACTCGTGTGGCCAGAGGACATGGCTCAGCTGTTTGTCAGGGCAGACATGTGGCCCATAACTCCATACTGTGGGTGATGGCAAACTCCCATAGCCAGACCGGCAACTAGATTGCTGGTCCGAATCAGTACACTTTGGTTGACAGGCGATTCTGTAAAGCCTTGAGGGCATTCGCTATGCCTCTCAATTCCAAGAAGTTAATCTGAAGCAGGCTCTCCTGTTCAGACCAGACGTCATGAGTGTGGAGGCTATCCAGATGCACTCCCCAGCCTATCTTGGATGCGTCAGTCATCAACATTTTCTGCAGTGATGTCTTATGAAAGGGGAGACCCCGTGAGCAGATGGCCTCATTACCTCTGACACGTGGGTGCTGCAGATAGTCTAAAGCAGATACATACTGCCCTTCACCGATCTGCTGCCCCCTTTCCCCCAGAGAGAGTATCCCTGGACCCACTGCATTGCAGTTTGCTACAGGAAGAGGTCTCCATTCTTCTGACCAAGCTCGCCATCAAGCCGGTGCCCCCAGCTCGGGTCGGGGGGGATTCAACTCCAGGTACTTCCTGGTCCCCGAGAAGACAGGCGGGTTTCAGCCCATCTCAGACCTCAACACCTACTTGATGCGGGAGAAGTTCAAGATGGTCTCGCTGGGAACTCTGCTCCCTTACCTACAAAAGGACGATTGGCTATGCTCCCTGAATCTCAGGGTTTCATATACGCATATAGCGATCCATCCCACTCACAGAAAATACCTCAGGTTTGTTCTGGGGGATCGGCATTTTCAGTACAGAGTACTTCCTTTCGTCCTTTCGAACTGGCTTCAGCACCTCTAATCTTCACGAAATGCCTTAGGTGGTGGCCACCTTTCTTTGGACCATGGGGGTCTTCGTCTTTCCCTATTTGGATGACTAGCTCATAAAGAGCTCCACTCCAGATGTGGCAGACAGCAGTCGGCTCATCTGACTATCCAGGTACTCGAGCAGTTGGGGTTCGTGATCAGCTACCCCAAGTCTCGCCTCCAACCCTCACAGCAGCTGGAGTTCATAGGGGTCCATCTTGACATCATTCGAGCTCAGACATTTCACCAAATGGATTGCCTGCAATGGCGGTAGTAGTCAGCGACATCCAGCCAAAGAGCTGCACAACTACCCGGGGTATGCTGAAAGTCCTTGGCCACATGGCCTCAACTGTGCCATGTCACTCCCCTGGCTCATCTGTTCATGAGACAAGCTCAATCAACTCTGAATATGCAGTGGAAACAAGCCACTGTGTGCCTATGGGACCGGGTGGCAGTCACTACTCCTCTAGCCCTGTCCCTGCACTAATGGTTGGAGCCACAGAACCTGCTCAAGCGTCTTCTGTTTCAGCATCGCCTCCCCCAACCCTAGAGAACACTGACGATTGATGCATCCAAACTGGGCTAGGGGGCTTATCTAGATGGCTTGCGCACACAAGGCCTGTTGTCCGAGCAGAAGAGGCTTCACCAGATCAATTTCTTGGAACTTCAGGCAATCGCAAATGCCCTCCAGGCATTCCAGGTGCAGTTGGCCAACCACATGGTATTGATCCAGATGGACAACCAGGTGGCAATGTATTACATGAACAAGCAGGGCAGCATGGGATTGTACCTCTTGTGCTTGGAGGCGGTTCGCTTGTGGAAGCTTGCCATCACTCACGGCATTGGAACTGAGGGCAACCCATCTGCCCGGGGAACTCAATTCCCTGGTGGACCAGCTGAATGGCATCCTCCAGCCACACGAGTGAACCCTCAACAGGGAGGTTGTGGGTTGGATCTTTCAGGATATTCCCATGATAGATCTTTTTGCCACTCCGTGCAACGCCCAGGTGGATCGGTTCTGCTCCAGGGTGGCTTCCAGCAGCCAACTGGTGCCGGATGCCTTCCTCCTTCACTGGAGAGTGGGCATGCATTGTGCATATTCTGCTGGTGGTGAAAACCCTGCTGAAGCTTCAGGCAGACAGGGGCACAATGATCCTCATCATTCTGTATTGGCCTAGGCAGTCGTGTTTCCCTCTGCTAATTCAACTCTCTCGGTGGGAGCCTTTATGTCTGGGCTCTGCCCCAGACCTCATCTGGTATCTGGTCTTCATATCTGGTCCTCTTTCACTCTTATCTCTTCTCCCGAACTCATTAAGGCCATCTCATCTGCTCATCAGACTACCTGCCCCCTCGATCCTATCCCCTCTTCTTGGCTGCTCAACCCCGACATTTCTCTTGTGCCTTATATCCTCTCCATTTTCAATTCCAGCCTTTCCTCCGGTCTCTTCCCCTCCAGTTGGAAACACGCTATCATCCGCCCCCTCTTGAAAAAACCCACTCTTGATCCCTCCTCCCCCGCAAACTGGCGGCCTGTCTCTAACCTCCCCTTCCTGTCCAAGGTCCTTGAGAAACTCGTCTTTTCCCAACTAGCCTCACACCTCGACTCCACTTGTGCCCTCCACCCGCGCCAATCTGGTTTCCGCAGCGGCCATAGCACCGAAATTGTTCTTACTGCACTACTCTCGGAACTTCATCGCTCTCACAACCATGGTGACATCTCTCTAGTGGTTTCCTTGGATCTGTCCTCTGCATTTGACGTGGTTGACCACCGCACTCTCCTATCCCGTCTGTCCGACTTTGGTGTCCATGGCACTGTTCTTCGGTGGTTTCGCTCTTTCCTGTCTTGTCGCACTTCTTCGATACACTCTGGCACCTCGGTCTCTCCCCCATTCCCCTCCATCTGTGGCATCCCTCAGGGCTCTATTCTCGCTCCCTTGCTTTTCAATGTTTTTCTTGCCCCCTTAGCCCTCCTTATTCAACAGTCCGCTGTCTCATTCTACATTTATGCCGACGACATCCTTCTTGTTCATCACACCTCCTCCTCCTCCCCGGATCTTGGCCCACTCAACCACTGTCTTTCTTCCATTGCTTCCTGGTTCGAGTCCAATTTTCTACATGCCAATCCTGCCAAGTCCTCAGCAATCTGGATCTCTCTTGGGCTTCCCCAACCTAGGCTATCTCCCACCATGGGCTCTCACTCCATTCCTCTTGTGCCCACCCTTCGCTACCTGGGCGTTACTTTAGATCCTGCTCTTTCCTTCCACGTGCATATCTTCTCTGTTATTCGTACTTCCTTTTTCCATCTTCATCGTATCAGAGCTGTTCGTCCCATTCTTCCCCTCCCCTCTGTTGCTACTCTTGTTTTGTCTTTAGTAACATCTCGTCTAGACTATTGTAATGTTGTCTATGCAGGTCTCCCGTCCTCCCAGCTCCGCCGCCTTCAACTTGTTCAGAACGCCGCCGCTCGTTGTGTCACCTCCTCCCCTGCTCACTCTCACGTGTCCCCTTGTCTCCTCACTCTGCATTGGCTCCCGGTCAAGTTTAGGTTTGTCTACAAATTGCTCATCACCGTCCACCGGGTTCTCTACACCGACACCCCCCAGTACTTGGCTAACATTATTCACCTCCAGCCCTCCCCTCGCCTTCTTCGCTCCTCTCACGGTAATCGTCTCTTCCTCCCTTCTCCTAATCAGGCCCGCCTAGAATCTACCCGCCGCTCTGCTTTTTTCTTTCTGGGACCTGCCCTTTGGAACTCCCTTCCCCTTCTCCTCCGCACTGAGCTATCCTACCCCCGCTTCAATGCCCTCCTTAAAACTCATCTGTTCTGTCAGGCCTTTGACCTCCCTCCCCCTCCCTGTCGACGGCGCCCCATCCCCCAGTTGCGCCCTCCAGTCCCCGTGACTCTTTCTCTACCCTTTTCCCCTTTTCCTCCCCTCTCCTCTCTCTCCCTTCTCCTCCTACTACCCCTTTTTTGGAGCTTTCCTGTTTTCTACCTTTGTTACTGTCTCTTGCTGTCCTGTCATTTATTGGCGTTCCTTTCTAGCTTTCGTTTCCAGCAGCTGACATTTTACCTATTATTGTACACCGCCCTGATGCGTCGGCCTGGGCGGTCTATCAAGCGACTGAATAAAGATAAAGATCTCTCAGGAGGATGGGATCTTTCTATACCCCAATGTCCAGTCATTGGCGCTTATGCCCAGGCAGGCCTGAGCCTTGATGGTCATGTCACGGCTCACAACGTCCGAGCCATGGATGCATCGGTGGCCAACTTTCATGGAAGAGATTTGCAGGACTGCAATGTCCACAGATTCACAGCTCATTACCATCTGGATGGGGATTCTCGACGACATAACTTCAGCCAAGCCATACTCTGGCATGTCTTTGGAACTTAGGTTCAACTCCTTAGACACATAGAAACATGACAGCAAAAAAACACCAAATGGTCTATCTAGCCTGCCCTACCATATCAGCTACAATAGTCCCCATATAAACCTTTAGAGATCTTCTGTGTTTGTCCCATGCTTTTTTGAATTTTAATACTGTCCTCGTCTCTAGCACCTCCAGTGGGAGACTATTCCACATACCTACCACTCTTTCCATAAAGAAATATTTCCACATATTACTCCTGAGCCTATCCCCTTTCACCCTCATCCTGTGTCCCCTTGTAGCAGAGCTTGCTTTCAATCAAGAGACGACCTTCTGTGCATTTATGCCACGGAGCTATTTAAATATCGCTATCATATCTCCTCTATCCCTGCCTTTCCTCTAAAGTATGCATATGTAAGATCTTTAAGCCTGTCCTTATATGCTTTATAATGAAGACCACTAACCATTTTAGTAGCCACCCTCTGCACGGACTCCAACCTGCTTGTATCCTTTTGAAGGTGTGGTCTCCAGAATTGCACACAATACTCCAAATGAGGAGCACCAGAGACTTATACAGAGGCACTATCACCTCCTTTTTTTCTGCTGGCCATTCCTCTCCCTATAAACCCAAGCATCCTGCTGGCTTTCACCGTCACCTTTTCTTCCTGTTTAGCTACTTTAAGATCGTCAGACACAATCACGCCCAGGTCCTGCTCTTCTTGTGTGGACAGAAGTACATCACCCCCTACACTATACCGTTCCCTTGGATTTTTGCAGCCCAAATGCATGACCCTGCATTTTTTAGCATTAAATCTCAGCTGCCAAATTCTTGACCATTCTTCAAGCATGGCTAAATCCCTGCTCATGTTATCTACCCCTTCCTGGGTGTCTATTGCAGATCTTGGTATCGTCCGCAAAGAGGCAAACCTTACCCGACAGCCCTTCCACAATATCACTAACAAAGATGTTAAAAAGAATCAGACCAAGGACAGATCTCTGCGGCACACCACTGGTAATCTCCTCCTCCTCAGAGTGCGCTCCATTTACCTGTACCCTTTGCTGCCTCCCATGCAACCAATTCCTAACACAATCAGTAACTTTAGGGTTCAACCCTAGGGTGCACAATTTATTTATAAGTCGCCTGTGTGGTGTCAAAGGCTTTACTGAAATTCAATTACACCACTTCTAGAGTTTTCCCTTGGTCCAACTCCCTGGTCACCTCAGTCAAAGAAATCAATCAGATTTGTCTGACAAGACCTGCCTCTGGTAAATCCTGCCTCACATCCTGCAATCCATTGGACTCCAGAAACCTTACTATTCTCTCTTTTAGCAGCGTTTCCAATAATTTACTCAACACAGAGGTTAGACTAATTAGCCTGTAGATTTCAACCTCATCCTTACTTCCACTTTTGTGTAAAGGGACAGCATGTGCCTTTCTCCAATCCTCTGGCACCATGCCCGACTTCAAAGAGGCATTGAAAAGGTCAGTCAGTGGAGCCGCTAGAACATTCCTTCAGTATCCCATCTGGTCCCATCACTTTTTCTACTTTTAGTTTAGTTTAGCTAGTTAAGAACATAAGATATGTCATACTAGGTCAGACCAAGGTCCATCCCAGCTTCCTCCCATTCCCCTGGTGCTGAGTCCAGTCAGCGCCAAGGAACTTCACCTGCATTGCTTAAAGCACAGGTCTGCTTTACTATTCAGCAGAGCACTGATCAGCATCGGAAGTTGAGAGAGGTTATCCCAGCTTATGTGTGCTCATGCCTGAGGTCTTCACCGGAGGGCCTTTTGGCGTGGCCCTTAGGCGGGGACCTCGGGTGGGGTCGGCATGGAGGTTCAGCACGACCATAGTATACCCGCAGTATAGCCCCTGCTTCCTCTCAGCTATCTCGATCCTCTCTGTTCCTTGTCCCCCACCTCTTAACTCTCAGCCTTTTCCTTTGCCCCCTTCCTCTCGCAGTCAGGGGTGTTCTCCTCCTCTGACTGTCCACTCTCAGCCCCACGGACCATGCTTCCTATTCCTGTTCACTGGACATGGCGGCCCACTCCCACACCTACTGATAAATCGGGCCCCTCTCGGGTGTTATTTAACCTTATTACCTGCTCACCCTCCCTTTCAGCTCGGGGCCAGCCTTCCATGGACCCCACCTCTCCTCTTTTTACCATGGCTCTTGCTTTGCTCAACTGCTGCTTCCTGCGCTCTAAACCAGAGCTTATTCAAGACCTTATATTACAGAGCTCTCTCGATGGCATTTTCCTCACGGAAACCTGGCTACATCCTGGCAAGGAGCCTATCCTCAATCAGTGTCTTCCCCTTGGCTCCTCTGCTCTCTCTCTACCCCACTCCAGCCGCTCAGGCGGAGGGTTAGCTCTCTTCTTTCATTCTTCCTTACCTTTTCAGGAAATATCTCCCCAGCTCTTCATTACCCTGAGGCACTTCTTCTTCGTCTTGGGTTTTCCTGCCCAGCCATTATCTCCTCCATATGTTCCCCCGTCGATTCACTCTGACCTTTGGGACTCCCTCTTCCTTACCCTGTCTGAAGTCTCCTCCACTTATTCGCATCTTACAATTCTGGGCTACCTGAACATTCGCATTGACTCTCCCTCTCAACACAGAGACAGGACCTTCATTTCACTTCTCTCTGATCTTTCCCTTCGTCAACAAGTCTCCCTCCCCATGCATGCAACCGGTCACACTCTCAACCTGCTTCTTACTACTCCATTGTCATCTGTGGTCTCCTCTATAATCTCAACTTTGTCCTTCCCCTGGATGGACCACCTCTGTGTTCTTCTCCTTGTCCCTCCCAGCCGCCCCTCTTCCCCCCTCATTCTATCTCTGCATCCACACACTTGAAGCGACGCATCACTCCTAACATCCTTCTTCACTTCCCCTCTGGAGACTCCATCTTTCCTTCCAATTTTGGCTCCTCGTCTGCCAACGTCCAGATTCAGTCCTGGTATTCCACTCTATCTGCTCACCTTGACAGGCTGGCTCCCCTCGAATCATGAACTATTTGCCCTATCCTTTATCGGCATCACTGGTTCACACATGATCTCTACCTTCTCCGAGCTCAGTTCTGCAGAGCTGAGCATCTCTGGTGGCATCAGCCTACCCCCACTAGCCTTCTTCGCTTCTTTCTTTCCCGCCGCCACTACAAAGCTCAAAACTCCTCAGCTAAAAAGACGTATTATACCACCATTATTTCATCTGCCTCAAATTCCTCCAGGCAACGTTTTTCAGTGTTTCGCTCTCTTTCAGAGGTCATTGACAGCTCAGCACCCTCAGCTCACCCTCCTCTGCCAGACCCTTCTCGTCTTTCCAGCTACTTCTCTGAGACGATTGCTGTGCACCATTCCAAGTTTCCCTTCTCCATCCCCCCACAACAGAAGTTTCATCTTCCCTTATCTTTGGTCTTCCTTCCAGCCCGTTGTTTTATATATATGTGTATATATATATATATATATATACTTGTTAAGGGACTGGTTATTTATACCCTATTTTACCTGTTATTTATTTATTTTATTTAACAGTTGCTTATATACCGCTACCTTCCACAGATCAGGTGCGGTTTACAATGAACAAAGAATGAACAGAATAACAGGTCTGTTTTACATGGAACATTAATTAACTAGGTACAATGTTGCTAAGTACATTAAACTTGATTGGATTAAATATGGTAAATAATTTGTTAGGTAACAGTCAAACTATTTACATAATTCAAACTATTTACATATATCTATTTACAGGATTTACAAATAGTTATTCAATCGGCTTTAATTGTAGTTAGATAGAGAAAATTTAAATTGGTATACTTTGGGTTCACTATTAACCATTTCCTGTTAGTGGTGGGGTATTTTCTAGTGTGCCGAAGTGGGAGGTGAATAGATATGTTTTTAGATATGTTATACCTGCTTAATGCATACCCAAGTTTAATTTTCCTGTTTAATGTATACCCAAGTTATTATACCTGTTTCACTGTAAGCACAAATCACGAAATTGAGATGTGCAATTCTTATGTTCATTGTAAACCGCACTGATGTCGAATAGCGCGGTATAAAAGAGACTGCAAATAAATAAATAAATATATATATATATGTTGTTGTTGTTGTTAAGTGCCGTCGAGTTGGAGTCGACTCATGGCGACCCTCTGGATAGCTATCCTAAATTGTGTTCGGTCTTCAGTCAGGCGGCTCATTGTTGACAGACTGGTACCCGTAGCTGCTGTTATTGTATCGATCCATCTCATTGCTGGCCTTCCTCTTTTGCATTGACCTTCTATCTTGCCAAGCATAATGTCTTTCTCTAATGATCTCTCTCTTCGCATGATGTGTCCAAAGTATGAAAGTCGAAGTCTTGTCATCTGAGCTTCTAAAGAAAGCTTAGGTTTGATCTCCTCTAGTACCAACTGGTTTGTTCTTCGGGCAGTCCATGGTATACACAGTATTCGCCGCCAGCACCATAATTCAAAGGCATCAATTTTCTTCCTGTCTATCTTTTTCACTGTCCAGCTTTCACATCCATATGATGTTATTGAAAATACCATAGCTTGAACAAGTCGAGTCTTTGTATGGAGAGAGACATCTCTGCTCTTGAGAATCTTATCTAGGTCTTTCATAGCCATTCTGCCAAGAGCAATGCGTCGTCTGATTTCTTGACTGCTTGTTGCTTCTTTATTGATAGTTGATCCAAGTAGGTTAAAGTTGTTCACAATTTCAATTTCTTCTCCTTCAGCGATGAACCTGTTGATTATGCCAGTTGTCATGATCTTTGTCTTCTTTACATTAAGGTGCAGGCCCATTTTGAGACTACAGGCCCATTTTGAGACTATGTTCTTTGATTGTGAGAAGCAAATGTTTCAGATCATCTTCACTTTCAGCCAGTAATGTGGTATCATCAGCATAGCGAAGGTTGTTGATGAGTCTTCCACCAGTCTTCACATCTCTGTTGTCTTCATACAATCCTGCTTCTCTGATGATTTGTTCTGCATATAAATTAAACAGGTAGGGAGAAAGTATGCAGCCTTGTCTTACACCTTTGCTTATTTTAAACCATTCTGTTTCTCCTTGTTCCATTCGAACTGTTGCTTCTTGATCAATGTACAGATTGTGCAAGAGAACGATCAGGTGTTCTGGTATACCCATGCATCTTAATGTGGCCCAGAGTTTCTCATGGTTTACACAGTCAAAAGCCTTGCTATAGTCGATAAAGCACAAATAGATATCCTTTTGGTATTCTTTAGTCTTTTCAATGACCCATCTCACATCCGCAATGATGTCTCTCGTTCCTCGCCCTTTCCTGAACCCTGCTTGCACTTCAGGTAGTTCTTGTTCAAGGTATGGTTGTAGTCTCTTTTGAATAATCTTTAGTAGAATCTTGCTGGCATGTGGGATCAGAGCGATTGTGCGATAAATTCCACAGTCAGTTGGATCACCTTTCTTTAGTATTGGTATAAACACAGATCTTTTCCAGTCAGTTGGCCATGATGTCTTCCATATTTCTTGGCAGAGCCTTGTGAGTATGGTAACAGCTGCATCAGATTGCTGCAATACTTCTATGGGAATGCTATCAATGCCTGGTGCTTTGTTCTTTGATAAGGCTTTCAATGCTGCTTCAACTTCTTCTTGCATCACCAATGGTTCCCGATCATAAGGTACAGGTTGAAACGGCTGTTGGTCCACTTGATCTTTGTCATATAAAAACTCTGTATATTCCTTCCACCTTTTTTTGATCTTCTCAGCATCATTCAACATAGAACCTTGAGCATCTTGTAACATTCCTATTCGAGGTTGGAACTTTTTCTTTAACTCTCGTAGCTTTAGGAAAGCCGATCTTGTTCTTCCTCTAATAGTTTCTGCTTCTATTTTCTTGCAAGTGTCATTGTAGTACTTTTCCTTGTCCTTTCTTGCTGCACTTGGAAATCTCTGTTGAGTTCTGCGATTGTCTTTCTTTCTCCTCTGACTTTAGCTTCTCTGCGTTTCTGGGCAATTTTCAGAGT